>CM060967.1:34209783-34809783 GCA_030765045.1 Tenodera sinensis
TGTTAATAATACAACAGTGTGTAGTTTTTGGAAGAAAAAATGTTATAAAATTAGATGAAGACAACTGGCATGAAATGCTTGAAAAAGAATGGATGGTTGAGTTGTAAGTTGTTACGTATTTGTCGAAGTGGAATTTAATATTTTCTCATTCATGTGTGACAGCTAGAATTAAATTCATAATAATGTATGCTTTAAAATCACAAGATTCAGAAAAAATCCACCAAACGTACCTCAACAAACGACCGAGTGCATCATAAAGAAATAATTATATATTTTATCTCTACAAGCCGGTGCCGCATCACCGACAGAGTGGAGTGGGTTGACTTTCAAAAAGGTGTGCCTAATAAGGCTCTGCCGATTTAAATGTCTGCTTTGAAGCACGTGAACACCTCCTAATGTAGCCGTATCAACATGTTTTTAGATTTCAATAAAGGACTTAATCGACATATTAATTGTATCGCGAAAATAGACTGTACGTTTAATATACGCACTTATACACATTACCTAAAGTCATAATTTGACGTTTAAAAGAAATGCCGAATTTTCTTTTTAAAACTGCATCGTCTGGCAGAATACTGTGAATCGTCGGCTTTAGTAGCACCAATCAATAGGCTCATTGCTGTGGAAATGGATTTTATTATTAAGCTATGTAAAAACAGATTGTCACATGGAGCAGTGATGACTATAGTAACCTCATACTATTATATAACCCATCTCTTCGTGAATTGTGTTTTCTAAATGTAGAACATGCGTTGTTGGTTAAATTAGTCTTCATTATATTAGTTTCCAATATTTTGCAGGTGCAGCAATACGTTTTATATAAGTTGGGCATGAATGTAAAACAAAATAGGTAGATGTAATTATTATGGTGGTTAAGCCAAAAAAATTCAGCTACCAAATTCCTGAAAATCAGGTATTTTGAGCTCTTCATAAAAGGAATTCTTAAAATTATGAGCCAGATCAAATCTGGATTCATGTACAACTTATAAAACCATCATTCACCAATCCCACGTTGTTAAAACTCATAACCACAAATCCATGACCACTGTAGTGCAGGCATGGGACTAGAGGAGAGGTAGCGATTGAATATACCTTACCCACCCCATTCTCTTGCCGAGTGACAAAGGTTGTTTGTATACAACACATACAGTGGTGGGTTCGTTCCACCTGAGCGGTAGTAATATTTTCTATGCTGTTATTAACTATTTTGTTTACATTAAACATTTTGCATACAATAATTATTACAGCCACCTGCTGTGGTTAGGCAAATTACATGATCTTTAGGTTTATAACCTTCCTTTAGCTTATGCACGTAATATCCTTATGCTGCCTTATCATTAACATACTAAATGGTTTATCTTTCACAATAAATAAAGTAGTAAAGTTGCATAGCTATTTTGCCACAAAAATATTTTAAACATATTGGAGCAACATAATAAATTCTTTGGTTAATATGTTTAAACATTAAAGCACAAAATAAGCCACTAAGACACTATACCACCAAAAAGTGGAATCATTGTGTCTTTTATATATTTACAAATAAGAGTATTCAGAAAGTACCTCTTGAAATTGTAAATAAATACCTGTAAGATCACCAAAGTTTGATTTCTGCTTCTGATCAAAGTGGTATTTGATACTGTAATGCTTTATATTTGGAAATTGAAATTCACATATTAAACAGCAAACTTTCCTGTTTTTGTAACTTACAACAAATTCTCTCTTCCACTCTTCATGAAACAGCCATACTCACCACTGAATGAGGTGTCGGAAGCTGAACAGCAGTGTAGGGGAAGGATGGCTGGTGGTGTTAGGCAAAAACGTGTTTCAGTGGAGTGTCCCAGTTTAGCTGATTTTGCCCGTTCCTGCTCTAGTGTTTGAATAATGGCTATTAGCCATGAGTCTCTGCCACCTGGGGGGTGGTATCCACAATAGATCTGTGTAGGTCATGTTCATTGATTCAATTTCTTCAGCAGAAAGAATGTGTCAATTAAATGCAATGACAAAGGTCTTCAGCTTAAGCTCTTATCAGGATATAATTTTCTGGTCCTCCTTGCAGTGCGATGTCTCACCTTGTTCAATGCTTTTGATGTCTTTTCCAATACTCCTATCTTTGTTGAATCTGTTGTTGACTGCTACAGTGGCAAACTAAGGGTATTTTTGTTCAGGGTTGGGTGGGCATGAAAGTAGACAATACCAGTTATGTTGGTTATTATGTTACTTAATGTGGGCCAATGAATGAGCTATTTAAAGCAAGTTGGGGACTGTTTATGGATGAAGAATTTAACTATTTCTGAAGCATACCATGAGAAACTGGAATTATTGAAGTATATTTATTTAGTTGTAAAAATGAAAAACTGCCTCTTGACTTTACAGGTTATCATACATAAGGTAAACATGACAATTAAAATGCTTACAAATAACAGTAAAAATTACATAATAGATTGAAAAAAAAAAAAAAAAAAAAAAACATCAAACATAAAAAGTATACGGGAAGTAACAGATGACAAAATATATTAACATAAAAAAGAACTTATTTTCAAATGAATTTGTTGAGCCGAATATAATTCTGAAGCACCATATAAATGGTGTTTTGAAACATTGTAAAAGCCATTTATAACAATGATATCTGCTAATAAACTTATGGTTTAAGGCCAAACTTCCGCAGACCAACCCCATCAAAAATTAATAAAATGGCATTGAAACGGTATAAAAGTTACTCTAGTGTTCCCCATAGTCAAAAAGCTCCCCAATATTGCATCAGAGAAAGATATTTATTGTCGACTTTGGTCACCTGTAGTAGAAGATTGTTTATGTTATGTTACATTACGTTACATTACTGCTGGTAATGTTTGGGAGTGCCATGTTTTATCATCTAGTATATAGCTTATGTACAGTTTGGAGATTTGGTTAGGTTAGGTGTAGCTTAGTTTTGGTTAGGTTAGGTGTAGCTTAGCTTTGGTTAGGTTAGGTGTAGCTTAGTTTTGGTTAGGGTGATATACTGAATGTATATATGGTTGTATGGTTGATATACCAAGAAACGAAGAGCATTGTGCGATCGAATCTACGTTAAGAAAATGTGGAGTATATGAAGAAGGAAGGAGAAGATTAGGGTGAATACTAATAGATGGCATTGTGTGCAAATACGATAGGCAAATTCGGGGATCAAATCGAGTAAGGTGAGGAACAAGGAGAGTGTAGAGGAGGAGAGAAGAGGTGCAGTGTACAGAAACTGCGTTTCAAGTGTTTTTTCTTGAGCATTACCTCTAAAAAAATCAGTTTTTTTATGGAACTTTGGAAATTTTTTTGGCGGATTGAGGTGTTTTTGGAAGCTAGAATTTTGGGTACGTATTTATACGTGTCTAACAGATATTTTGGAATAAAGAATTTTTTTTCAACGGGGTTGGACTGCGGAAGTTTGCCCATGGTTTAAATTAACTGCTTCTCTAATAACAATGAGAAGCAGGAGTTGGCATGTGCTGCCGAAATGCTAGGCAGAAGATTATCTTGTGACTGTCATGTACATATGTATAACCTGAGCATGGTCTTTAGGTGCTATGGACTGCCAATAATTGATAACAGTGAAACAGTTTTGTGAGACACAAACTTCTTAATGATTTGATTGCCAGATCTTCAATTTCTTATTTGCATCTGAAATACTGTTTTTACTCTGTGACTTGCTATATACTAAGAATCCTTTTCCCTTTCTAATTTTCAGAATCTTGTCTATGTGCATTTTTAATACAATTCTGACTTCTGAACTATTGAGTTCTAGGTACTAGAATCTTGAGCTAATGTATTTCTTGTCAACTGAGATCACTGGAACATCTAAT
The DNA here is from genome assembly GCA_030765045.1 of Tenodera sinensis. Lineage (NCBI taxonomy): Eukaryota > Metazoa > Arthropoda > Insecta > Mantodea > Mantidae > Tenodera > Tenodera sinensis. Next base: position 34,213,614 of record CM060967.1, read on the forward strand.
TGCTTTAGCTACTTTGACTTATTACTAATTGCTTGTCCTCAACGTGGAATTTGGCTAGGTAATAACTTCTTTTCATGATGAAATTGTAAATCATGCTTCCTATATTATGCATTGATTTTAATAACTGAAAATTATTTACTACAATTATTTTCCTGTCTCCCTATCATTTTGCTGTATGAGACCCTGTTTTTAGAGGCAGATTTTACCTACTCTGTACGTACAAGCAAGAGACCATGTCATAGTATAATGCATATTACTTTCTGTTTTATAAGGATGTTCCAACATTCTATAATTGTTTGGTTGTTCGGTGACAACTTGGAAGTGATTGCTATAATTGTCGTGCTGGAATAATGTTTTGGTTCTCGAGAAGTAGTCCCCGTCCGGAGATCCGAATGGGGGACTATTTTAACTCTGGAATATTTTACTCCTTGAGTCATATTTCAATATGGGAGAGAATTAGCAAATATGCCTGGCTGCATCTAGCACCCCATCCATCAGCAAAAAATATTGGAGAGCAAGAGGATTAATGACTTCATTTGAGAGGTAGAACTGGAACTTAAAAATTCAATGCCACAACTGGGATTTGAACCACAATCCGTTTTCAGCAATGTGGAAGTCATAGGATATCTTTAGCAGCACCTGTTGTGTTGATAGTTCGAATGAAACAATCTGGTACCTGACGAATGTCTGGAACAGTCTGACATGAACGCCAGGAAGTACTTCCTTCATCTTAGGAATTAAGTCAAAGTCACAAAATTTGGGGAGTATAGTCGATGGTACAGCATTTCCCAGCCACATCAACTGAACAAATCAGCCAAGCTTGCACTGTATGCAGCAAAGCATTGTCATGCAAAATGATGGGTATGTTCTGTGGAAAGTGTTGCTGCTTCTTTCTTACAGTTGGTTGCAGGTTGTGTTCCAAAAATAAACAGTATTACTGTGCATTGACAGTCTATTGTGAAAGAATGTAATGTGCTAGGATAGCATCACAGTTGTACACAAGAATCATAACTTTCACATTGCTAGAGTTTGATAAACTTTCGATCTTATTGGTGACTCATAATGATGCCATTTGTTTGATTGGCATTTCAACTGATGTTCATGCGATTTGGCCCAAGTTTCATCAAGGATAATGATGCTACATAAAAGAGCCTCTTCTTGGTACTCATAGCACTCCAAGCGGTTACTAGCAGTGTCATATCATAACCATTCTGCCTCTGTCAAATCATAAGGAAGCCATCATGATGCAATTTTTCTTATGCCTTGGCATTCCTTCAAAATGTGAAGGACAGTCATATTTGCTAATTCAGTGTCTTGGGCCAGTTTATGAATCGTATGACATTTACTACTGTCCAGTAACGTGGGAAGAGCATACATTTCTTCTTCACTGACACAAGGACGACCTGGCTGATGCCTGTCTGGTACATTTTGGCATCCCTCGTTGAAGGCTTTTACCAATCGTGCCACTGTTCTGTAAGGCAATGTAGATTTCCTGGAAGCCTCTTGAAGGCCTTGATGACAGTACTTAATGATCTTCAGCACATTCAATCTTTATCCAATTCCATTGTTCCTGTTTTGAAAACATAGTGACAACAGTATATTAGACCACCTGCTAACTTGGGCCTCTGTTTCTCTTGCGAGTTCACACATGGGTGAGGAGAGCTCATTTGGTCTAAGAAAAGGTACATATGTAATGGACATTGCTATCTTCAACATTATCTAGTTCTTTTGCATGGTGTCTGTCCAGCAGTGTTGCCACTCATATATGATCCGTATAACGGGTGATACAAAGGACTCTGACCCAGCTGTGCTGTGTTTAACCTGTACGTGTCTTCAGGCTTGCCACTGACTGCTGCTGTCATAGAACGGTGCAGATGATGCCATACAACATTTTTTAAACTAATTTTAATGGCTTTACTTACCAATATTATTAAAGGAGATGCTGAGACTGGTCACCGTCATTTTCCATTTATTTTTGTTCATACATTCATAGATTGTTGTATGGCCTGGAACTTTTACACCTGAAATCTTTCTGCAAATCACACTTTCACTTGGCAAGCTGAGTTAACACAAGGAAATCATAAATACATGCTGTGTAGCAGAAAAAAATGCTGAACCATAATACATTTTGTACAGGACAAAATAATAAAGCAAACTGGTAATAATTCAACCACACAATATCAGCGTCAGCTCTATTCTCAGAGCAGAGAAAAACAAGCTATCCATGTGACCTTGTATACAGCAGCTGCTCTTATTGTGTTTCTGTGTGTGCAGAGGAGAAACATCACACAGCGGTTCGGATGATTTTGGGTCTCTCCATATTACAATGCAAATTGTATTCGTGTAATTAATTACTAAAATGCACAATCCTGCCAAGTTAACATTTAAACTCTACTAGAATGATGAAAATAAGACAATTAAAAATGCTAACATCAGTAAAATGTTATCCATTGATTTTTACTTTCTCTACTGGTAAGTAGGGGAAGTATTGTATTCCATCCAAAAATTCGATGTCGAGATTTCACCGGAAATATATGTTTTGAGGACCCCTGAATCAAAAAAAAAAAAGCATTTTTAGAAAAAGGTCTGTGTGTGTGTGTCTGTGGACAGCGTAACTTAAAAACGAAAAGTCGGTTAAAAACCAAAGTTGGTATTTAAGTTTAATGTCTTTCAAGGATGCGACACGAAGATTTTGAAGAAAATAGCCCCACCCTACCCTTTACATGGAAGATTTTTTGAAAATTTTGATTTTCTTGAAAATGGCTCTAACGATTTTGATCAAAATGCCATATGTTTGAGATATTTTGATATCAAATCAAATGTATATCTTGAATTTTCTGGCTATAGCCCCTGTAGTCATATTTACTCTGGACGACTTTTGCATAACTGGTAAACCGTTAGAGATTGACCAAATCATACTATACAAAACATGTAGATCTTGCTAAAATACACAATTTATGTCTGAATAAATTTTCTAGTAGGTTGAACCATTTTGGAGATATTCCTTGTTATGTGTGCGAGTTTCTGAAAACTTAAAACTTTTGTGAAATGGAACATCGTTAATTTTTTTTATATGTTAAGTGTGCAAAGAGAATGGAATCTCAAAGCTTTAAAAGGTTTGACTATCACACAAAGCCTACTGTATTCTAATATTCCCCTTGTACCTTCAAGGAAATAAGCATTAAGATAATTTGTACAAATTTTTTAACACAAAGAAGATATAGGAATAAGAGTTTGTAAGAATGGTTAGTACAAAAGTAGAGAAAGTCATGTGAGTGCAACACATCAGATTTTTATGGAAGGAATATAATAACCTCTACATCTGTGGATATAGTTGCTGACCTCTCTGTTGCAATAACAGCATGCTCACTGAGATGATCACACATTTTATTTTTCAGATAAACTTTTACACTCCTCATAAATGGACATATCCTTTCACACCCAGCACTTAATAGAGAAATGGTGATGTCTGTTACTCCCATTGTTAACAATTTATGAAATACCAAACAAAACTTCTCATGAAACCTAGTAAAGCATAACAATACTTCATCCGTATCCCATTTTGGATTTTGGAAAGGTGTGCAACAGAAAATGCTATATAGATGATCACTAATGAAGTATTAACAACATTAGATTGGCAAAGCGACCAGACATATTGACCTTAGTTGTCAGAGTGCTGCATTATCTGGTTATCTGTTTACTAGAAGAACGAAATACTAGTAACTTGATGTAGAGTCTGTGATGCAACACAATGGCTGTTCTCTCGCATATGTTGATGTATGACGTATTACTGTCTTAAAGACATGATTGCATCTGAATAAAGTTTACATACACTTACTCGACATGTATGTGCAATAGGTTCATTCATGTAAACAACTCATTTCACATTGTTTCCAATACGCCTTATGGGTGTGTCACCTAGTATTGTGATCTAGCTAAGGCTTTTGATAGCACAGGCTAGGAGTGGACAAATTGGCCATTCCAATTGCAGGTGATGTTTGCAGTGTTTGCAAGAAGAATGTTAAATTGAATAACTTTTTAACTGCTTATTTTATTTATTTACCTTTTATTATATGGTGATGTTAGGGGATACAACCTGGCATGCACATGGTTCAAATGAGTGGGTTTCATAAGCTGCAGTGACAGTTCAGCATAAATGAACTTCTCTAACATATGTTTGATTTAATATATGCTTTACAGACTGAAAGAACTTTTATATTAATTTTTCATGAATTCTTTACTTCATGTGGAGCATTACAGTTTTAAATACATCTGATATTAATTCATAAGTATTGACCTACAACAGAGCAGGTAGATTCTCTTCTGCCAATCATGATCTGCTTTTAGATTTCACAATGCTCAGTTTGGAAAAAAATTGCTCACATGTATGTGGAGCCAAATGTAGTATTCATATGGGAAGCAAATGAATGGAGTGATTTCACTCAGTGCGACAAAAGCAATTATCTTTGTTTCACTGTTTTAATTTTATTTTCCGCAGCAGATGTGTTACTTGAACTTTTAGCTTTATTTTGCTGCAGTTGATTTACATGCAATACACTTAAGATTATTTATGACCTTTGAGGCTTTTTAAAAAGAGTGTATTTTGTATTCCACTTTTTCACTAGACTATGATGCTTCATTGAGTGCTTAAACTTTGTTACATTCATGGAAAATGATTTCCTCTATAATATTCTTTAAAAAACCTAAGGAAGTCCTACCTGTGACTTGCATGTGGACTTGGTGACGTTTGTAATGTCATTTAATGTTTGTCTTGTAAATGCCAATCAAAACTTTCGAACAAGAGATTTTTCCCATTTTCACCCATAGTACAGCAAAAATATTGTTCTTCCCACTCTTGGAATATGAAGGTTCCTTTGTGTGTGTTTCTTCTTCTTTTTTTTTTTTCTTTTTCTTCCTTTTCTGTTTGAATGCAATCAATGCACTGATGGTTTTAAACACACTAGGTTTGAGAGATGCATCAGAACTGAAAATTTCAGTGCACTGATTGTATTGATTGCATTTGGAAATAAAATTGCTGCTTAAGAGGCTTCCTTATCCAGTACATAAGTACTTACAATTGTAAGTCACCAATTGTGGCAAATTCTCAGATGTGAGATTCCCTAGAGGTCTACGAATTGGTTGGAGAATTTAATGTCATGCTGACAACTTACCATGGTATGTTAGTGGTTAGCACAGCCATGCATGAAGCGAAAGATCCATGGTTCAAATCCCGGCTATGGCATTGAATTTTTCAGTCCTGATTGTTGTTGTCGTAGTGTTTAACGCCCGCTTTTACTACATACGGCACTGCAGGCAGTGACACTGATGATGCATGGAATGAAGATGGAGCACCAGTGGAATGAGATGGCAAGGAAAACCAGAGAACCTGGAGAAAACCCGCCCCAGCGCCACTTTGTCCATCACAATCCCACATGCGGTGCCTGGAATCGAACCCAGGCCGCTTTGGTGAGAAGCGAATGGTCTGACCACTCGGCTACAGCGCGGCCCTTTCAGTCCTGATTCTTCCTCTCAGGCTCCCTTGTGTTTTTCTGGTTTTGAAAGAGCCATGTCGTATTGATGCATGTTGAATGAGGGAGGGTTGAAGAAGGGCAACATACTGCTTTGTCCCTGATAGTATTATGTCATCAACTAGCATAGACTAGAGTACTCCATTATCTTTACTGCAAAAGTAGCATTTTATAGCTTTGACAAGATCTTGTAAGTTGACTCAAATCATTCTTAACAAATCGACTACAGAAAGGCAGAATCAGTGGCTGCCATTCTGAAACGGAGATTATCATTAAAGGTGTTCCACAAGATTCCATACTCAATCCTCATTTATTTTTAATATTTCATCATGACTTGTCATTACTTAAATCAGGGAGTCAATAGCAGTGTTTTTGCAGATGATACCAGTTTATTTATAGCTGAAAATCACATGAATGACTAATAAGACTAGTAAATAAAGCAAAGGCATTTGAGCAGCTCAGTACTCAATTTGAGGCAAATAAACTGGTTAAACTATGTTAAAACAATTTTTATTCACTTCAGAATTAGGTATATAAAAGTAAATGGATAACTATTAGATACAAGATCAGCATTACTGAAATTCCTTGTACAAAATTTCTTGGGCTTCACATAGGTGAAAATCTTAGCATATGCAGACGAGGGTGATGCATTGAAATCATACTACCAAAACTTATTCAGCATGTTTTGCCTTTATTTATTTATGCCAACAAACTTAATGTTGGTGTTTTTAAACATGTAAGCCATGTGTGGGCTATGTTTGAGAGGTAGAATCAGAACTGAAAAATTGAATTTTTCAGTTCTGTTTCTACCTCTCAGCATGCTTTTTTTACTTTCACATCCTCTTGTGATGTAAAATAATCTTTTGGAGTAAACTTAAAAAGTCTTTGTGCTACAAAAGAGAGCTGTGCGAATCATTTATGGTATTGTGCCTCGTCACTCCTTAGGCCATTGTTTAAAATCCTTAAAATTCTTATCTTCTGCTTCTTAGCTATCTTGCAAATTATTATAATGAATTGCTATGCATGGCCATAATACCAGGCATGCAGATGATCTGCATAGGCTAATAAAAATAGTTTTAAAATTATTCCAAAAAGGGATATTGCATTGCTTCTGTGAAAAGCATTTTATGTTCACATGACTCTCTACCCAGTATTTGAGGAGCATTGTTTTAAAATGCGATAAGCCTAGAAATACTAATTTTACAGGAAAGCTGAAAATGTATGAACTACTAAACTAAATAATACTTTGGAAATTTAATTATAATCACAGGTTAAAATATGAAAAAATGTGGATTATCTTGTTTTGCACTAAATAAATGCACACAAACCTTCTTGAACCATTCTTACATATAAACAGTATCAACTTAAGTAAATTGTTTTTATAGCAGATTTTTAGCTCCTATGTGACATTCTAATTTATAATTGTACATTTTGTTTTTGTTATGTTCTCTGGGACAATATAGCTCTTTTTTGGCTGTGAAATAATGCAAATTTGAAACCAAGTTTATATGATACTTGTGTATATTAGAAACTACTAAATTTAGCAAACCTAAGGAAAAAGTTAAAAGCTTCCTCTGAGTGCACTTAGAACTTCCAACAATTGTGATTGATAGTTATCAAAGAAAATAAAATTACTTAATGATAACTTCAATGATTTAAACTTTGGCACAGCTCTCAAGTTGAAATATTTAGAATTGGTTGAGAAGCATATACAGGCACATTTGCTGAATCTGGGTATTTTTAAGAGTTTTTTGCATTGTGTTTTGTTAGAGAAATTATTAAACGAGAATTTATTTAACTTGAAGGTGCAGATATAGTCTATCTTGTATATACATGAGCCACTGATCAGAGTGAAATAGTAGTCTCTATTTTATGTAGTATGATTTAATTTCTTTCAGTTATGCACCATGGTGTCCTGCCTGCAAAGTTCTACAACCTGTTTGGGAGGAATTTTCAACGTGGAGTGATGATCTAAATATAAAAGTAGGTCAGGTTGACGTGACTACTTCTCCAGGACTCAGCGGAAGGTTCATGGTTACTGCTTTACCCACCATATTCCAGTAAGCCACTTTCATGTCTGTTGAATAATAGCTAAAAAATTTGCTAAAATCAAGTATTTTAAGTTTGTTTTCAATCTGCAGCTTTTACCCTCTATACCATATTTGCCGATGTATAAGAGACACATGCCGCTTTTTAAGACTCTTTTTTTTTTTAAGGGAAAAAAGTTCTCATTACATATAGGGGAGGTTGCCCCATTGCCGGTCAGGCCCCGTTACCGGTCAACAAGTAGTTGCACATTAAGACGCTAGATAGTAGCAAAAAAACAGCTATGATGTGGTAGGCAGGAACAAAAGAATGCTATTCCTAGCGTGAAGTCTGGGTTTTTCTCGCCATTTTAGAGAAAACCTTTGTGAAGTGTGGATGACGGTGCTTTTGTATTACGCTGCTAAAACTTGTGATTGTATTGACCGTGTTTAGATGAGTTTAACTTATATATTATATTTTATTATACTCTTAGCATACCCAAGCAGTAAGTTAACATGCTTAAATTCCCGAAAATCGTTTTGTATAGTATTCATTTTACTATTTTATAACCCCCTTGCATTGCCCAGTGTCCAGTCAAGGTGTGTGTTCCCATTACCGGTCATGAATCTACAGACTTCCAGAAGGCCATTGCCAAGATCTCTCCTGTAGCTGATGACCTGCAGAGAAAAATTGTTAACACGAAAAGGAGAGGAGAAAAACAGTGCAATTCTGACATCCACTCCCTTAAAAAATATGGTAGAAGAAAAGGAGGAAATCAAACGACAGAGGAAAGAAAAAGATTTTTGTGGAAGGAATGATCCCAAAAAGAAGGTAATTTCAGGTCGTATCAAATGGAAACTTCAGTTTGGAAATTGAAGTGAAGACAACAAAAAAGAAAACACCGAAGAAACGGCATGCGTTATTTTTGGCGAATGCTTTCAAGAAGATGAGGTGCAGTGTTGCAAGTGTTGTGGTTGGGCACATGTGGGTTGCACAGACTGTGACCAAAATATCATATTTTGTGTGTGAGCATTGTAAAAAATGACTAAGAATGATAGTGTCTAAACAAAATACATCTTTATATTATCATCATATACATTTTATGTAATTATTAAATTCTACCAATGTTTTTTCATGCATACTAAAGTGACCGATAATGGGAACAGTTTTTCTTGAAAGTCTCTGACTTGGTGTTTATAATAATCTGAATTATGGATACTTAAAAGTAAATTATATTTTCAAATTGCTGTTCTAAATGTTATTCATGTTGTCCTCTATCCTCTGCTTTCAGTTTTGCTTAAATTCATTATCCAATTTGCCCTAAACATGGATATTGGCTTAAGTGACCGGTACCGGTGCAATCTCCCTTACTGCAAAACAATAACACATGTATGTGCATGTACACATGGACGAAAAAAAAAAATGGGTCATCTCCAGATTCGAAATGTCGATCGTAGAGCTACATGTATCTTCCTAAAAGCTTTGTTCACAATGCACACCAAAGAACTGTATAATGGTCTGTGACTTATAGCACAGTGGCTAACTTATGAGTACTGAAAACAAAACACAGAATAACATTACGGTAGCCAAGAGGTTAAGAAGGTATTGCTTCCACTAATAAGTTCCTAGGTTCAAATCCTGCTTTGCTTGTCACTTTTTTAATGTGAATTTTATGACTGGATATGTAGAGCATAATATTGCATTAATGTAACTTAATATAACATTAACGTAACTTTGAAATTATGGGCTTCTCTATGCACACAAAAACATAAATTATTCTACTAACACTCCTGTTAAGTAAATAAAGATATATGTAAACAAACTATCATCTAAAACAAAAACATAAACATAATATCGTATGTATGAAACCTCAGCCCATATAACTGCCTTCAAACTTAGGGTCATAGACAAAATTAAATGCCTGCAGTAAAGTGGACAAGAAACTAGAGAAACTATAATGTTCCAGGCTTCTTGAATTTGTACCCAGAGGCCATATTTTGTTCTTCGCACAGCTACAGGGAAATTGGAGCACAGCTCCCATTTCACCTCAGCCCACACATTCTCAATAGTGTTCAAATCCAGTGAACAGGGAGGCCAGTCTACCACTCTAATATCCTGCCTCTCTGAGAATTAATTTGAATCTTTCGAGATGTGTGGACAGGATAATTATCCTGTGCAAATTCAACAATTTCAGCAGTATATCTCCCATCCTCATAGAGGGAACCAAAATATTCTCAAGTATTACTGTGTACTGCACACTGTTCAGTGTATTGTCAAGCTGCCGCAGCAGACCTAGACCATCCCTGGTTATCCAGCCCCAACACGACACAGATAGGTGGCCATGATGAAATTGTGAAGCCACATATTTTGCATTGTATCGGGACCCCTTTGGACAATAGACGATCACCATATGTGTGGAAGAAAATGTCACCGCATCTGAGAATATCACATTATTCCAGTTGTGGTTGGCATTTTTCTATGTAAGCGCAAGGCGAAACAATCTGTGATCATCTGTCAGATGTTTTTTAGCTGCTGTTCGTATATTATGTCCTACATCATTTACATGTCGCAGAGTTGTTTGAGCTGATCCAGGGAAATCTGAATTTGCCTTCATTTCAGAAGCAGTTTGGAAAGGTTTCCTCTCTGCTTCTGCAATTAAAGCTGCATCGGTTTCTGGAGTTAACACGTGTCTTCTTCTTGAACCAGGACGACAGTATTCAACACCTGCCCTGCATAATCTTGTCTACCTCTACACTGTATATGCAGGAACTCCAGTACGAGCTGCAGCTTCACGAGCAGAGAAACCTCGTACTTGACTACTGCAAGGAGCGACTTCCTTGGTCTATGTCTGTGTGCATGTTCTGCCATTGTCAGGTGTGCTACGATTCATTGAGAGAGACTGTGCTGGCCTGATGCGTTTGCATGCCATTCGGCTTTTGTGTGCAGCATATTGCTGTTCTGTAGAATAAACTGTTTAAGAAGCATCATAATACCTTGTTATTAACTTAAAGAAATGTTGTGTAGGAAATAAGTATATTTAAAATAACTAGCTGCTATGCGTTGTTTCAACATCCTTAAGATAAGGGAAAAAAAATTTGCTATATGCGAGAAGTTTATCTGCGACCCTCACCACAGGAGTAGCTTGTTTTGAAAGAAGTGACGGAAACATGAAAATATGTTTACAAAACTTAGAAAACGGAGTAAATCTATCTGATCAAGACTTCTCCTTAAAAGAAATGGATCTTTTAAACCAAGGTCTTAAAACGTCTGTCCACTTTTCAATGGAAATCGAAGATTACATCGCAAATGTTAACATCGCTACGCAGTGTTTACCATCATCCAAACAGAACTTGGTGAAAAGCAAGTGTGAAAAATCTTGGAGGGAATAAAGACTAAATCCATTCAAAAAAACAATAAGAACATTATCCGTTCGCTAAAATAGAAAAACATAATATACACAAAGGCAGACCAAGGGAACAAAATAGTGATAGACAAATCAGATTTCTTACAAAAAATGGAGGAAATGCTAAAGGACAGTGAATATGAAGTGATTAATAAAAACCCCCTAACCACTTGTATGCAAACTTTCAGAAAAACTATATCAAACTCAAACATAATACCACACAATATTTAGTTAAACCAGATAACCCAATCTTACCCAGACTATATGGCATACCCAAAATACATAAACCAAGCATAGCAATGAGACCTATAGCTAGCAGCATAGACTCCAACAAATTCAACTCATTCCCTAAATTCGACAGCCTGGGCATCAAAAATATTTATGAACTGATAGAACACATAAAAGATTTCAAACTAACAGAAGATGGTACCCTTGTCTCATTTGATGTCAAATCACTATTCCCGAGTGTACTACTAAAACAACTCCCACCGTTGATCAAAAACTGGCTCACATCAATTGGCATGTCATCACCAGAAATTACAGACTACGTAGAACTCACCAAACTACGCACAGACCAAATTTTTTTCCAGTTCCAAACAAAATATTTCTGTCAAACTTCAGGTTAAGCAATAGGCAACGCTCTCTCACCTTTCTTGGTAGATATTTACATGAGCGTAATGGAAATAAGGATCACCAAAGGTTTCCCATGGATGTTCAAACTCTGGTAGCAGTACGTAGATGACATAATTGCAATGGTCCCAGGAAAACACGGTGATGCTCTGAAACTCCTAAACATGCAGGAAAAAAGAATAAAGTTCTTTGTGGAATTGGAAAATGATGATTAACCACCATTTTTTGATTTGCAAATAATCAAAAACAAAAATAGAATAAACTCCATTATTCACAGAAAATCAACATAAATGGACAATTACATAAAAGCTCATAGTTACAATCCAAGAAACCACAAACAGACGATGCTCAATAACTTAACACATAGATTAGTGAACATCCCCCTTCCAACAGAATAATACAAAGCAGAATATTGCAAAATAATTGAAATAGCAGAAAGAAAGTGGCTTCCCCAAATCATTTTTAGACAAAAAATGAAAAGAGCAGAAACAAAATGATAATTCATGGAGAACATCTTATAATAACAAATTAAAGAATTAAACAAAAATGAAAATATCATTAACCACATAAAAGCTTTAAGATTGGAATGGTTTGGACACATAAATCAGATCCCAGATGATAGAATGGTTAAAAGAATATATAAATGGACCCCAATGAAACCAAGATTAAGGGGCCGTCCCAAAAATAGATGGTTAGATGATGTACTTGATGATATTAAACATATGAAAATAAAAAATTGGCCTGTTTGCATACAAAATAGAAAAGTCTGGAAACAAATTGTTGAGAAGGCCAAAACTTTTGTAAAGTTGTAGTGTCTTAGTAAGAAGAAGAAGATTTCCCTTGAGCAATCTTGCAGCTACAGTTTAAAAGCGTTAAATGAAAGTGATTCTGATTCAGATTCAAATGATTCTGTAGATCTAAGCACAGCAAGACAGTGGGTGCAATTGCAAATAGGTGACGATGTAACTCCGGCTCCACCAAGATATCCATTTATGTCAGCTTCTAGCATAAACTTTACAGTGAATCCTAACAATCACATCACTCAGTATTTCTGCCTCTATTTTGATGAGCTACTGGTTGTTATAACAAGAGAGACAAAGCATTTTTCTTTATATTTTAACACAAGAACAATGTAACAAGCCTGAGAATACTCTGGGCAATAGAAAGGTATTAAAAGCCATTGTTTTTGCATATTGTTGCGTGTTTTTAGTCTGATTTTTATGTATAACACCTAAGTAATAACCAGTGACTACAAAACGTAAAGAAAAATATATGATATATTTTTACCATTTCTCAGAAAATAATCAGAGTGTGAAGTGGTTAATGTGTGTTGTATTCATTTATAATTGCAGTGTTTTCAACGGAGAGTTCCGACAATATCGAGGAGCAAGAGATAAAGATGCTTTCATATCATTTGTGGAGGATAAAAAGTGGAAAACAATTGATGCTATTCCCAGCTGGAAATCTCCTTCATCTATGCAGATGTCGGTTGTTTCATATTTTTTCAAACTTTCTCAAGTACTAAGGGTATGTCTTCATCCTTGTTTCTTTTCATATTTTAGTAAATAATACTGTAAAATATGGGACATCAAATCATAGGATGACAGCTTCTATGGTCCATTATTCATCATGCTTGCTTCTAAATTTAAAAGCACCCTACTTAATTCACAGCTGCTTTGGAGAAAGTTTTATACCTATAATTAGGAGTAGAATTTACTATACATCTAATATTGAAGTAGTGGAAATGAAATTATTAAGTCCATCAGTGGATTTTTGGTTCTGGACCATCTAAGAAACAATGATATACGGGGAGAATTAAATGTAACCAACATTTCAGAAGTAATAGAATAATGCAGCAAACAATGCTATGACCATCTATGTAGAATGGCTATTTTGTGTAATCCATAAATCAATGGTAATGAATAGAGACATGCAAAAGGCATGTTTATAATTTGTTCAAAAGCAGTGCCATTTTTCCCCAAAAGTGGCGTTATTTTTTTTCAAAAGTGATGTTATCTTTAATGTAATTTTACTGGCTGTCAAATTAAAGAATGAAATCAAAGGAAAGCAATTACTAATATATTTCATACATATTCTTGTTGATAAACATAAATACAAATGCCAGTCACATTTTTATGCATTGCATCAAAATTAGAAAGTAAAAAAGCAAAAAAAAAAAAAAAAAGCATAGCATTGATCTAAATGTTTAAGTGCTAAATACCAACAATGCCAGTAGATATTAAACACTCTCAAATGAGACTCTTGAGAATGGCCTGAATGTAGTGTGTGGCATTTGCACTGTCCAAAAAATGAAGGCCAGCTACAAAAACTCAGGTCTGAAGTATGTAAAAATTCCTAACGGTACAACAAATACACATCTCCCCATTTTATTGGTGGTTTCAACACAGAAAATGTGGATATCTTGCCCCTTCCATTTTCCTTTCACATCTTGCAGCTGTGAATTTGACAAGTCTCCCTACATATTTGAGAGGTAGAACTGGAACTCAAAAATTCAATGCCACAGCCAGGACTTCAGCCACAGATCCTCCACTTACCAGGCAGGTCTGTGATTCAAATCCTGGCTGATGCACTGAATTTTTCAGTTCCAGTTCTACCTCTCAAACATTGCCCACATACAGCTTATGTGTTTAAAAACATCAACAGTAAGTTTGTTGGTATAAATAAATAATAATTACCCTTACATAGTTTTCACGAAGAGTTTGGCATGTCTGCTGCCCTGAAGAAAAGAATGAAAGAGAATTAGGAGTGAAATCATATGTTAAGAGTTTAGGAACAGGGATTTACATATAACTTTCCAGGATATGGGGATACTTCACCCTCTGAAGTGTTTTTGTACTTCGATTTTTTACATTCAAAACCCTATAACATTGTTCTTCTGAATAAGGTGTTTTCCACTAGACCTCTATCGAAACACCATTAAGCTGCAGTTATTTCAGTATTGCATACAGTTAAGTAAAATTAAACACAAGCCTTGCCACCATGGTGTTACAGAAGAATAAAAGTTCCTTCATATTGGTGCTGTTTTTATAATAAGTTGCCTTGTATGCGCTGAGCTATGAGATTCTTTTTCTACCCCAGGTCGTGGTACTAGATGGAATGAACAAACACTTGATGTTACCTCACTATAATATATTACTTTATTAACACTTTTTCTCGTCTTTACACTTTCGTCACACCAATTTATGTTATATAGATAGTCTTTCCAGTTTTTTAACAACTTTAGAACAAAAGCTTCATGAAAGTTTAGTCTATTTTCTACTCACATCCAAGAGCACTATAAAAACATGTCTTCTCATACCAAAGACACGGACGCTATTAACGATTCTAGCGCCACATCACATGATGCTACCTTATATTGTGTACATCCGTGTATGCGTCCATCAAATAGTTCCCGTATTGTTATGGAAGCGATCTTTAGCTATTCTCCCTTCACTTTCAACATTGAACACATATAATTCTTTTATTTATACATATATGTTAAATTTAAATATGGAAATATTTATGACGTCTTTAAACAAACTTAATTTTTTTTGTAACAATGAACAATAGCAACACGTTTTCGTCACTCAACCAACTCGTACCAACACCAAAAACAAATTACACTCTCAACAAATATTCACATAAATGACCCTCCCCTGGGGTCCTACAATATCCTGTCTCAATATTACACGATATTTTAAACAAAAAGCTGTGTTTGAATGGATGATAAAATTATGTGCTAAAATATTGCACGATAATTTCGTAAATGTTGGCAGTACCAATAGTTGATCAACATATTGAGTTCACGCTCAAAGACACGTGAAAATTCAAAAACGCTCCAAAGGGAAAAGTATACCCCAGAATATAACTTTATAAAATATTATGTACTATACCTTCTGTGTATTTGTCCATCCATTTCCTAATGTTGGGATCATCCACCTTTCCTTAAGGTATATTTGCCTTGAGGAATACTTCTGTCTTATCTCTTGCCAATTCTTGAGAAGCATCTTTCTTTTTTTTTGGCAACATCAGGAATGATCTTGCTATCTTTTCTTTCCCATGATATAGTCACATTGCAATATTTACAGAGTACAGTACTATCGTCAATTGCGTAAAGTCTGTCTGTTCTAAATTCACCTGTGCGACTTCTGGCAGTAACAACTTTCAGCATATTTACGGTCGCCTTTTAGGTTATGTATCATAGCACTACACCACTAGGTTTAGTAAAACGAAAAAAATAGTGTATTTAATATTTTGTTTGTAGCAATATGGCAATACTTCTCAGTTCAACAAAAACAGCACTAAAAACATCACAACTTTGACCACTTTCTATACACATGCCTTAAACACACAAAAGGAATAAGCAGAAGTGACAAACAACAAACTGAATCATTTGCGCTAGGCAATGCGCTCCAGAAAATGGGTGTGTTTATGTACTATCAACATTGAATGTCAACAAACACCACTTGTATTTGACCTGAAGGGTTCTTCTATAACCATCGTCACCCACACTATACTTCAAATATCAAAATAAAGAGAAAAAGTGTATGCAGACAAAGTTATCAAGTCATTTAAAATGATTATACTCATGGGCATCAAAATGTAAAAATGACGGTTAATAAAAACTAAACATTAACATTTGTGAATATACTGGGAAAATGTCAAAATTCGTGTTTTAAAACTGATGGAATTTCAAAATTTGTGAATTTAATGGAAAAATGTCAAAATATGAATTTTTAATGAAAAAATCGTAAAATTTGCAAATAAAATCACATTATCACAATTGCGAATTATGCATGTATCTAATAATAAACTGTGAACCTTCAGCATTTGAAAACAAGAACATTTCCAGAGGGTCATAATTTGAACAAAAATTGGTTAATTGCAAACTAATTGATGGTCTTTTATTTCACAGAGACTTTCTGATAAAGATTAGTTCCTTCAAGAGTAAATCTTGAACATAATATGGTATAAGCATACAATTTACTTAAGAGTGAATCCAAATGCATAAAGTTCTATTTTATGTTGCAGGCTGTCCACAATAAGCTTATGGAAGAATATGGATTACCAACTTGGGGATCTTACCTCATTTTTGCCGTAGGAACAATATTTATTGGAGCCTTATTGGGACTTGTAAGTATGGCAATATTGGATGATGTAGTGCTTTTCTTTCTCCAATGTTATCATACTGCATATTTAAAATACAAATTATGATCTTACATAAATGGGGATTGCAAACAGCATGCTCTTGAAGCAGATAATAGGCTGTGTACCTGTTTTGAATGAGTGTTTTCTAGGTGGTGCTAAAAATATAAATTACTAAAATCATATTAAAAGCTTGGATTGCTGATGAAATACTTCACAACTGACACAATCAGAATATTCACTTATGATAGACACAAAATTTAATGGCAGCTGATAGCTGACTATCACTATTCTCTTTACTGTTGCACAAATAAATTTTGTGGGTGCAATAGATATCACCGGCTTTACAGTGTGATTTCACTGCATGTTTATCCTTACAACACCGCAAGACATAGGAAGCCTAGGATTGGATGTTGTGAGATTCATTGTGGACGAAGCAGCACTGGGGTGGGTTTCCTCCAGGTTCTCCAGTTTCCCCCACCATCTCATTCTACTGTTGCTCCATCTTCATTCCATGCATCATCAGTGTCACTGCCTGCGATGCCATATGCAGTAAAAGCAGGTGTTAAACACTACAAAAAAATGAAAGGGAATAGGAGTGGAATCTAATTTGAATTTTCTAGAAGTATATAGTAAATTTAATTTAAAGAACCCTTTGTTACAGTTAAATGCAAATTGAGTTAGTTTAGTTTTGCTTTAGAGCACTAACTTACTCAGCTCGATATGTTTCGAAAGCATTCATTCAGCTCTACTGAAGGTATTTCAAAGTTGAAAGGCAATGTTGGTTTTTTTATGTTCAATAAGCTTTACAATGTGATTTTTCTGCAGATTGTTCTTGAAAACTACACCAGAAGTTTGTATCACATGTGAAATTGTAACTTTAAATAAATTAACTAAGTAAAGAAGTTGGTCAAGAAAAGTTATGAAATATAATTTTGTGAGTAAAAACTTAAGGCTAATCTGAGTCATCAGATATTGGTACTGCACCCTCAAATTTCAGATATCTTCTCCACACCACAATGTCTTCCTGATCAATTATTACATTAATTTTGTTTCTTCTTAAAATGTTGACGACCTAGGTCACTGTTCGCTAAAGAAAGTACCTTATCAATTATAGGAGGCTCGCTTTAAAAGAAGCTGTACACTTCCAAACAGGACTGCAGACTTCATCTAAGCCCTGCTTGGACAATAGTCATCAAACATCCACAACAGCAACTACAGTGATTCCGGACTAAGTGCTGACCCTCGAGAAAACACTGTGGCCGGTGACAAACATAGCCCGAAACAGCAGGCCCAATCACAAATCATCCGCTCATTGGCCAGGGCAATGCAACCCCCTCCCTCCTAACATTGTATATATATGGGGAGCGGAAAGCCAAGCATCATTTTTCATTGTGATGAAGGCCATGGAGTATACAATGGCCGAAAGCTCAATGTTTTTAAACCTCACACGGCTGAACACCTGTGAAGCCTTAATTAATAATTGTGTTGAGAAATTACATATGGACAGTTTTGATTTCACAGTGGATTAAAGATGTCTGGAGTGAAAAGTACAAAATGCTGCGAAAATTAAGACACTGTGTTAAGAAATGACTTTGCATACTTTCCCACAAATCTTGGTTTCCTCTGTGATTCCATAAAGAAACTAGAATCAGTAGAAATGTTTATGGGAGAAGCAGCTCAAGTAGTACAGGATGTGGAAAAAAACTTAAGGCTCTTTTTGATCCTGCAGCACAAACCCTAAAAAGAAAATGCAAGGAAGTGTTCAAAATAATAGTGGATTTAACAGTGTATAAAATTTCAAATGTGTTGGATGGGCAACATGAAGAAATTATTGATGCCAGTATGAATGACATACCATGTTATGATGCTAGACTGACTTCTTGTGACGTGGAGTGATTATTTTCGAAATTCAAGGCAATTTTTCGTGATAATCGTCAAATCTTTCAGGATAGAAAATTTGAGGAATCAAGCGGTCTGTACTGTAATTCTACAGTACTTGGTGATACCTTCCAAGGTTAATGTCTAGTGAGTAATAGGTACTTTTATATTAGGTAGTTCCATCATTCAGATCTTAAAAATGTTTTATTTGTTTTAGCACATATTTTTTACTTTTTTACTACATATTTTCGACATTTTTGGCACATACAAAATAAATATTTTCCAAGGTTTTAGCACCATAAAATCTGAGCCCTAGTATTACCCAGTGGTGGGGGAGCAGTCATCCTTTGAGTGTTTTTAAGATTTACAAAAATGTATACCTTCCACCCTGTATACAACTCTACACTGTACAAGAACAGTCCTAAAATATTTACACTGAAAAATGACTACACTAAAATATTCACATTAGGCTCCTTACGATGGTATATGTCAGTAATTGGATTAACTATGTCATAAGAAGTTATCTGAAGATATTTAAACCAGGACATGGTCACTATAAACAAAGATCCAAATAGGAAGGGAATTTTCAAGTATACACACTCAAAGAAGATAACAAAATGGAAACTAAAGTTTCTTTGTTTCCTACTTATTCCATAGAAGGCAGATAATTTGATGTGTTACATAACATCTGTTATTAGAGGTGCTGTTACTGCCATATTTATTGATCATGGTGGCTCATTGATGAATCAGAAACTAATGTTCATGGTAAAAATTCCATAAAATAAAAAAGGGTAGAATACTTTACTTTAGTAATGCATCCTCAGAGCACAGCCATTTGAATATGTTGTAATTAGAGCAACTTACAGGCACTGTAGTCTTTAAAACTTTTCATTTATGCACTTCAAACCATCCAGTATTTATTTTTGGTGCAAAAAAAATGCAATATGAAATTTTGTCATTTTTGGCCATATTTTGACCTGTTTACTCCCTTAATAATACATGTTAAGGTTATTTGTTTTCTTTATTCTTCTCTGTTCATTTCTACTGGTTTTTGCTTTCTTTGTAGTATTGATTGTCATTTGAAGCAGTAGCCAGTATTGAGTTGAATATAAACAAACTACAAGCAAAGCTTTTCCTAAAACCAATGCTCAACAAATCTGGGAAGGTCAGGGTGCACATTTTGGTGCAAGTTTTCCAGTTTCATGTTCCCAGCTTGTGACTGGAGAGAGCTTTAATGTTTTTTTTTTTTTAAATTAACATACTCCAATGTAATGTTATATCGGACAGTGAATGAATGAAACGGGTGAAATGATGCTCAAATGAGCCCGAGGTCCATGGAGCTTTAAGTTACCCAACATTCATTTCTTTATATAACATGTAAACTACACTGACGTTGTCTATTGCTGTAACAGGTCTAATGACAATAAAATCTATTATTATTCCTCAGGCTAAGGAAAAATCTCGGAAAAAAAACCTTACCCAGATAGAGATCCGAACTCACAACCTCTTGAATGTGAGACAGACATGCTAACCATCACGCTACCAAGGCAGGCAGCTCTAATGGTGTTTCATGTCACAATTGTCTTGAATAATTTCTACACTGAAGAGTCTTATATGCTTATTTTCCATTCCTGGGACCTAGGAAAGCTTCCTGTTAATTATGAATGCTTACATTGTAAAATATGCTTTTAACCTTGCTGTTCTAGTTTCCATTCCTGGTTATTGTGAACCAGTCTTTGCATATCACACATTATGAAAAATTGTGTTACAGATACTGGTATGCGTGATAGATTTGATATATCCTCCAAAGCCTGCTTTAGTTAAGTCACCAACTGATTCTGAATTAAAGAAAGAAGCAGCGGAGAAGGCAAAGGTGAATTCAGATGCTGCAGGAGATAGCAAGTTGAGTGGAGATGAAATGGTGAGATTTCTTTCTTTCTATATGCATCTCAATAAACTTGTTCAGCTTATTGTGATTATTACTTGCTCATGTTGTTACTAACATTAACACAGGTGAATATTGGCTCTGGAATACCTTTTACTGTAATTAATGAATGGAAGAATTTGAGGCAGTTCACAGGCTGCTTGCACTTATCAAGAACAATTAAACCAGCAGATAAAACTTAATATGCAGTTAGGAAATTGCAGCAAGTGTTTGCACTTAGCTATAATAGTCTGTTCTTTTGCTTCATGATTTTTAGAACTGTTTAAAAGAAATACCTACTAAATTTTATCCATGCTATTGAAGCATTTACACCACAAAAGGAACACAAAAATTTAATGCTACATATACATTCATGGTGTTTTACTGCATTATAATTATTATCACGAATGTAAAGTGTTCTAGCAGACATGAGCTGTTAAAACAGGCCAGTTACAGCTGCATTATAACTATCCCAAGGTTCAAAGCATTGCCAGAGAATGTTGCAGTTCCTTCTCTTCTGTGTAAGACAGTTCCATTACTGTTACAACAAACTGACCTGTAAATAATTCCATCGCATTTCTTGAACCTATTTAGTCAACCAGTCAAAGTTTGTAAGCCCAAGTTTCTCTGACATCACAGATGAAGGGTCCAGGAAAAGAGAGAGCTAAGTCCATTTTTTTGTTTTTTGAGTTTTCACAAGTATATGAAAATATGGAACAGGCCCAGTATTTTATAATATAATAATAAATGGGAAAAAACAAGCCCAGTCATACTGTAAATGAGCTTTGAAGAAAATCTATACAGGGAAAGAAAGAGTTTAGTCCATTAAATTGATTGTAATAGAGAGAAGATTTCATACTATGAGAGTAACATTTCCAACAAGAGGACATTCTTACTTGGAATGTGATAAAAACATGGAACTTAGAATCCAGCAAGCTCATACAGAAAACTTATAAACCAGGAAGCTCATACAGAAATCCCATAAGACTGGATATAGTTGCTCATATCAGCTTGGTGAAAGTCTTAACCATTTAATGTTGTTGAAGTGACATCTAAAATGTTTGCCAATGGACAGTATTCCTGAAGCCCTTCTACAAGCAGAAAGGTCCCTTTGCTACCCATTCAGTTAGAGAACTTGTCACAGATGAAAGCTCACCCAAGGCATGTCAAATTCGTTTGCCAAACATTTGTGGGTCAGAAGCACAAGAATATTATGACAGTGTTCCTATTGATTTAAGTTTTCAGAATGGGCAAAAATTATACTGCTATGAATTAAGAGACTCAGCTCCTTCTTTCATAGAATGAGTTACTCTTATTCAACCTCTTAACATGTAGATCAAACGTTTGAATAATTATGTAATAATAGTTATATATTTACAGAGTATTACTTTAGATTTTGTAATTTTGCAAATAAGTGCAAATGATACCAAATTGTAAGATCATGAAAAGAACATTGATGTCCTGTAAAATTTATAAAACTGCACTTAGCTCATTCTTTTCCTGGACCCTTCAAATGCTTTCATTTTTAAGGCACCATTGTTTGTATACTTCTATTGGTGTTAATACCATTTCTTGGAAGCACATTTTCTTAAAGAGTCCCCTGAAAAAATTTCATGTTTCTTACTCCAAAATTCTTTCTTTGTTTTTCAAAATTCCAGATAACGGAGAATTTGCCAGTTTCAGATGTTAAGCTACTTCACCAAAGACCCTACATGTGTTTCTTTCCACTTGTGAATTAGGTTACATTTTCTGCAAGAGAAATAATTTTTATAATTAGTATGATAGTAAACTTAAACAAATCCAGAAAATGCTTAACTGAAACAATATGTGAGCAGACTGATAGGCAGCTACATAATCCTAAACTACTAAACTAAGCCCTGGCACAACAGCCCATGAAGAGCCAAGCCTTACCGCCCAGCCGCTGCATCCCCCACCTCAGCCCACTACAGGCATCATTGGTGGGGTGCAGTACTGGAGGGTGGCATGTGGTCAGCGTCCCGATCCCTCCTGGCCAGTTATGCGGTCTTCAAGACCTGGGGCCGCTACTTTTCCATCAAGTAGCTCCTCAATTGGTCCCCCTGGACTAACGAGGCTGAGTGCACCCCATACCAGACCTCCCAGAGGGAATAAAATCCCTATGCTGGTACCAGGGATTGAACCTGGGTCCTCCGCACCAGAGGCAAGCTAGCTACTAACTGCACTACGGAAGCGGTCAGCTACATAATCCACGAATACCAAATGATGTGAAATAGTAAATGGACAGTATAATATTAGTAAGAGAGCAAGAGAACTGAATGTGTGGATAAATTGGTATTTATTAGGCATCGCCATAAATCAGTCTTTAGGTTTCTTTAATTTGACACAATGAGAACATGCAAAATTTAATATAAAATTATATTGTCCTTATAAAGTAATTTTCAGTACTTAAATGTCTTGTGCTGAATGTAGTTTTAAGCTTCATCAAGGTCATGTAAAATTGGATTGTACTGCAATCCTGAGCTACCCAGAACACAAAGTATTTTTAACATTTTAATTTTTTTAACAGAATTTCAAAATTCATAGAGATTTCCTTTTAAAAGATTTGACTATTGCTTATGCCTACATACTCTAGTTGAAGAGACTTTAATAATTTCTTAGAAAAAATGGATTATAGGACAGACGGTAACAAAGCTCATAAGTTCATAAAAAATGTCAAGGATAGGGAAGAAAACAACAGCACACCTATCATACACAACAATAAAATAATAACAAATGATGCAGCCATAGCCGAAACATTCAATAAATATTATGCTAATTCACATAAAGTAACAAGAAATAATAAAAAGGAACGTAAAGAATTTAAGAAAGATTTGAAACAAGAAAGAGAATGTGATCCTAACACTCAGTGCAATATCTTTTTTCAAAATTTTAATATGCAAGAATTGAACATTGCAATAAATAATCTAAAAAACAAAAAGTCTCCTGGACCTGATCACATACATCCAGAGTTCATAAAAAACCTTGGAAAAACAGCAAAACAACTACTAAAACTGTACAATCTATCCTGGAAAACCACTGTACCTGCTGAATGGCGAAAGGCAATAGTTGTCCCACTCTTGAAGAAAGACAAAACAGCGTCAGAAATAAAAAATTATAGACCAATAGCTCTTACTAGCATAATAGCAAAAGTGATGGAAAGAATGGTGTCAAACAGGTTAAATTGGTTTCTAGAATCAAAAAATTTAATTTCCCCATGTCAAGCTGGATTTAGAGAGTTCCACTCTACAAATGAACAAGTCTTACTTCTCAGTCAAGAAATCAAAGACTCCTTCAATAGAAAAGAAGATAATTTATCAGTTTTTATTGATTTTCAAAGTGCATATGATTCTATATGCAGAACAAAACTACTAAAGAAAGTAAAAAAAATAGGGATACAAAGTCCAATGTTTTCATGGCTATGTCATTTCTTAACACAACGCTTTATTGCAACCAGATATGGAAGAAACATATCTAAATACAAACAAGTACACTGTGGCTTACCACAAGGTGCAGTGCTCAGCACAACACTTTTTAATATATTTATTAACGATCTGCCACAACAAA
Organism: Tenodera sinensis; assembly: GCA_030765045.1. Classification (NCBI taxonomy): domain Eukaryota; kingdom Metazoa; phylum Arthropoda; class Insecta; order Mantodea; family Mantidae; genus Tenodera; species Tenodera sinensis. The sequence goes on from CM060967.1 coordinate 34,237,732, forward strand.
TACAAGAATCAGGTGTGAAGTGTGCACTATTTGCTGATGACTTAGTAATTTGGACTTCAAAACCAAAAAGCAAAAGTACAGAACTAGAAAAAACCATGCAACAATCCTTAACCAAATTACAAAGGTGGACCAAAGAAAATTTAATGACTGTTAATACAACAAAATCAAACTACCAAATCTTTTCACTAAGAAAAAAGCCACTAAAAAAAAACAACTTAATTTTGAGGGTCAACAATTACCAGAAGCAAAGGAAGCAAAGTATTTAGGAGTTACATTTGATACCAAACTTACATGGACCAAACTAATAGAAAATGTAATACAAAGAGCAGAGAGGCGCCTTTCACTGTTAAAACGTCTAACAGGAATGAAGTGGGGATGTTCCAGAGCAACTCTTAACACCACATACAATGTATATATAAAGCCATTATTTACTTACTGCAGCGAAGTTCTTGTAACAGCAAACACAAAAAAGATTCAAATCTTTCAAAACCAAAGTCTGAGATTAATTACAGGTGCTATCAAAACCACACCAATAGCAGCTATGGAAATACTAACCAACCAATGCTCCATTGAATATGGAATAGAAAAAGCGGCTCTTATTCAACACGAAAAGTTGATCAGATTCCCATTCAATACATGGCACAAGAGAAATTTTACACATACACTAAAGGCTCAGGAGAGCTTTCTTTCCAGAATTCAAGACAACAAGAAGAATGTATACCTTCCTAATTCAAAGGAAAACTTCATATCTAAAGTCAATCCGACAGAAACATTAGACATCACATATTATTTACACCTGACAGAAGAAGTTAAGAAAAGTGATACTCCAACTAGTGTTCTAAAATGATTGGCATTAGAGACAATCCATACTAGATTTCCAGAACACGAATGGCTCCATATTTATACTGATGGATCATTGATATCAAACCAAGATGGAGCAGGTGCTGGAGTCACATGTCACCTCTTTTCCTATTACAAATCTTTAAGTTATGGAACTACAAACTTTGATGGAGAAATTGAAGCAATTCGAATGGCCCTACAAACTCTTTTGTACAGAATTTCACATTTTCAGCAAGCAGTTATTCTCTCAGATTCCAGGGCAGCAATTATAGCAATTACTTCCAAGTTGTCACTGAAAAAGCAAACAATTATAGAATGTTGGAAAATCCTTACCCATCTAACAGCACTTCAAAAACACCTAGTCTTCCAATGGATACCAGCTCACTGCGGACTGAGTGGTAATGAGAAAGCTGATTTTCTTGCAAAAAAGGGTACCGGCAATGTGCAGAAATCAATAGTTAATCTATCATTTTATACAGCTAAAAGATTAGTCGACTCTGAATTCAAAAAAATTATTGAAAAATATTGCTATGAAAAATCAAAAAATAAAAGATGGGAACTACCAAACATTCAAACAGTAATTCCTGAGTATCCTCGAAAAACAGCAGTTGCAACCTTCAGGTTGATTACAGGACATGATTGTCTGGCAAAACATTTAAACAGAATTGGGATATATTCTTCACCACTCTGTCCTCTATGTGATCTGCAAGAGGAAATGGATCGAGACCACCTTCAAATATGCCCGGCCACTTCTAATGCCCCGTCCATCAGTGAAAAATATTGGAGAGCTGACTTCATTGTCAGAAATCCAGCATTAGCTAACAACAACAACAACAACATACTCTAGTTGTATCTGCAATGAAATGTATCAACATGTAATGAAATTATTATTTATTTATGCCAACAAACTTATTGTTGGTGTTTTTAAACACACAAGCCGTATGTCAATAGTATGTAATGAAAGTTTATCTTGATTAACAGGCAGTAGATAAAAGAATAAACTTTTGCAAGAATATTAAGAGGTAGAACTGGAACTTAAAAATTCAATGCCACAACCTTCCGCTTGCCGGACGGACGCTCTAACCACTGAGCTATTGTGACAAACTGCCAGAATGGCATTAAATTCTCAAGCCAGTTCGTGTTTCTCCTGGTAAACCACAAAGGCAGTCTCACATCATGAAAGTTTGCAGTGAACTTTAATTTATGTGCAGCCGCTAATAACAGAGGTTGACCCTGAAGATGCTGGACGCAGTTTCCAGCGAAACGTCGGAGGAAGGTAATCCAACTCGACCACGGCCCACAAACCCGGAAAATCTACTTAACATAGTTGATAATGCCGGCCGTGAAAGCCTCAACACTTAAATTACCCCAATGGTGACTTACTATTGTAAGTACTTTATATCCCAGGATTAAATAACCTTCACATGGTAATTATTATTTATTTATGCCAACAAACTTACTGTTGGTGTTTTTAAACACACAAGCCGTGTGTGGGCAAAGTTTAAGAGGTAGAACTGGAACAATAAAAACTGGGATTTGAACCACAGACCTTCCACTTGCCGGGAGGACGCTCTAACCACTGAGCTATTGTGACAAACTGCCAGAATGGCATTAAATTCTCAAGCCAGTTCTACCTCTTAAACTTTGCCCACACACGGCTTGTGTGTTTAAAAACACCAACAGTAAGTTTGTTGGCATAAATAAATAATAATTTTGCAAGAATAGTTTGTAGAAGAGCGAATTCAGAAAGTCATTTGAATGTCTACAGATCAGATTTTTACAAAAACGCCTCTCGCCTCTCTCTAAGAGATCAGGTTCATGGCTCAGAAATGAAGTGTCTGGTAAATGCTAAGCTTCACATTTAAGAGCCCAGAAATCTTCAAGAGGCAACAAACATTTCCACCAAGGGCCCGCACTTCCCCCACCCTACATCAAGCTACTCTTTTCCATATGTTTTTATTTTTTTAAATATATTTTGTTTGGAATGTTGAAAGCAGAGTAAAATATGTAGCTTGAATTTTCAGTAAATAGACTGTGAAGCAGTTTCTTTTTATAATTTTGTAACACTGAATTCCAGAAACTCAACCTAGTGTGGACCGAAAGGCTGTTAAGTTACTGAAATCTCTAGTTTTACGCAATAAGGGGCCTATTATCACAGCTTATAACATAATACTGCAATTACATAGATGCATGTTCTAGCACTATAAATGAAACAGAAAAGTATAACTAACATATTCTAAATTTTATTACATATTAATATGTTCTCCCTTAGATGGCAATTGTTATATTTTTATGCCAACAAACTTACCGCTGGTGTATGTGGGCAATGTTTAAGAGTAGCATAACTTTGTTGGCATAAAAAAGTTGTTGTTGTTAGCTAATGCTGGATTTCTGACAATGAAGTCATTAATCCTCTTGCTCTCCAATATTTTTCACTGATGGATGGGGCACTAGAAGTGGCCGGGCATATTTGAAGGTGGTCTCGATCCATTTCCTCTTGCAGATCACATAGAGGACAGAGTGGTGATGAATATATCCCAATTCTGTTTAAATGTTTTGCCAGACAATCATGTCCTGTAATCAACCTGAAGGTTGCAACTGCTGTTTTTCGAGGATACTCAGGAATTACTGTTTGAATGTTTGGTTGTTCCCATCTTTTATTCTTTGATTTTTCATAGCAATATTTTGCAATAATTTTTTTGAATTTAGAGTTGACTAATCTTTTAGCTGCATAAAATGGTAGATTAACTATAGATTTCTGCACATTGCCGGTACCCTTTTTTGCAAGAAAATCATTTCTTCTTTCTCATTACCACTCAGTCCACAGTAAGCTGGTATCCATTGGAAGACTAGGCGTTTTTGAAGTGCTGTTAGATGGGTAAGGATTTTCCAACATTCTATAATTGTTTGGTTTTTTGGTGACAACTTGGAAGTAATTGCTATAATTGCTGCCCTGGAATCTGAGAGAATAACTGCTTGCTGAAAATGTGAAATTCTGTACAAAAGATTTTGTAGGGCCATTCGAATTGCTTCAATTTCTCCATCAAAGTTAGTAGTTCCATAACTTAAAGATTTGTAATAGGAAAAGAGGCAACATGTGACTCCAGCACCTGCTCCATCTTGGTTCTGGAAATCTAGTATGGATTGTCTCTAATGCCAATAATTTTAGAACACTAGTTGGAGTATCACTTTTCTTAACTTCTTCTGTCAGGTGTAAATAATATGTGATGTCTAATGTGTATGTGTCGGATTGACTTTAGATATGAAGTTTTCCTTTGAATTAGGAAGGTGTACATTCTTCCTGTTGTCTTGAATTTTGGAAAGAAAGCTCTCTGGCATAAAAAAGTAATTACCATCTAAAGGTTACTTAAACCTGGGACATAAAGCACTTACGATTGTAAGTCGCCCTTGGGGTGTTTATCTCTTATGTGAGATTCCCTTGTCTACTGGGAAAAAGTATGAATCAGTTGGGGAATTTAATGTCATACTGACAAGTTAGCCATGGTAGCCTAGTGGTTAGAACAGCCATGTATGAAGCAGTAGTTCCATGGTTCAAATCCTGGCTATGGCATTGAATTTTTCAGTCCTGATTCCACCTCTTAATGTGTTCCCCCTTGTCCAGTATCTTTAATGCATACAATTTAATTTCCATTGTTATGTTAACTTGTCTTTCTTTCTCGTTTGACATTTTCACTGGCACAAACACAACTCAACATAACACTAACAGTAAGCCTGAAATCTGAGAAACTGTACTATAACCAGAAACATGTAACTGAAAATTTAGCTTAACACATACCTATTGGTTAAAGCAATAAACCTTCCAAACAAGTGTTTGTCCTGTGTCCACATTATTAGTGGTAAGCTTTTGAATTTTGACAATGGTCTGCAGGCTGCTTATGTTCTGACAGATATGGAAGGTCATTATGCAGTCAGCCATTTTGTTATTGTGAAAGAGAATGCAGTAGGTTGTATACATACACTAATTAAAATTTACATGTATTTATACCATATAGTAGATTATAGACTATTCAGTCAAGTTTAATGATAAAAAATTTAAAAATTAAAATAAAACTATTTGGCAAGTAATATGGAAGTCTAATTATTGAATGTCTAGTTATTAGGGTTCTACTGTTCTTTAAAAGGGAGAAAAATAAAAGATATCATTGAAATACATTGTGGCAAACCTTTCTCCTCCTCTTGCGTCTTCCTTTTGTGTCTCTTTTACCTCCTTCTGGCCAGTTTGTGAAAAATGTTAATATGTTTCTCATTATTTATTTATGCCAACAAACTTACTGTTGGTGTTTTTAAACACACAAGCCATGTGTGAGCAATGTTTCAAACGTAGAACTCGAACTTAAAATTCAATGCTACAGCTGGGATTTGAAGAAAGAATAATCATGTATTATGTGAATATAGCAGTATACAGGATTTGTAGTGGATAAAAAAGTTAAATGAGCATGCTACATAAAAACTTTTTGTGATCAGTGTGTCATATATTTCAGAGGCTCCTTGTTGCATGAATTAAAATGAATAAGAGGAACTAATTATGCTTTGTGTTTCAGGAGGAGGAGGAGGATGAAGAAGAAGATGTAATGAAAGAAGATCTTGTGGATGAAGAGCTCTCAGATGCTGTTGGTTCACAGAGTGAAGGGGAAGGCAAAGTAAATGAGGACAGTCCCAATGTGAGAAAGCGGAAGCCAAGGAAAGCGGACTAAATTCCAGTACGATACTTAACAAAGCCAGTAGACTAACTACACGGGGGAAGCTAATGGTTGCCAAAGGTTTTTGTTTTTCTTCTGTACACACCCATAGTGGGTTTCTGAAGGTTGGAGCAGTCAGAGGTTAAGAGATGTTACCATATAGAATAGAATCATGCTCTCAGGGTGTATTACATACTGATTAGTAAGGCCTAACAGCTTCATGTTGCCTGCCTTAGGAATAACAAAGATCTCTGTTAGCTTCCCCATACATTTCTCGAAGAAAATTGCGATGTGTAGTATTGCCACCTTCAAGCTCCATGAATGTTCTGAACATTACAATTGATAAAGGAGCTTCTTTCTAAATTTTATTTTTTTGCTAAGTTATCTTGTTTTGCTTTATCCTTTTGAGAACATATACAGTATTTTGTATCCTGAGTTGTATAAGAAACTGCTCAAATTAAATTATCATGCAGTGCAAGTATGCATCTCCTTGGAGAGAATAACATCAAGATCACAGTTTTCTTATTGCTGAACTGTGTGTACATTAGTTATCATTAACCTTGCACAAATAGCAACATAGAAAAAAAAGTATTTTATATAATAAATAAATTATATGAAATAGTATTTTAAGCGAGCATCTTTCAGATGCATTATTGCTACATTATTGAGTGCCTGTTTATTAACAATGATGTGTATTACTTGGCAGAGGTGGCTCCTTTTTGAACTCCTAATTTTTCAAGTGTATGAAATAACTTATTGAGAAGTATTCTAACGGCAATGAATTGAAAGAAAGAGAAAAACTGTGATAAATAACTTAGAACATGAAACATTCCTGTGATTGGCCTACTATACGATGTTGGGACACTTGAGGAATGGGAAAATTTGCAACAGCTGGCTCGTTTCTTTGGTGTATCAGATTGAAATTAGTGTGTTAATAAATTATAGGATATGTGTGATTGTTCTTTATACGGTGCAAGTTTGATAGTGCATCCATACGAGTGAGATAATTTATATCAGATGCATTTGATGAAGAGACAGTTTGCTCTTTATTTAATATTAATGTCCTAATATGACTGTACATGTAGCATTTGCCTAGCCCAGCTGTTCTGAGTTAACTTTCAATTCATTATTTGATTAGGTTTCACATTGCATAATACTACATTTTTTTAATAAATCATTTGATAATCTGTGAAGCATTGAATCATTTATGGCAGAGACAAAATTTAATGGTGGCTGATATCTGACTACTATTGCTCTCTTTCCTGTTGTGCAAAAGGTTTTATGGGTGTAAATGATATAGATCACCAGCTTTACAGCATGTTTAACTATACAACACAGCAATGTGTGACAAGCCTCCGATTGGATTCTGTGTTGACTAACTCCTCTCACATGCTATTAAATTTTGTACCAGCCATACCTAAGTATTACATGTACCTCACATTAAGAAGACTTATGACTTCTAAGTGTGATCCATTTCAAAGCAGGGTGTCTGTAGACATACTGTACTGGCCCAAATATAATGAGTACTCCCCCTTTTTTTAAGGGTACTTAACTCTATTTTACAACTGCCAGGAGCATGCAGAGAATAAGTGTACGTAATTAATGGAAAGGTTTGCGATTCCCAAGAAAGGGAAAAGGAATAGGAAGGTTGGTCATGTTTGAAGTCTGCCATTCCTGTTATTTGAACATACTGTGTACCTGTATATGCATAACCAATGCCAGTGGCTGGGTTTTACCCAATAAGTTTCTTCTGGATGAAAATAAATAAATTATTGTAATGTATTATTTGAAAATGTGTGTATATTGGAAAAAGTATTTGATAAATCTTCAATGGATGCTTCAAAGTTCATTAAACCCTTCTTGTGTGTTATGTATGAAAGGTTTTTCCCAAGTTGATAAAGATGCTGGTCTGTCAGTGTGTTTTATTTAATTTTTACTTTCTCTACTACATATAGCAGAATATTGGGATATATTCTTCACCACTCTGTCTTCTATGTGATCTGCAAGAGGAAATGGACCAAGACCACCTTCAAATATGCCCAGGCACTTCTAGCGCCCCATCCATCAGTAAAAAATATTGGAGAGCAAGAGGATTAATGACTTCATTATCAGAAATCCAGCATTAGCTAACAACTACCTATAGTAAGTAGGGGAAGTATGGTATTTGACACAAAATTTCGATGTCAAGATTTCATTGGAAATATATGTCTTGAGGCCCCCTGAATCCAAAAAAAAGAAAACATTTTAAAAAAAAAGTGTTCTGTTTGTCTGTCTGTGAGCAGCATAACTCAAAAGGAAAAGTCTGTTAAAAAAAATTGGTATTTCAGTTTAATGTCTTTCAAGGATGAGACTCAAAGATTTTTAAGAAAATTCCTCCACCCTAAACTACACAATACATGGAAAATTTTGATTTTCTCAAAATGGCTCTAATGATTTTAATTAAAATGCTGTATGTTTAAGATATTTATATGCCAAATAAAATGTGTACTTTGAATTTTCTGGCTATAACCCATGTAGTTCAGTTTACTCTTGATGACTTTTGCATAACTGGTAAACCGTAAGAGATAGACCAAATCTTAGCATATAAAAAATGTTGGCTAATGCTGGATTTCTGACAATGAAGTCATTAATCCTATTGCCCTCCAATATTTTTCACTGATGAATGGGGGCGCTAGAACTGGCTGGGCATATTTGAAGGTGGTCTTGGTCCATTTCCTCTTGCAGATCACATAGAGGACAGAGTGGCGAAGAATATATCCCAATTCTGTTTAAATGTTTTGCCAGAAAATCATGTCCTGTAATCAACCTGAAGGCTGCAACTGCCATTTTTCGAGGATACTCAGGAATTACTGTTTGAATGTGGTGCTATTTTTGCAATTATTATCGACGCTGTGTCTTTAAGCTAATGAGATCTTTGTGATCTCAGGGCTTGGTAACGGATGGAATGAAATATCACACAATGTTTCTTTACCACAATGTATTAATTTATTAACACTTCATCGATACTTTACATTGAGTAATTCCTCTCAGCACCATTCCAAATGCTTAAAAACCTTTCCACTTTTTCACTTAGTGGAACTTATGCATGATGAAAGTTTGGTGAAAGTTCCATGTTCACACTACATAAAAATGTCTTTTCAGCTCGAACATACACACGCAAGTGAACAGTTTTTGCCGTCGTTTGACGCGACACCTCCTTTTTCATATTCATCCGCGCATGCGTCCATCAAATAGTTCTTTCTCGTTAGGGAAGCGATCCCTAATCATCCTCCCCTACTTTTATTATGGAACACATACAATTCTAATATTTATACATATATATTAAAATGAAATATGGAAAGATTTATGACGTCTTTGTGCAAACTTAGTTGTTCGTAACAATGAACCTTATCAACATGTTTTCGTCACTCAACTATCTCATACCAACATCAAAAAACGAATTACACTTTTAACAAACATTCACATGAACGACTTTCTTTTGGGGTCTTCCAATATTCTGTCTCAAATGTTTGGTAGTTGCCATCATTTATTTTTTGATTTTTCATAGTAATGTTTTGCAATAATTTTTTTTAATTTAGAATTATTCATGTGAGTTTTGCAATTTTATACTTTTCTTAAATGGGAGGCTCCATTTTATCTCTTGGGCGTGCAAAGAGAAGGGAATTTCAAAGCCTTCATATATTGACCAACTTTAAAAGATTTGACTGTCGCTCAAAGCCTACTATATTCCCCTTGCACCTACAATGAAATGAGCAATAAGTTCTGCAAATGTTTACCTTGACTAACATAAAGAAGATGGAGGAATAAGAGTTTGTAAGAGTAGTTAGTACAAGAGTAGAGAAACTCATGTGAATGCAACACATCAGATTTTTTAATACGTATATAACAGACCTACAAACTCTGTGATAAAACATTTTGACTGAAATTTGAAGACAAGCACCATGGAAATGGGATGTAATAGTTCAGAAGTTAGCACTGCAGGCTTTTAGATTGGAAAACGGAAATTGAGATTGAAGATAAGAAAAGTAACAGAGGATTTAACGTTTCTTGATATATACCAAATGAACAAAAGGTACACAAGTTCATTGTGAAATACGTTAAATACAGCCACCCCTAACAAAGATGTGACAAGAAAAAAAAGAGGTGGAAGGAGACCAACTTAATAAAACGGGACAGATCGGTAGCTGTATCAACTTTAAAGATCTTTTATAGACAAAGAGGATTTTATAAACTTCATACATCTGCCACCTGAAGAACAATCACGACAGTCAGAGGCAGCTGAAGATGTGTGTTAAAGTCCATTCAGTTTAGTTAATAAATATTGGTGACTGAAACTTCACTTAGGTTTTATGATTAATATTCAACAGAACTAATTTTGCAAAGCAATCTTCTGCATTATCAGCTTGTTGAATGATTGTTTTGTTGTTACAGTTATGGCTCCTAGGCGATGGATTGTTTCTTATTGTATTGCCAAATGCTTAGTCACCTAGTGGTCATGCAGATAATTGGTTTACAAAACTAGTTCTATAAAATTGATGAAAATGAAGTGTTTAACCTCTTCAGGGATATGGACTTGAAATCACGTCCATTTAAAATGACGGACGAGTGATATGGACGTGTATACACGTCCTGTGCGTTTGTGCATTTAACCCTTATTTATCCTCTATCTAACTCAACTTATTTTAATTTTCCCCCATTATGAAACATTTAATTAAATTCTATATGCTTTACTGGCTTACCTTTATATGTTCCTTCTGCAGTGATATGCCTCAAAACAGGGATAAACACACAAGGGCACATCTTCACATTTGCCACAGATCATCCCAGTTTCCTTACGGATTCCCTTCTTGCGGCACACGAAACACCTTCGAGATGGGCGGGACTTCTTTGCTTTTGACGGTATCCTTTTAGGATAATGTTTTCCTTGAAGTCTGAGGGGTGCAGGGGTTTTGGATTTTCTACCCCCAGTATGAAGAGGCCTCTCAACCTGGTATTGTTCAATTAGGCTGCGAGCTATTGATAATCGAAAGTCCAGGTAGGTCATTGTCTTGTGTGGGTTTAGAGCTCTCCAAATTACCAAACAATTGTATATGGTTATATCCAGCTGGTGCAAAAATACCTTTTTATACCATTTCACTGTTTTTCGTAAAGAGGGATATGCTTGCAATACCTGATCTACTAGATTGACACCGCCCATGTGCATATTGTATTCCTGGATAACGTCAGGCTTGAAAATGCACATTTTGGTATGGGCATCTGTTTTTCCAGTGTCAATCATCAAAATCTTAGAGCTGCAATTGGATAATGCCGTAACTACCCTCCTGTCCTGCCAGGCAAGGTAGGTCAAAGGTGGGAGCTGACGCACCTCCATTTCCCCTCTCCTTAGAGTTCGTATTCACATCTTTTGGCAAACCAATACGATTTGAACGTACTGTTCCAATTGCATTAGTCTTTCTTTTGTGTAAGGCCATGAATAATTTAGGAGAGCTGTACCAGTTATCTAAGTACACAGTCCTACCCTGATCAAGCACAGGTTCCATTAGGTGCATTACTATGGAGCCAGATAAGCCCAAATCTTTGTCTCCAGTATTGTCAGTCCCTTGACCAGTGTAAATGCAGCTATTGTAAAGATATCCCATTTTACTTTCACAAACATCAAAACTCTTTATGCCAAATCTAGCCCTTTTTGTTTTGATGTATTGCTTCCAACCTAAGTGGCCCTTCCAAAGCATTAGGCTTTTATCAACAGTGACCTTTTCACCAGGCACATAATTTTCTTTAAATTTTGAAATAATATAATCGAAAACAGGCCTAATTTTGTGGAGTTTGTCATTTACATTCTCTGTGCAGGTGAAATGAAGGAACCGCAAAATTGACGTAAACCTGTTATTTGACATGCATTTTCCAAAAAAAGGAGTAGCTAGCATGTCATCTGTGGACCAATACATGTATAATGCAGGTTTACGAATAACACCCATAAGTATAATTAGACCAATTAGCCTGTAAATCTCATTGAGTGTTACTTCTGTCCACCTTTGAATTCTGCTCTTAGGCCCTAATTTACCTTTAGAGAGCAGGTGTTCCTTCACCTTACACGCATATACATTTGTTTCCGAAACAATGAGAGACACTAAGTCGGTAGTAAAAAATTTTGTAAAAATGTCAATTGGTTGGCTGTCAGAAGTCAGCTGAGCCTGGGATTGAACACCAGACCCTGTGCTCGTGAAGATGTGCCTGTTTGTATTGCAATTGTTTTCAGCACTCCACAATGCTGACTCTTCACGAACACCTGAAGGAAGTTGGTCACATTCTCCCTCACTGCTACTCGTACCTATATCCTCCACACCCCCCTCAAATTCGGAAAATTCGCCATCAATATCCAAATCGCTGTCACACAGCAAGAAGTCCTCCACATTATCGTGTGTAATTTCAGAAGCCCTTACACTTCCACCACTCGCTAACCTTTGTGCAACACTGCTTGTTGATGCCATGTTTTAGCTGTGAGATGTAACACTCAAAGGCTTCTCACTTCAGCTACAAGCAGGAAAGTATACGTATGCATTTCAAGAAAGAAACAAACGGAGCCTGTAAGCTATATCCAAGTTACGAAACACTTGTAAGGAAAAATTGCAAACCTGCTTTGTTCTGATGACTCATAAACCACGCATACAGTAGTGTTCTATTTCACATTGTACTGTGATTTGCTGACGCATAGCTTACACATACAATGGGTCCACTACTGTTTCTTTCCGAGAAATTATATTAGGCGCCTTCGACAAAGCAAAGTTAACTTTTTACCACAGTGAAACAAATAGTGTCATTTCAATGATTTGTAAATGCAACTCAACATTGCTGATGATGTACATGTATACTGCATATAATGAGTTTTATACCAGTTTTTGTTTCATTAAAATAACTTAAAATTTACGCAAAATACAGCTGTGTATTTAGGAAGCACTTTTAGCGCATTTAACAATTTAAATGCCCTGCGCTGGATATTGGGTATCCATTCTTGGCCTGCGGAGCTTTTAAATGGCTGTCGCTCAAGAGGTTAAAACAGTGCAACACATTGATAAATTGAAAAATATGTCAATATTTCTAAACACATTCTGATCCAACTTGTAATTATGTTAATCACAGGACTAGAAATATGAACTGGTTTGAGAATTCAATGCCATTCTGGCAGATTGTCACACTAGCTCAATGGTTAGAGCACCCACCTGGTAAGCGGAAGGTCCGTGGTTCAAATCCCAGCTGTGGCATTGTATTTTTAAGTTCCAGTTCTACCTCTCAAGCAATTTAGAATGTTTTTGTTCTAACATTCTGTACACAGGTATGCTGCCACTTCATTGTGCCAAACATTGGGAGGGGGGGGACGGATGGGAGCCAGTGAATTTGTTTCTTTAAAATAAACATAAATTAACATGTAATGAAAGATCTGAACTGAAAAATTCAAATGCTGGCTATGACATTGAATTGAACCTTTATTTGCCCCAATCCTTTAAAAAAAATGTATGGATGCTAAATGACTCACATTGTATCGTAGTTGTAACATATTCTCCATATATGTCACATCTTTGTGTCACATGCAGTATGAAGACATCCAAGTTTGTGGCAAACTCTAAGCAGATATTCCTGTATTGGAAATCATATTGTGAATAAATTTGATTTGAATTGAAAAAATCTGATGTGTTGCACTCGTATGACTTTCTCTACTCTTGTACTAACCATTCTTACGAACTCTTATTCCTATACCTTCTTTGTGTTAGTTGAAATAAACATTTGAGAAATGGCCTCAGGGGTCTCCGTCTAGGGGATATGTGAATAGCGACCACAAGGTACCCAAGCTGAGCAGAACATTACTTCCACTTACTGGTGTTTTGCTCCTCACTGCAACTTTTCTATCTGACCTTACCTTGGTCATCTCTTGTTCTCTTCCGACCCCGATGTTATTAGGGTTCCCAAGGGCTAGGGAGTCTTTATTTTTCCACCCTCTCCATTTCTCTATAAAATCTTAACCCCAACATGCTGACCTGTCATGGCATGTAATACGTCCTCTGATTGGTAATCAGAGGATATGGTCAGTGAATTTATTTTGATAATTCTTCCTGTCAGGTCAGTGAGACCCGTAAACCAACGACAGGTGTGGTCCTCCAGACATTCTGGGGGTTGTGAGAGAGCGATGTGACTGCCAAAACATAAAAATATGGTGCTCTCTAAAAAACGGTTACTATTACTGCTATTGCTCTCTTCAATATCATTGTGAAAAATATTGTAGAGCAAGAGGATTAATGACTTCATTGTCAGAAATCCAGCATTAGCTAACAACAACATTTGAGAAATTTCTCATTGCATATTTCCATGCAGGTGCAAGGGGAATATGGGAATAGATCAGGCTTTGAGCGATAGTCAAATCTTTTAAAGTTTTCAAATTCTGTTCTTCCAAGTTCCATTCTCTCACAGTTAACATATAAAAAATTAGTAACGATGTGCCATTTGACAGAAGTGTAAGTTCTCCAAAACTAAAACAAATAAGAAGCAATATCTCCGAAATGGTTCACTCTACAAAAAAAATTATTCAGACATAAATTGTGTGTTTTAGCAAAATCTACAGTTTTTGTATAGTAAGATTTGCTCTATCTCTTACAGTTAACCAATTTTGCAAAAGTCATCCAGAGTAAATAGGACCATGGGCTATAGCCAGAAAATTCAAGATATACATTTCATTTGTCATAAAAATATCTCAAACATATGGCATTTTAATCAAAATCGTTAGAGCCATTTTTAAGAAAATAAAAATTTTAAAAAAATGTTCCATGTAAAGGGTAGTTTAGGGTGGAGGAATTTTCTTCAAAGTCTTTGTGTCACATTCTTGAAAGACATTAGACTTAAATACCAACTTTGATTTTTAACCGACTTTTCATTTTTGAGTTATGCTGTCCACAGACTGACAGACACACATACGCATGGACCTTTTACTAAAAATGCTTTTCTTAGATTCAGGAGGCCTCAAAACATATATTTCTGGTAAAATCTGGACATTAAATTTTTGGGTGGAATACAATACTTCCACTACTTTACTATATGTAGTAGAGAAAGTAAAACGTATCAGTGGTGGGGAACCAAGTGGTGTATGGGAACGAGTCAGTAAAGCAATCACAGGGGACCCATAAAATTCAGTATTACCACGGGGGTCCAGAATCTCAGTATTGTGTTGTTAAACACAATAATAGCTCCAATCCTTTAAATACATGGATGCTAAATGAGTCACATTGTATCATAGCTGTAACATGTTCTCCATACACATCACATCTTTGTGTCACATGCAGTAGGAGGGGTCCGAGTTTGTGCCAGTCATGAAGCACATACTTCTGTATTGGAAATCATATGGTGAATAAGTTTGATTTGATTTGAAGAAAGTATCAGCAGTGGGGAACCATGTGGTGCATGGGAAGGTGTTGGTAAAGCAATTCACAGTGGACCCAAAATATTCAGTATTACCACGGGGGTCCAGAATTCCCCCCCCCCCCCGCCCCCTAAATGTCCTTTCACTTTCATCTCAGTATTATGTTGTTAAATACAATAATAGCCTATGGAAATGTTTTATTTATCTGGACACAGGTCCCAAGGAGCTCTTGGATTATATTAAACAAGTTTTATATAAATCAATATAAAGCAGCCATATTTTTTTTTCTAAACATAGCTAAATAATGCATTAACAGTGGATTACAGCCATGTAATGTTATTTGGTCTTAATCTGAAAACCAAACATTTTAAAAGCTTAGCAATGGTGACTGTGATAACTTTACCTATAGTCATTATGAACACCCATATTGCTACATGCCTGCACTTTGTGTTACCATGTTGTATAAAAATACCTTTCAGTAAAGAGTATTTATCTAATAGGTTTAACAATAAAATTGGAAGTTGTCTGCTCCCATCGACATCACCACGACATGCGTTATGAATTTCTGTGTCAAGTTAAGTGTAAGGAAAAAATTGTTTGAAGTATAAAAATATTGAAAATAAGAACAAGAAAAAAATCTGATGTGTTGCACTCACTTGACTTTCTCTACTCTTGTACTAACCATTCTTACAAACTCTTATTCCTATATCTTCTTTGTGTTAGTTGAGATAAACATTTGCACAAATTATCTTATTGCTTATTTCCTTGTCGGTGCAAGGGGAATATTAGAATATAGTAGGCCTTGAGCGATAATCAAATCTTTTAAAGCTTTGAGATCCCATTCTCTTTGCACGCTTAAGATAAAAAAAAATGAACAATGATGTTCCATTTCATGAAAGTTTTAAGTTTTCTGAAACTGACACAAATAACAAGGAATATCTCCGAAATGGTTCACTGTACAAAAAAGTTTATATAGACATAAATTCTGTGTTTTAGCGAGACCTACATTTTTTGTACAGTAAGATTTTGTTTATCTCTTACGGTTGAAAAGTTATTCAAAAGTCATCCATAGTAAACAGGACTACATACACTATAGCCAGAAAATTCAAAATATACATTTCATTTGTCATACAAATATTTTAACATATGGCATTTTAATCAAAATCATTAGAGCCATTTTCAAGAAAATACAAATTTTAGAAAAATTTTACATGTAACGGGTAGTTTAGGGTGGGGCTATTTTCTTCAAAATTTTTGTGTCGCATCCTTGAAAGACATTAAACTTAAATACCAACTTTGGTTTTTAACCGACTTTTCGTTTTTCAGTTATCCTGTCCACAGACTGACAGACATACACACCTTGTTCTAAAAATGCTTTTTTTTTTTTTTTTTTTTTTTTTTTTTGATTCAGGGGGTCTCAAAACATGTATTTCCGGTGAAATCTCGATATCAAATTTTTGGGTGGAATACAATACTTTCTCTACTTAGCAGTAGAGAAAGTAATAAGCATTAAAATTTAACATATACATATAATGTTTTTGCTTTAAATACTTATTGCTACCACAGTTTTTAACAGAGACATTGTTTTCAGAAAAAGCGTGTATTGAAAACAAAATTTCTTAAAAACAAATTTTTATTTTGTCATAATCACTAATCCATATAATGAGTTGTATTCTCCACCCCTGGAAAATGATTTCTAAATACATGTTTGCTGGTAATTTACAATTTTTGAATGCAATGGCTTTTACATGTTTTTCTGACTTGGCATGTTTTTCTAGTTTTTCTGTGCTTCCCCCTGTTTTTACTTTCTCTACTGGTAAGTAGGGGAAGTATTGTATTCCACCCAAAAATTCAATGTCGAGATTTCACCGGAAATATATGTTTTGAGGCCCCCTGAATCCAAAAAAAGCATTTTTAGAAAAAGGTCTGTGTGTGTGTCTGTCTGTGTGTCTGTCAGTCTGTGGACAGCATAGCTCAAAAACGAAAAGTCAGTTAAAAACCAAAGTTGGTATTTAAGTTTAATGTCTTTCAAGTATGCGACACAAAGATTTTGAAGAAAATAGCCCCACCCTAAACTACCCTTTACATGGAACATTTTTCGAAAATTTTGATTTTCTTGAAAATGGCTCTAACGATTTTGATTAAAATGTCATATGTTTGAGATATTTTTATGAGAAATGAAATGTATATCTTGAATTTTCTGGATATAGCCCCTGTAGTCGTATTTACTCTGGACAACTTTTGCATAACTGGTAAACCGTTAGAGATAAACCAAATCATACTATACAAAAAATGTAGATCTTGGTACAATACACAATTTGTCTCAATAAATTTTTTTGTAGGGTGAACCATTTCGGAGATATTCCTTGTTATGTGTGTGAGTTTCGGAAAACTTAAAACTTTAGCGAAATGCAACAACGTTGTTCATTTTTTTATATGTTAATCGTGCAAAGAGAACGGAATCTCAAAGCTTAAAAAGATTTGACTCGCACAAAGCCTGCTGTATTCTAATATCCCCCTTGCACCTACAAGGAAATAAGCAATAAGATAATTTGTATGAAGGTTTATCTTAACTAACATGGAGATATAGGAATGAGAGTTTGTTAGAATGGTTAGTACAACAGTAGAGAAAGTCATGTGAGTGCAACACATCAGATTTTTAGTATAGCTTTCATGTGGAAGGCATGCCATAAATTAGAAGCTCCTTGACATGACGTAGGTTGCCAAGGAGGTAAGAGTAACTTTCCAGAGTTTGGAAATGCTAATTGAGAAAGTTTGAGTAAAAAGAATTTAAATAAGTGTAATTTGGTGATTTTGTGTAAGCGAGGCTATAGGTGATGTAATTAAAAGGAATAATTGAAAACTGAAACTTGTTACACTGTCGCATGGTTGCCAACCCGTACGATAATTATAGGGGCATACGATAATTTTAATGTTTGTACACATGGTTGCCAACCCGTATGATAATTATGGGGTATACAATAATTTTGTTTGTACACATGGTTGCCAACCCGTACGATAATTATAGGGTGCACAATAATTTGAATGTATGATAGTTCGATACCGGCACAATATCATTTTCACTGGTTTGTCCTTTATCCTCTTATTGCCAGTGAGTCCAGGTCTGATAATCTCAATGAAGAAGGCACTCTTCAGAAAATTGATGATTAATGGAGAAAACTCAGAATGTGTGATATTCTGTGTGAAATAAAGAGCATGTCCGAATCTGACAGTTTCTGGAGTGCTGTTAAACACATGTGTCACCTTAGTGGAAATACTGATTTCAAAGAACTGGCGGAGGTTGCATTATCAGTGATTTCGTTGCCCCATAGAAGCACTTCTTGTGACATCGTTTTTTTTTTTAAACTGGGTTTAATAAAAACCAAAGTTAAAAACAGATTGGTGCCAGATACAGTAAATGAACTTATTCTGCCGTCTCAGCTTATGAAAGAATGTGGTATATCGAAAAACCTGCAAGTCACTGAGGAGATGTTAAGGTTTATCTCAACAACAAATTTTTATAATGCTGCAACAGTTGAGGAAGATGAACTTTCAGACGAATAGTGTGAGAAACATAAGTGCTAAAGTTGTAATACTGATTGAGGTCATCAATCTTGTAAGTGGATATCATAAACATCATTACTATCACATTTTCATAAGTGTTATACCAATATTTTTATTGTTGTAGCATTTGGTTTATGATGTACGATAATTTTGAATCCAAATCTATAATTTTGAGTGGCTGGTACAATAATTTTAGTTTTAAATGTTGGCAACCCTGCACTGTCAGAAGAGCGTTGGAAACAACGGCAGATGGAAGAAATGATGAAGCAAATGTTACACAAGATGGATAAAATGAAAAATGAGATGGCGGAGATGAGGGTAAATTTATCTGAAGATCAACGAGCAACTGGCCAGGGTGAAGGAAGATGTGGAAGAACTTGGCATAGAGATGCAGGACCTTGGTCAGTGTGTTAACACCCTGGAATATAGAGTTGATGGCAGCACCAAGGAACTGAACTCCAGGGTGGAACAAATGCTGGACAAAAAGCTAGTCTCCAGGAACGGGCAGTAGAATTACTGAACGTGAAGCTCCCTTCTCCCTCGTCAATGACGTACGTGACACCAGATATGTCAGTGCCTAATGCTCAGCGACTACAAGACCATCCACCTTGTGCTGATGGAGGTAGCCAAACCGCCCAACGTGAAAAACCAGGAGTCACTGATATGACGGATGTCGGGAACATAGAAACAACACAAGGACACTGCTGGAGACAGTGGTGTGTGCTGGGGGTGCGGTCATGGAGAACATGTGATGAACTGTCCACACCCGGTTGACGAGCAGGCAGAAAATGAGTAAGTACCAGTGTGACGAGAGGCATGTCAGGGCTGTCATTGCCAACCCCTCTAGTGACGCTGCGCACTTTGTGCCTCAGAATGGACGACAGCCTAATCGTGGATGGATGGATACGAGGGAAGCGGTACCCGATATTGTGGGTGCTGTGACCATGGTTCGACCTGTCGTGGCAAAGTTCTTGCCATCGAGGGTACCAAATTGACCTACCAGATAGTGACAGCAAGGGACGACACCTTGCTGTGGAGGAGGAGGCCTTGAGGCAGAGCGTTACAAGTCTATGGGTGTACTGAGGGGGTGGTCCTGGGTTTGGAGATCCTTAGGAGTCACGAAGCGACGATCGACGTCGGCAGGAAGGTTCTGTGACTCGGACAGGACAAGGTAACGCTTCGAAGTTCAATGAGCATGTTGAGGTATGAACGAGGTTACTATAGATCCACCAGGAGCCTGGTTTCGCAAAGGTGCACTAAGAAAGGTCGTGGATGCAGGAAGGCCCACAGAGGATCGGCGATGCAGTCTACTGCATACCCGAGGGAAGATGCCCCCCCCTCCCCCTGCTGTGTGACGTTGATATATAGCTTACGTGTGGAAAGCATGCATAAATTAGAAGCTCCTTGGCATGATACCAGGTTGTCAAGGAGGTAAGAGTAATTATTATTTATTTATGCCAATAAACTTACTGTTGGTGTTTTTAAACACACAAGCCGTGTGTGGGCAAAGTTTAAGAGGTAGAACTGGAACTAGAACTGGAAGGTCTGTGGTTCAAATCCCAGTTGTGGCATTGAATTTTTAAGTTCCAGTTCTACCTCTTAGGCAAGAGTAACTTTCTGGAATTTGAGACAGTTTGTGTAAAAAGAGTTTAAATAAGTGTAATTTGGCAAATCTGTGTAAATGAGGCCATGGCTGTACAGAAATTAAAGAAAATAAATAATTAGCATTCCCTTACCACCTAGGTGGCCTGGGTTCGATCCCAGGGTCCTGCATATGGTATTAATATCACTTGGGATTTTTCCAGAGAAGTTAATGCATCAGGAAGGAATCCAAAATTGGTGTTTATGTAAGAAAGTTTACCTGCAATTTCTTTATCAGCCAGCAGTTCTTGCACCTTTTTGATTGACACAGACTCAGCATTATCAAAAGAATCAACTACTTTCTTCACAACGTCAAAATTCTTTCAATAATAACTACAAGCCTGGAGCCATGGGGAACATTCTTTATTTTTTGGTAACTTTAATATTTTTGGGGTCATCTTTTTGGGCCATTTTTTGTGATTTTTAGGTCATAATGCACTTTTTACCAAATTATTGGTTATTAAATACCTGGCCCTAATTATTAATAATTCATTTTATTGAGATTCTTGCATGTGAAGTAATTTATGTATGAGACAAAAATCATTAGTTGATCTGTAGATTGGTCATGATGTAAATAAATAAATAAATAAAAAAAAGCTCTTCTGCAAACAATTCATATCATCTATGTATACAAAATGGATGTTTGTACTCGTATATATGTAACTGTTAATTTCCAAAACCGCTTAACTGATCACCACATACACCTGTATGTATTTTTTCATGGAAATAGTTTTTATGGTAACCATTTTACTACACAATATATTACTTTCAAATGGTTTTCTACTCGCTTTTCTTTTACACAACACATTCATATATGCTCTGTTTGCCCTTCAACATACAATTTTCTATGATTGAAATATAAATGCTAGTTATTACATTCACACAGTTCCCTTTACTAATTCTTCCTTTACGAGACACAATCACTCTTCTTTGGCTACTCGCCCTTCAGCATACAATTCATACAATTTGCTGTATATTTGAAATAGAGATACAATGTATTACAGTCATACTATTTGTTCTACTCACTTTTGTTTTACGTAACAATTCACATGTTATTCTCTATCATTTAACAACTTCATACATACCAATGCCTATATACATATTGTGTGTTGAAGAGTGAGTAAACTCCAAAACTGGTTGACTGATCGCCACAAAAATTGGCATATCTAAGTGTTTTTTCATGAAGGTTTTTATGTTATCCATTTTACCACGCAAGTATCATGTTCATATAGTTTTCTCTACTCCCTTTTCTTTTACATAACACACTACTCACCCTTCTACAAACAATCCATACATTTTTCCACACATTTGAATTATAAGTACAACATATAACATTCACATGTTTTTTCTACTCATTTTCCTTTTACTAAACACAATTACATTTCTTTCACTACTCCCTCTTCGTTGAACAATTCATGCAATTTTCCATATGATTGAAACAGAAATGTATTACATTCACACTATCTTTTCTTCCTCTAGTGTTTGTTATTGTTAAACAGTGCTTTTGCTTAGTGTCATTCTGGTGTTTTAACAAAAAATAAAGATATAGTTTAAAAAGTAAAGATGTCACAATTGATGTCAGGAGTGCGACAAAAACCACGATATGGAACAGTTGATGAAACAAATGTTAGCCAAGGTGGATATAATGGAAATTGAAATGAATTCCAGAATGCGGCAGATGTAAATAAATATGCAACCCGAATTGAAAAATCTGATGTGTTGCATTCACATGGCTTTCCCTACTCTTGTACTAACCATTCTTACAAACTCTTATTCCTATATCTTCGTCTTGTTAGTTAAGATACACATTTGTACAACTTAACTTATTGCTTATTTCCTTGTAGTTGCAAGGGGAATGTTAGAATACAGTAGGCTTTGTGCGATAGTCAAATCTTTTAAAGCTTTGAGATTTTGTTCTCTTTGCATACTTATCACATAAAAAATGAACATCAATGTTCCATTTCACGAAAGTCTTAAGTTTTCCTAAACTCAAGCACATAACAAGCAATATCTCTGAAATGGTTCACTCTATAAGAAAATTTATTCGAGCATAAATTGTGTATTTTAGCAAGATCTACATGTTTTGTACAGTAAGATTTTGTCTAGCTCTGACGGTTTACCAGATATGCAAAAGTAGTTCAGAGTAAATATGACTACAGGGGCTATAGCCAGAAAATTCAAGATATACATTTCATTTCTCATAAAAATATCTCAAACATATGACATTTTAATCAAAATTGTTAGAGCCATTTTCAAGAAAATCAAAATTTTTGAAAAATTTTCCATCTAAAGGGTAGTTTAGGGTGGGAATATTTTTTTCAAAATCTTTGTGTCGCATCTTTGAAAGACATTAAACTTAAATACCAACTTTGGTTTTTAACTGACTTTTCGTTTTTGAGTTATGCTGTCCACAGACTGACACACAGACACACACACGGACCTTTTTCTAAAAATGCTCTTTTTTTGGATTCAGGGGGCCTCAAAACATATATTTCCGGTGAAATCTCGACATCGAATTTTTTGGTGGAATACAATACTTCCTCTACTTACCAGTAGAGAAAGTAAAAATGTAAACCACGGAATGGAAAAAATGGAAATTAAATTGAAAAATGTAAACTTCGAAATGGGAAAGATGAAAAGGGGAATGTCTGATATGAAGATGGGCTATCGGAGAATACTAACAAGTGACTGGCCAGGGTTAAGGAAGCCATGGAAGAACTCGATGGAAAGATGAAGGACCTTGGCCAATGTTTTAACACCCTGGAAGACAGAGTCGACTGCAGCACTAAAGAACTGAACTCCACAGTGGAGCAAATGCTCGACGAAAACCTCAAACTAGGTGGTTATAGGTCGTGAGGTGAGACATGAGCAATTTCCTTAGTTGTGCAGTGGCACTCTTCGCCTGAAAGGCTGATGGTGGGGGAAGTTGTGCAAACATGTATGCGAGAGGTCATAACGTTTCTGTCCACGAAGGAGTGAAGTTCGCTAGCATAGCTTTAGTGCATATTGGTAATACCAGGTGAGTCAGCTGCCCCTTAATCTCGAGTTTTATGCAATCCGCATTTTATACTCCAACATTAAAACATCGACCCCATTACTAGGTTCTACCCGCGTATTTAACATGGATGTTTAACACTCGATGAAATTAGTGCTAATATAGATGTTATCACATCGGCCTTTAATATATTCGTAATTAGACAGCTGACGTTTGCACTTCTGCAAATGTTCACTGGAACCAGCGAGTATTACATCTTAAGCGGAATGTTTACCTCACACGTTACTAGGTAGCTCAGTTGGAACGAGCGCAAGACTCTGAAGTAATCCGTCTGCTGTGAAGGTGGTTCCAATCACCTGCATGTACTAATTTTTTTACCGTGCAATCCACACAATTTACAAAGTATTACTCTGAAAACGGTTATTATATTCATTTTTGTTGCTTTATTTATGTTTAATGGCATTGATGTTTCTTTATTGGTGAACTACAATTAGGTAGCTGTTTAAGCATACCTATAGGTAGGTGCAATTAAAATAAGGATCATTTATACACAGGGTTGAACAGATCTACAAGCCACTGTAATACGCTGAGGAAGGGTTTCTGGATTGTCCAGCTCCTCTGCATAAATGCGTTCTTTTAAATAACCCCAGAGAAAGAAGTCAATGGGTGTCAGATCAGGTGATCTGGCAGGCCAGGGGACTGGTCCTTGTCTTCCTATCCAATAACCAGGATGTGCAGCATTCAAATGATTGCAGACGATCCTCCACCGATACGGAGGAGTGCCATTGTGTTGAAACTACATCGTCATTCGCTCCTGCAGTGGCACATTCCCTAATAATAAGGGGTGAGCTACAGAGGAATTCCAGGTAGCGTGCTCCTGTTAGATTCCCCTCGAAGAATAATGGTTCAACAAGGTGGTCTCCCAAGATTCCACAACATTTACACTCCACTGCTCTTAGAATGCTGCCTCCCTTACCCAATGAGGATTATCAACACTCCAATAGCGCACATTGTGACGATTTCCAGTTCCATTGTTGTGGAATCTTGATTCGTCAGAAAACAATATCCTGGATACGAATCCCACATCACTTGCTACTCGCTCCAGCAACCATTCACAAAAGATCACTCGAGCTTCGAAATCTCTCCCGTGAAGTGCTGGGTGTAGGTGCAAACCATAAGAATGGAACTTATTAGTGTTCAATATTCGCACTACAGAAGACTGGCTGATGTTCACCTCCTGAGCAGCTACCCGTGTACTAGTATGCGGATTGTTCTGGGCGGCATTCAAAACTGCTTCTGCATTAACACCCGATGTTGCTGGTGCGTGTCTATGAGGAGGCATTCTTGCAAGTGATGCTGTTACACGCAGACGCCTTTCAATATTCCGGAAGCTGTTTGCTGTTGGTTGTCGCCTATTCGGATATCTCTCCCGAAATATTTTCTCCGGTGTATCTGTTCTTAATTCTCCGTAGATCAAAAGCATATCTACGTACTCGTCTGTCGAATACATAATGAAAGACTCGCACAAAATATTGTGCGACAGCATACGTGTGGAGAACGCAGGGGTCGGGATTCACAACACAATACATCATGCCAGTCCAATGACGCAGAAGTAATTACACCTGTTCAATTACAAAATGCAGACAATCAAAAACGATTTAAATTATAATGTCCTAAACGCTCAGGGACTTTATAATTAGATTATTGTGAATTCGGTTTCCAAGTTTTGATGAACATAAAGAAAAATATTTACATTACTGAGGCTCGAACCTACGACATTGGAGATTAGAGGACCCGTCACAATCCTCTTCAGCTATTTCGAGACCTAACTGAAAGCGCCTACCACGTTCAATAGTAGGACTTGCGTGCCTGGCATTGCCACCTCGCGAGTTTTCGGGCTCGATTTAGCCTTTTAAGACAGATTTAATCATTTGCTGGGCATTTTAATATTATTACTTAAATGGCAAAAGCTGTTATGCATATTAATTGTGATGGACGAGGCGTAGTTAACGCAGAAATGTAAATAAACTGTTATTTAATAATATGTCCGTTTTGACTGTACGGGTCCATGATGGATGAGGCGTGTCTAAATTTTTCGTAATAGTTGGCAGCCAACCCCTGCTCTAAGTACAAGAATCCACCATTTTCTTTTTAGCTGACGTTGTTAGTGTACCCATATGATAGGCCCAATTTTTCCGAGGCGTTTACTGAATTACGTTGCTATGTATACTCTAATAAAAAGTTTGTCGGTCTGGGTGGCTCAGTTGGTTAGACGCTGGCTTACTGATCCCAAGGTCGCGGGTTCAAACCCGGCCCAGGTCGATGGTTTTTAAGTGTGCTATAAATTTGCGCTAAATAGAAATTGTTCTTTACATAAAAATTAAAATAATAGTTTAGTAGTCAGCACATTAAGTTCATTAATTTCCAAGGGGGGGCTGCGGCGCCCTTCGTGACGCCAATACCCACATGTTTGAAATTTGCAATCAGATAATATTAATTCATTATTTTACTGTCAAAATTTATAATATTTGTTGCATATAACCTATTAATTTGTGCTAAATAAAAATTGACCTTTTAAAATAGTAGTTTAATAGTCAGTAATTGATTGCGCATTAAGTTGATCAACTTCCAGGGGGGGGGGGGCCGCGGCCTCCTTGCCCCCCCCCCCCCCCCCTTCGCGACGCCCATGTAACAAGATGTTGATTGACTTAACTATTAAAATGGCTTCATATAAGAAGTTGAAATTTGTTACAATAATGGAAACCTATTATAGTCGTGCGCTTTCGTTATCACATCTTATCCATTGTTGGTTGATCCCAACGGACACCGGCCGTGAAAGCCTAAAGTTTATACATCGTATACGGAGGCTGCCGTCACAGTTGAAATTTGTTTAAACAACAAAGGCTTATTACATTATACCAGAACAACAATAATTTAAATTTATACATTGCTCTGACTTTTAATGTTAGTTACATTTACAAATATATCATTTGTATGGAAACCATAACATTTAAATTTGAAAGTACTAAAATATAAAATAATCATTTAACTGTGCCATATACTAACAAAAACTTTGTTTTTGTTTTTTGTTGATGTTTTTTTATTAACCTTTTTATGTATTCATTGCTAACACATGAAAGCTATTCTGTGTCACATGGCAAACCTTTGTATAAGGTCAGATTTAATAATAAATTTATTGGGAGTACTAATGTTAAATGATAGAAATTACAAGGCATCCAGATGGACAGTACTTTTGACAAAAGGTTCACTGTGGTTATGTGAATTGTGCATTTTTATTTGACTATAGCAGTTAACAATTACAAAGCGTTTTCTTTTTAGTGAGTTTAGTAGCATTTGTATGTTTTGCAGTTTCTGGGATTGTAGCAGTTAACAATTATTACAAAGCGTTTTCGTTTTAGTGAGTTTAGTAGCATATGTATGATTTGCAGTTTCTAGGATTGAGTATTAGTCTTGCCCTATCCCAGTAGGTGACTCAAAGATGGTTTAAATTAATAAAAATTAAGGAGTAGGCATTAAAAGTATTGTACTTTAGAAGAAAAAGCAGTGGGAGATAAAAAGTAAATGTAGGATTGGCATTAATGATGTTTGAACCGAAGTTGGTGGTAATGGAAGTATATTGTAATGTTGGCTGTTCTGAGAGGCGCATAGTGAATTTACCACTGATTTTCGCTAGTTTAATTGTGTCAGTGCATCTATAATAAAGAGAAGACTGTTGCGGCGCTGATCCGCTTGATTGTTATGTTCGACTAGAAGAATTTTAATTCATTTTAGTGTAGAACGTTGCAGACGACCACAATGCAACGTAATTGATTATGTTGGCATGAACACTATTCAGTGAAAGTTCGCAAAATTGACGTCATATTTCAACATGGCTCCGTGAAAATGACTGTTAAAACAGTGGTGCAGGAAAAAGCAAGTTGTTATTTGTGATGTAATGCATGTTAATTTTGCATGTCAGGAAGTTTTATGACAGTAACCTGTTGACTGTGTGTTAGACGATTCATTGCTGAGCTGTCAATATGGAAGAGGACGACAGAGAAACTAATGATCGTGTAAAGAAACTAGGATTTAAACCTCAAAAAGAAACATCATATAACAAACTTTTGCCATATGCTGAGCAGCTTGACAATGAGTCCATTCGTATTCTTGCTGAAATTAAAGAAAATTTGGGAAGAGCTGTGCTTCACAGAGAAATGCGCCCTGGCTGCGGAATTTGGACTGCCCGATTATCGAAGTACGTACTACAGCACATTTGTAAGCATATGGTGAGCTTAATTTAGGGGGCACTGTGTTTACTTTATAGTAGTGTTTGACTGATATTCACTTATTATTTACAGGTATATTAAGCTGTACGGGATGAAATTCTCCAAGGAAGATCATTTAGTGCTGATACATCTAATGTACAAATTGGTGACCATACCTAACCTTGAGCCTTGGCTCGTTAACAAATTTGCTCAACTTTTGACGATGCTACTGAAGTAAGTAAACTGCTCTGTGTGAATTAGAAATGTGATAAATGTTTTATCAGCACTTTATGAAGGCAGAGGCCAGCATTTTACATAGAGATAAAAAGGTACATAACTTATTCATAATTTTAAATAGGTGCTCCTGTGAGCTCTAGATATGGTTTATAAAGGTATAATGGATGTAAATCGAGGTTAAAGTCTAGTATACAAGGAAAGCTTTTGGTCACTTTTCTTTTTTTAATTTTATCGTGGATACTGCATATGTATATAAGCTAACTGTATCCCAGCTTCTTATATCTCGTACTAAAAATTAAGTAACATTTGCTTTATATAGTACTGAGGCTCACTAGAGTCGAATTATTGTAACTTAGGTATCCTGACAGTTGCTTTCCCGCCACATGTGTAAAACAAGCAGTGTTGCTGATCTGTTGGTGGACTGTTGTTGCTCAGCACAAGAGGAAATGTAAACACAGATTAAACTTTTTGCCTCAACTTACAATGGATTAACAGATTAAAAGTGTTCTTTGATCAGTGAAGTAAATTTGATGTAATGTACATACATGCAGGTATATTAAAATTCTCCACTTCCCAATGTAAAAGAAATGGTGTAAAGTACGCCTGTAAGCTTTTGAATGGTGTTAATTTTTTGTGCTGTGTGCATATCCCATTCTATTTAACACCTTTGTAAATGCTGCCCTGTGATTATTTAAATGTCTGTGCTAGTATTATACATATCATACTATACTTAATAGACCAAAGCTGTCATTTTTCTTACACTTTTAGAGTTTTAAACTCAGTCAAAAGAAAGCCTGTACCAAATAAACATTGGCTTAAATTTCTGGCTTTGGTGCATTAAACATGAAACATATAATAATAGTGATGATGGTGATAATATACTCAGCGCCAAACAAGAAGGGGATTGACAGTTGCTCACCACGTGGTGGAAATGTTGTTGTTAGCTAATGCTGGATTTCTGACAATGAAGTCATTAATCCTCTTGCTCTCCAATATTTTTCACTGATGGATGGGGCACTAGAAGTGGCCGGGCATATTTGAAAGTGGTCTCGATCCATTTCCTCTTGCAGATCACATAGAGGACAGAGTGGTGAAGAATATATCCCAATTTTGTTTAAATGTTTTGCCAGACAATCATGTCCTGTAATCAACCTGAAGGTTGCAACTGCTGATTTTCGAGGATACTCAGGAATTACTGTTTGAATGTTTGGTAGTTCCCATCTTTTATTCTTTGATTTTTCATAGTAATATTTTTCAATAATTGTTTTGAATTCAGAGTTGACTAATCTTTTAGCTGCATAAAATGGTATTTTAACTATAGATTACTGTGCACCGCTGGTACCCTTTTTTGCAAGAAAATCCGCTTTCTCATTACCACTCAGTCCACAGTGAGCTGGTATCCATTGGGAGACTAGGTGTTTTTGAAGTGCTGTTAGATGGGTAAGGATTTTCCAATATTCTATGATTGTTTGGTTTTTTGGTGACAACTTGGAAGTAATTGCTATAATTGCTGCCCTGGAATCTGAGAGAATAACTGCTTGCTGAAAATGTGAAATTCTGTACAAAAGATTTTAAAGGGCCATTCAAATTGCTTCAATTTCTCCATCAAAGTTAGTAGTTCCATAACTTATAGGTTCGATATAGATCGCCATGACACATCCATCCCCTCCTGTTCATTTTGACATTTCCACCATGAAATTAATACTGCTAAAAGGAATCACTTTAATAATTTCTTAGAAAAAATGGATTATAGGACAGATGGTAACAAAGCTCATAAGTTCATAAAAAATGTCAAGGACAGGAGAGAAAGCAACAGCACACCTATCATACAGAGCAATAAAATATTAACAAATGATGCAGCCATAGCCGAAACATTCAATAAGTATTATGCTAATTCACATAAAGTAACAAGACATAATAAAAAGGAACGTAAAGACTTTAAGAAAGATTTGAAACAAGAAAGAAAATGTAATCCTAGTACTAAGTGCAATATCTTTTTTCAACATTTTAATATGCAAGAACTGAACATTGCAATAAATAATCTAAAAAACAAACATTCTCCTGGACCAGATCACATACATCCAGAGTTCATAAAAAACCTTGGAAAAATAGCAAAACAACAACTACTGAAACTCTACAATCTATCCTGGAAAACCACTGTACATACATACATACATACATACATACATACATACATACATACATACATACATACATACATACATACATACATACATACATACATACATACATACATACATACATACATACATACATACATACATACATACATACATACATACATACATACATACATACATACATACATACATACATACATACATACATACATACATACATACATACATACATACATACATACATACATACATACATACATACATACATACATACATACATACATACATACATACATACATACATACATACATACATACATACATACATACATACATACATACATACATACATACATACATACATACATACATACATACATACATACATACATACATACATACATACATACATACATACATACATACATACATACATACATACATACATACATACATACATACATACATACATACATACATACATACATACATACATACATACATACATACATACATACATACATACATACATACATACATACATACATACATACATACATACATACATACATACATACATACATACATACATACATACATACATACATACATACATACATACATACATACATACATACATACATACATACATACATACATACATACATACATACATACATACATACATACATACATACATACATACATACATACATACATACATACATACATACATACATACATACATACATACATACATACATACATACATACATACATACATACATACATACATACATACATACATACATACATACATACATACATACATACATACATACATACATACATACATACATACATACATACATACATACATACATACATACATACATACATACATACATACATACATACATACATACATACATACATACATACATACATACATACATACATACATACATACATACATACATACATACATACATACATACATACATACATACATACATACATACATACATACATACATACATACATACATACATACATACATACATACATACATACATACATACATACATACATACATACATACATACATACATACATACATACATACATACATACATACATACATACATACATACATACATACATACATACATACATACATACATACATACATACATACATACATACATACATACATACATACATACATACATACATACATACATACATACATACATACATACATACATACATACATACATACATACATACATACATACATACATACATACATACATACATACATACATACATACATACATACATACATACATACATACATACATACATACATACATACATACATACATACATACATACATACATACATACATACATACATACATACATACATACATACATACATACATACATACATACATACATACATACATACATACATACATACATACATACATACATACATACATACATACATACATACATACATACATACATACATACATACATACATACATACATACATACATACATACATACATACATACATACATACATACATACATACATACATACATACATACATACATACATACATACATACATACATACATACATACATACATACATACATACATACATACATACATACATACATACATACATACATACATACATACATACATACATACATACATACATACATACATACATACATACATACATACATACATACATACATACATACATACATCTCTAGAGTGCAACTAACGATATCCCATAAGTAAAACTATGTATTAGTATATTTATTAAGCATGTACTATAATGGCATGTAGTATTACGTTTTTTGTAATGGAACATGCCGAAAATAAAGAATGTTTATATTAAAAAAAAAAAAAAAAAAAAAAAAAATACATACATACATACATACATACATACATACATACATACATACATACATACATACATACATACATACATACATACATACATACATACATACATACATACATACATACATACATACATACATACATACATACATACATACATACATACATACATACATACATACATACATACATACATACATACATACATACATACATACATACATACATACATACATACATACATACATACATACATACATACATACATACATACATACATACATACATACATACATACATACATACATACATACATACATACATACATACATACATACATACATACATACATACATACATACATACATACATACATACATACATACATACATACATACATACATACATACATACATACATACATACATACATACATACATACATACATACATACATACATACATACATACATACATACATACATACATACATACATACATACATACATACATACATACATACATACATACATACATACATACATACATACATACATACATACATACATACATACATACATACATACATACATACATACATACATACATACATACATACATACATACATACATACATACATACATACATACATACATACATACATACATACATACATACATACATACATACATACATACATACATACATACATACATACATACATACATACATACATACATACATACATACATACATACATACATACATACATACATACATACATACATACATACATACATACATACATACATACATACATACATACATACATACATACATACATACATACATACATACATACATACATACATACATACATACATACATACATACATACATACATACATACATACATACATACATACATACATACATACATACATACATACATACATACATACATACATACATACATACATACATACATACATACATACATACATACATACATACATACATACATACATACATACATACATACATACATACATACATACATACATACATACATACATACATACATACATACATACATACATACATACATACATACATACATACATACATACATACATACATACATACATACATACATACATACATACATACATACATACATACATACATACATACATACATACATACATACATACATACATACATACATACATACATACATACATACATACATACATACATACATACATACATACATACATACATACATACATACATACATACATACATACATACATACATACATACATACATACATACATACATACATACATACATACATACATACATACATACATACATACATACATACATACATACATACATACATACATACATACATACATACATACATACATACATACATACATACATACATACATACATACATACATACATACATACATACATACATACATACATACATACATACATACATACATACATACATACATACATACATACATACATACATACATACATACATACATACATACATACATACATACATACATACATACATACATACATACATACATACATACATACATACATACATACATACATACATACATACATACATACATACATACATACATACATACATACATACATACATACATACATACATACATACATACATACATACATACATACATACATACATACATACATACATACATACATACATACATACATACATACATACATACATACATACATACATACATACATACATACATACATACATACATACATACATACATACATACATACATACATACATACATACATACATACATACATACATACATACATACATACATACATACATACATACATACATACATACATACATACATACATACATACATACATACATACATACATACATACATACATACATACATACATACATACATACATACATACATACATACATACATACATACATACATACATACATACATACATACATACATACATACATACATACATACATACATACATACATACATACATACATACATACATACATACATACATACATACATACATACATACATACATACATACATACATACATACATACATACATACATACATACATACATACATACATACATACATACATACATACATACATACATACATACATACATACATACATACATACATACATACATACATACATACATACATACATACATACATACATACATACATACATACATACATACATACATACATACATACATACATACATACATACATACATACATACATACATACATACATACATACATACATACATACATACATACATACATACATACATACATACATACATACATACATACGCAGAATTGATGTTGAAATTTTGTGCACCGTAATTATCTCTTCTGATTCAGTGTTTACGCTGTTAATTCATTTTAAAAAGTGGTTCATTTTATTAATATTAGTATTTGAGTGTTGTGTAGTTGTTAGGGTAAACGGGGATAGATTGATTGGCGAGATTTGTGTAAAATTGGTGTGAACAATTTCGTGGTATAAAGGACTGTTTATTGGAAGGTTGTAGGAGGCCTTGATTTTAAGGTTATTTTGACTGTTTTGATAAAGTTTTGGAAGTGACGAAGTGACGTATAACGTACGATCATCTCTCTGAGTAACTTCTGATTGCGTGTTTTTAGAGAACACAGGTTAGCTAACTGGAAATGACATCGGACATAGAAAGGAGAATGGAAAACGAAAGTGAGGACGCATTTCAGATGCTTTTAAATGTTACAGAGAGAAGTAAGAATCTGCGTATGGACTTGAAGAACGATATCATGAATGCAGTTAGTATATTAAGGAAAACATTCTCTTTGATGAAAACTGAGCTGGATGTTAAAAATAAGGAAATAGAAATCCTGCGTCACCACCAGCCAGCCAGCGCGTCGAAACCTCATACTCTAACAGCAGCACAGTCTCATAGTGGCCACCAGAATTACGTCAATCCTGTAGTAGACAGATTAGTTGCGGCGCTACCTCCCACACAAATGATGGATTACTCGACAGTGGTGAAAGGAGCCCAACAAATAACTCCACAAAAGTCATTTAAACTGATTGTTAAGAGCAAGAATAATCAAAGCTCAGAGTATATGAGAACGCTTCTCAAGACAAAAGTAAACCCAATTGAACTGAAGGTAGGAATTTCCTCAGTGAAAAATTTAAGAAATGGTCATTTGCTAATAGAGTCGCAAAATAAATTGGAAGCAGAAACCATATGTGAGAATATTAATAGTAAATGCGGAGAAGAATTAGAAGCTAATATAAGCACTAAGAGAAAACCAAAGATTATCATTTTCAATATCCCTGAAGAAATATCTTTGCAAAACGCTGCAGAAGCTCTTGCTACACAGAACGAACAATTTAAAAATGAAAATGCAGATACTGAATTGAGACCAATCCGGGAATTTCAAGACCGGAAAAGAAACAGAAATCTCATTATAGAAATCAGTACTGAGCAAAGAAGAAAGATAGTAGAAAAGAAAATAAAACTTGCTTGGAGTATGTGCAATTGGGAAGACTACATCATGGTCACCCGTTGCTTCAAGTGTTCAAAGTTTAACCACCATGCACAAGAATGCAAAGGAAATAAAACATGCCCAAACTGTACTGGAAGTCACACATTAAAAGAATGTCAAATACAGAAAGAAAATTATAAGTGTATAAATTGCATTAACTACAAAAAATACAACAAAGGCAGTACTGTTAATGAAAATCATTCTGCGTTAGATAAAAACTGTCCCTGCTATCAAGCAGCAATTAAGAGAACACAACTAAATACAGAATATTAATATGGATAATCTAAAATTAAAGTGTATACAAGTAAATTTACAACATTCAAGAATAGCGACCAGCAATCTAACACAACTACTTATACATAATGATATTGACATAGCTTTCATACAGGAGCTGTATACAATAAATAATAAATTAGGAATTATACCTAAATCAATGAGAGTGTATACCGGAGGTCATAGAATAACATGAGACATAGCTGTTTAACGTTTTTTCAAGTAAATGTACAACACTCTAGAACAGCCACTAATAATTTAGTGCAACTAATAAATGAAAAAAGTATAGACATAACCTGTATACAGGAGCCATACACGATAAACAATAACTTAGTAGGAATTCCTATGGCAATGAGAAAATATGAGTGTGGTGATAGAAGAAGAAGAGCAGCCATAATAATTAACAACCACAATATTGATGCCACACTAATAAAACAGTGCTCAGATGAAGACTGTGTGATAGTCGAAGTGACTTATAATTGTGAGAAGTTTAAGTATGTACTTTGACTATAAGAGAAACATAGAAATAGACACAAAGAAAATTGAAAACATTCTGAATCATACCAAAGGAGATGGAGTAATAATATCAGCTGATACCAATGCGAGAAATACCTTATGGCACGATGTAATGAATAATGAACGAGGAAAAGCCCTAGAAGAATTTATCACTTCCACATCACTACACATAATTAATGAGAACACAGAAATACCAACTTTCGAAACAGCAAGGGCTAAAAGCTGGATAGACTTAACAATAACCAATAGTCACCTCCTTGCTCATATAATAGATTGGAATTGTGGAGTGGAAGAAAGCTGCTCAGACCACAAAATATTATCGTTCACATATGACAGCACAACTCAAGGATATATAAACACCTTAAAAGGTATAAAATACATAAAGAGAAATGAAAATTATGCAACTTTTGACACCCTTTTAGAACAAAATCTTAAGAATGTGTTTAACAGCCACAAATCCAGTGAGGAATTAGACACAGAACTTGCTTTAAATGTCGATAATTATACAGACGTAGAACGACTGGTCCAGCAGTGTCATAATTGCATAATTGAGGCATGTAATGGGGCATTCCATTTAAGCAGGTCAAAAATCAAGAGGCACAAAGGAAAATCTGTACCGTGGTGGAACCCTGAACTAACTATAATGAGAAAGAGAGTTAATGCACTCCGACGAAGGTATCAAAGAACCTTCAATAATGAAGAACTAAGGCAACAAAGGAAAAACATATATCTGGAAGTTAATAGAAATTACAGGAAGTTAATAGAAATTACAGACATCTAGTAGATACGAGCAAATTAATCTCTTGGAAGGAATTCTGCAGCACTACGGATCAAGCCAACCCATGGCACTTAGTGTATAAAATTGCAGCGTGTAAATTTAAAAGTAAAAATATACTCACAACGATCAAGACTGAGGACGGTAAATATACAGATGATACACAGAACACATTAAAACATATGATAAATCACTTTATACCAGATGATGATAAGAATGATAATGAACATCATGTACAATTAAGAAGTAAAATAGCAGAACCTTTACATACTGCAAACGATGTTAAATTTACAAGAGAGGAAGTTAAAAGCGCACTCCACCATTTTAATCCCAACAAAGCCCCGGGAGAGGATGGCCTAACCAGTGATATTATTTTGAGATTTTTTCAACGGTTTCCACTCTTCTTCACTGAAATGTACAACAGTTGCCTTAAAAATGGATACTTTCCAAAATTATGGAAAAAATCTCTAATAATTCCAATAATTAAACCAGGCAAAGAAAGGAGTGAAGATGTCTCAAAATACAGACCCATCAGCTTAATCAACATAGGTGGAAAAGTACTCGAGAAATTAATGATAGACAGGATACTCCATTATATGCACTCAAACGGACTATTTAGTGCCCGGCAATACGGATTCACTCCACAGAGAAGTACAATAGACGCAGTGATGGCAGTAAAACACTATGTTATGGAAAACCTAAAGAATAACAACTACATAGCTCTGATTAGTTTAGACGTCCAGGGAGCGTTTGATGCGGCATGGTGGCCGAGTATTCTTAACAACTTAAGACAAGTGAAATGTCCCCAAAATTTATATGCATTGACCCTGGACTACTTCAGAGATCGAAAAGCAAGTTTATGTACCAATGAGTACAGGGCTGAAAAAGATGTTGAAAAAGGGTGTCCACAGGGCTCGAGCTGTGGTCCTGGATTATGGAACGTCTTGTACAATCCCCTTCTACAGCTAGACTATACAAAATATACTGAGATAATTGCATTTGCAGATGATTTGCTTGTAATGACAAGAGGTAGAACAATAATAGAGACCGAAAACAATGCCAATGTAGATGTTACAAGGATTGAGCATTGGGCTAGAGACAATAAAATCAAATTCAATGAAACCAAATCAAAAGTACTAGTTGTTACTCGGAAAAAGAAAAGACAAAACTTGAGCATTAATATCTACATCAACAATAAGCCCATAGAGCAAGTCGAAGCATTGAAATACCTTGGAATTTATTTAGACAGAAGATTTAGATTCAACAAGCACATCGATTATGTTCACGACAAAGCAATAGCCTTGATACATACTCTATCTAAATTTGCGAAACTAAACTGGGGACTTGGACATAAAGCATTGACTACAATATACAAAGGAGCACTTGAACCTATTCTCACCTATGGAGCACCTGTGTGGTATGAAGCTCTGCAATACTCTACTAACATCAAAAAACTACAACGCATCCAAAGGCTTCTAAACATTAAAATTATTAAAGCTTATAGGACAATATCTTTTGATGCTTCCTGCATCATGGCCGGCATTCAACCAATAGACATCACGATAAGTGGCAAAGTCAAACAGTATAAAGCAACTCATGGAGAGACAGACTATGATTCGCCCACAGATCTAAAGAACTGGAATCACCCTGCAGATAAGAGAACTATTCAAGAAACTCTGGAAAACAAGATATATGACATAGAAATTTATACAGATGGAAGCAAATCTGGAGGAAAAGTGGGAGCAGCTGCTGTAATATACAAACACCAAGTTCTTATCCATCAATTAAAGCACAGACTACATTCAAAATGCACGAATAACCAAGCAGAGCAGCTGGCCATATGGAAAGCACTACAGAAACTTCAAGAACTTGAGGCTATTGCGAATGAAGAAAGAGTTGCAGCGGTATACACAGACAGCAATGTTACAATATCCTTATTGAAGAATAATAGTAACCATAATTCTATAATAGATAACATACACAATACCCTTAATGCCCTTCAACAACGTCAGTGGACAATTCACTTCAGCTGGTTGAAGGCCCATAATGGTACTGCTGGTAATGAACTAGCTGATAGATTAGCCAAAGAAGCTTCTGCAGAAGGTGAAATAATATACTACAAAATTCCGAAATCCACCATCATATCACAAATAAATAATTTATCACTAGAACAATGGCAGAGCAGATGGAATAGCACAAATAACGCAGCAGTTACTAAATCATTTTTTCCCACAGTTCTAGACAGACTAAAATTAAAACTTCCAGCAAACCCAGAATTAACAGCAATATTAACAGGACATGGAAAAACAAATTCTTACCTATATCGATTTAACATCATAAATGATCCGTCCTGCACGTGTAACAAAGGAGAACAGACAGTCAATCATCTGATTTATCAGTGTGAAAATACAGAATACCAAAGGTCTATTCTAATTCGAGAGATAATAATGGAAGGAGGTAAATGGCCTGTCAACAATCAAGAATTAATATCAGTATATTTCCGAAGTTTCAGCAAATTCATCAAAAACTTGAAATTATAGAATGATTTAAATATGGCAAATAACGCAATCTATTGTTATAACCTTGTATTAGGAGTTTATGGTATATATTTTGTAACAATTGTTAACGTTAAGTATCTATATAGTGTAAAACAACTTGTAAATATCAATGTAAAATTGTGCAAAACTGTATTGGCATAATGTAAAGAATGCATGTAATGCTACCAAGGTAACGGGGCATGCAGTTAATAATTAATAAATAAAAATAAAAATAAAAATACATACATACATACATACATACATACATACATACATACATACATACATACATACATACATACATACATACATACATACATACATACATACATACATACATACATACATACATACATACATACATACATACATACATACATACATACATACATACATACATACATACATACATACATACATACATACATACATACATACATACATACATACATACATACATACATACATACATACATACATACATACATACATACATACATACATACATACATACATACATACATACATACATACATACATACATACATACATACATACATACATACATACATACATACATACATACATACATACATACATACATACATACATACATACATACATACATACATACATACATACATACATACATACATACATACATACATACATACATACATACATACATACATACATACATACATACATACATACATACATACATACATACATACATACATACATACATACATACATACATACATACATACATACATACATACATACATACATACATACATACATACATACATACATACATACATACATACATACATACATACATACATACATACATACATACATACATACATACATACATACATACATACATACATACATACATACATACATACATACATACATACATACATACATACATACATACATACATACATACATACATACATACATACATACATACATACATACATACATACATACATACATACATACATACATACATACATACATACATACATACATACATACATACATACATACATACATACATACATACATACATACATACATACATACATACATACATACATACATACATACATACATACATACATACATACATACATACATACATACATACATACATACATACATACATACATACATACATACATACATACATACATACATACATACATACATACATACATACATACATACATACATACATACATACATACATACATACATACATACATACATACATACATACATACATACATACATACATACATACATACATACATACATACATACATACATACATACATACATACATACATACATACATACATACATACATACATACATACATACATACATACATACATACATACATACATACATACATACATACATACATACATACATACATACATACATACATACATACATACATACATACATACATACATACATACATACATACATACATACATACATACATACATACATACATACATACATACATACATACATACATACATACATACATACATACATACATACATACATACATACATACATACATACATACATACATACATACATACATACATACATACATACATACATACATACATACATACATACATACATACATACATACATACATACATACATACATACATACATACATACATACATACATACATACATACATACATACATACATACATACATACATACATACATACATACATACATACATACATACATACATACATACATACATACATACATACATACATACATACATACATACATACATACATACATACATACATACATACATACATACATACATACATACATACATACATACATACATACATACATACATACATACATACATACATACATACATACATACATACATACATACATACATACATACATACATACATACATACATACATACATACATACATACATACATACATACATACATACATACATACATACATACATACATACATACATACATACATACATACATACATACATACATACATACATACATACATACATACATACATACATACATACATACATACATACATACATACATACATACATACATACATACATACATACATACATACATACATACATACATACATACATACATACATACATACATACATACATACATACATACATACATACATACATACATACATACATACATACATACATACATACATACATACATACATACATACATACATACATACATACATACATACATACATACATACATACATACATACATTTGCATTCCATAGATCTGTACCTGCAGAATGGTGAAAAGCAATAATTGTCCCACTCTTGAAGAAAGACAAAACAGCATCAGAAATAAAAAATT
The DNA here is from genome assembly GCA_030765045.1 of Tenodera sinensis. Lineage (NCBI taxonomy): Eukaryota > Metazoa > Arthropoda > Insecta > Mantodea > Mantidae > Tenodera > Tenodera sinensis. The sequence goes on from CM060967.1 coordinate 34,279,646, forward strand.
ATAGGCCAATAGCTCTTACTAGCATAATAGCAAAAGTGATGGAAAGAATGGTGTCAAATAGGTTAAATTGGGTTCTAGAATCCCAAAATTTAATTTCCCCATGTCAAGCTGGATTCAGAGAGTTCCACTCTACAAATGAACAAGTCTTACTTCTCAGTGAAGAAATCAAAGACTCCTTCAATAGAAAAGAACATAATTTATCACTTTTTGTTGATTTCCAAAGTGCATGTGATTTTATGTGCAGAACAAAACTGCTAAAGAAAGTAAAAAAAAAATAGGGATGCAAGGTCCAGTGTTCTCATGGCTATGTCATTTCCTAACACAACGCTTTATTGCTACCAGATATGGAAGAAATATATCTAAATACAAACAAGTACACCGTGCGTTATCACAAGGCGCAGTGCTCAGCACAACACTTTTTAATATATTTATTAACGATCTGCCACAACAAATACAAGAATCAGGTGTGAAGTGTGCACTATTTGCTGATGACTTAGTAATGCAGACTTCAAAACCAAAAAACAAGAGTACAGAACTAGAAAAAACCATGCAACAATCCTGAACCAACTTACAGAGGTTGACCAAAGAAAATTTAATGACTGTTAATACAACAAAATCAAACTACCAAATCTTTTCACTAAGAAAAAACCCACTAAAAATAAAACTAAATTTTGAGGGTCAACAATTACCAGAAACAAAGGAAGCAAAGTATTTAGGAGTTACATTTGATACCAAACTTACATGGACCAAACAAATAGAAAATATAGTACAAAGAGCAGAGAGGCGCCTTTCACTGTTAAAGCGTCTAACAGGAATGAAGTGGGGATGTTCCAGTGCAACTCTTAACACAACATATAATGTATATATAAAGCCATTATTTACTTACTGCAGTGAAGTTCTTGTAACAGCAAACACAAAAAAAAATTCAAATCTTTCAAAACCAAAGTCTGCGATTAATTACAGGTGCTATCAAAACCACACCAATAGCAGCTATGGAAATACTAACCAACCAATACCCCATTGAATATGAATTAGAAAAAGCGGCTCTTATTCAACACGAAAAGCTGATCAGACTCCCATTCAATACATGGCACAAGAGAAATTTTACACATACACTAAAGACTCAGGAGAGCTTTCTTTCCAAAATTCAAGACATCAAGAAGAATGTATACCTTCCTAACTAAAAGGAAAACTTCATATCTAAAGTCAATCCGACACAAACATTAGACATCACATATTACTTACACCTGACAGAAGAAGTTAAGAAAAGTGATACTCCAACTAGTGTTCTAAAATGATTGGCATTAGAGACAATCCGTACTAGATTTCCAGAACACGAATGGCTCCACATTTATACTGATGGATCATTGATATCAAACCAAGATGGAGCAGGGGCTGGAGTCACGTGTCACCTCTTTTCCTATTACAAATCTTTAAGTTATGGAACTACAAACTTTGATGGTGAAATTGAAGCAATTTGAATGGCCCTACAAAATATCTTGTATAGAATTTCACATTTTCAGCAAGCAGTTATTCTCTCAGACTCCAGGGCAGCAATTATAGCAATTACTTCTAAGTTGTCACCAAAAAACCAAACAATTATAGAATGTTGGAAAATCCTTACCCATCTAACAGCACTTCAAAAACACCTAGTCTTCCAATGGATACCAGCTCACTGTGGACTGAGTGGTAATGAGAAAGCTGATTTTCTTGCTAAAAAGGGTATCGGCAATGTGCAGAAATCTATAGTTAATCTACCATTTTATGCAGCTAAAAGATTAGTCAACTCTGAATTCAAAAGAGTTATTGCAAAATATTACTATGAAAAATCAAAGAATAAAAGATGGGAACTACCAAACATTCAAACAGTAATTCCTGAGTATCCTCGAAAAACAGGAGTTGCGACCTTCAGGTTGATTACAGGACATGATTGTCTGGCAAAACATTTAAACAGAATTGGGATATATTCTTCACCACTCTGCCCTGTATGTGATCTGGAAGAGGAAATGGACCAAGACCACCTTCATATATAGTGTTGGGAGTGAGAAAAAATTTCAAATAGTTCAGCATATAAACAGCAAAACATATGGAGAATTTAACCAGAAAACTCAAAAGAAGAACCTGTTCAAAAACTGGTGGGTTTCTCTGGGTTCTTGGGCTTCCCGTGCCATACATTGCACCAACTATTCTATCATCTCCTTTCCTTTAATCCATTTTACCCTTGTTTCATATAATTTCTTTCCTCGCTTTTGCACTAAGCATTGGACTGATCACCTATCCTGGCTGCTCTCTCTGATCCAGAGCTTGTCTGCTTCTTGACAGCATCTTACCCCAGGCATCTGTTAGCAAATCTGGGGATTGTAAGTCCTCAATATGAGGAGAGTAAACAGGGAATGAAAAGAAATATATATTAATATAAGTGAAATGGGATGGAAAATTAGCGATATGAATATGACCCTTCTGGATTTTAAGTTTTTGGAAGTATTTTATAGACCATAGGCTACGTTTGCTAAGGGGAATAGTTCTCTTCAGTTATGGGATTACACACATGTGCACATGCACAAACTTTCTTTCTTCATAATTACAGTATTTGGAATTCTAGAATATTAATATTCTCAAAAATCCTTAGGAGTTATTGCAGATTTAAAATGGAGAAGAAAGCTGCTGTATAACAGATTTTGTTCATATTTTGTGAGCAGAAACAAAGTTAACTAAAATTTAAGTGAAGATATAAACTTTTAAAGTTGCATTCCTCATTTTGCATTGTTTTACTTTAGTCAAGAAAGAATTGGTTGGAGCATTTGAAGTTTGCTAGCTTTGCCATGTTCTTGTTTGCAGCTACATTATACATTCTTGTGCAAGGTGTTGAAGGCCATGGCAAAGGTGTGAGAAGCATTGTTGAATCCTGTCCAAAGAGATGCAGGTTAATGAAAATGTCAAGTTGAACAGCTGTGCTGCTCTTGATTTTGTGTGGATATGCTTACAAGAAACATTGCTATAGCTGTTGCAGCCACTGCTCAGTTTCTCTTGCTTTTACTGTTATCATAAACACTCCAGAATGCTTTCCTTCTGTAGAATCTTGCTATGCTCAAGTCAACAGCAGTGATAAATTCCAAACAATGGTTCTCTACTATATACTTAGTAGGTAGAAAAGTTATTGCATTCCAACCCAAAAAATTTCATACCAAGATTTCAGTGGAAATACAGTAAAAGCCCAAAATAGTGCAGTCCAAAATACCATGGTTTCGGATTTAACATAGGTAAAATGCCCACCTGTGTAGCGTGGTAGTAGCATGCCTGCCTCACATCCAAGAAATCGCAAGTTCGAATCTTGCTTTGGGCGAGTTATCCAGATAAGGTTTTTTCTGAGGTTTTCCCTTATCCTGAGTAGACAATTGTCAGGTAACTTAGAGCTCTATGGACCTTGGGTTCATTTGGGCATCATTTCACCCATTTCATTCATTCACCATCCGATATGACACTATGTTGGAGGACAATTTAAAAACAAAAAGAAAAACGTGGCTAAAATTGTACTCTTTATTTATTAATTTTTTTTTTGTAATTTTTCAAACTTGAGTTTAAAATTTTCTTCAATAATAGAGTAGTTATATTATATTTGAACCCATTCACAGCCTCTCTCTTCTCGCTACTCCTGCACCAGTTACTGGGACTTTGGACTGCTAATTCCCACTGGAAAGTGCACCGGTGCCAACTCTCATTGGCATTGCTTTGTCAGGTGCCTCTGTCATGCAGTAAACATAGCGCATCACTTATCTGTAAAAGAACACATGTTCATTTGTAAAGTTTACTTCAAGCATGCATCTGCTCAATGTGTGCACAGGGATTTTGTTGAAAAGTTTCCGAACAAGGTACCACTTGCAAGAACAACTGTGCATGCTGTCATAAATAAATTTGAAGCTTCGGGTTCGGTGTTGGACAAGAAACTTTCGAGGAAGAGGTCAGTGTTAACTCAAAATAAGGTGGATGACATTGGTGCCACTTTGGAGCGTTTACCTCGAAAATCATGGAAAACACTAGCACAACAGTGTTCTCCAGTGGAAAATTGAACCAGGTGCCGCCTGCACAGCAGGTAGGTGCTAAACCGACTGAGCTTTCGGGCCAGCCACTAAAATATAGGTATCAAATTTTTTGCGGAATGCAACCCTTCTACTTATTCTATGTAGTAGAGAAATTAAACATGTCATTTTTTGGTTTCATGATAGCTTATACATGTTAGTGTTGGCCATCTATCCAGAATTAAACATTATAAGAAAAGTTTTCTTATAGTTACATGAGAATGGATCAAATATAAGCTGTTTTTTAAAAAATAATTTATCAAATGACTGGAATAGGTAAAACAATATTGTATCCCTTTTCTTCATTGTCTCTTTTTGTTTTGTTCTCAAAGAAAGAAGAGGGAAGTATGAGAAGCCACTTGCAAACAAACTGCACCATTCTTATGTCATTGAATGTGTGACCCCTTTGCCTCTTAAGTAGTCTGAATAAATGTTAGTTGCAGGGAATAAATCTGGACTGGAAGGAAGGGTTTTCAGGATTTTCTGGTGAGTCTCTTCAAGCTTTTCACATGCAGCTGTACATCTTGAAAAATGATGCTTCAGGCACTATGATAAGCGCATTTGCTGTAGGCAGCAATTATTGCTGTTCTTTCAAGAAGAAAATATACCATTAAATTGCTCTTTGTAACATAAAAAAAAAAAACAATTGGAAGCACCAAGTGAAGCTGACAAATGTTGCACAGCATGAATGTTTTTTGTGGTAATGCTTATCTACAGTCATCATTTGTAGGTTGCCTTTTACACAACTTTCCATCCTGCTAACAATTTCTTATACAGCCATGGAAAAAATGATTGAGCACATCAGGAGAGCAGAAGTCCCAGTTGTGTTGCAGCACAGTTTATACAAGTCAATATTTCCAACATGCAACATGAGTTTATTATTATTCTGTTCCATATGTTATTGTCTGTTGGAGACACAACTAGACGGTTTGCTACACTGTCACTTTCTTTATCACGAACGAATACAAATGCTAGTGGTGATTCATGACGCAGCTAATTTCTGCTCTCCTAATGTGTTCAATCATTTTTTCCATGGCTGTACTAGTCATGTACTTCAATTTTCAAGAGTTTCTTCTTCAAAGTGTGCCTACAATCTTCTCGATAATTTGGGTGAACTTCACATTTTCCTTGATGAGAAACTTGGGATAATGTTACTCAACATTTGTACCTTCAGGTCTCTCATGGTACTAGTGATGGGACTGAGATGACTTACTGTTTAAGACCCAGAAAGGACCCCCACCACAACTGCCGAGTTCAGTTGATAAACTGGTTCGATGACTGAGGCACTAGCAAAAAATTTTGAGTTATGTTTGATCCACTTTCTTTGATTTCTCTGTAATAAAATCACAGAATATAAGTGTTAAACACCAGAAATGTCACTTGTCAAAGTGCAGTCCTTGTATTGATATGTTTATTCCAGTCTTTATTTTCAGAAAGTTGTATTTATGTTTCAGAAAAAAGGAGTTGATCTCACCTAAGGAACTGGAACTTCCTTGGGAACCCTTGCATGAGCTGTGCTCACGCATCATGTGCACCAGTACTGGTGCAATTGGCATGTACCGTTACTTCTCGTAAGTTTACTCTATAATTACTAACTGTAGATTTATGGTTTCCATGGAGTAGATTTGATCACTTCTTTCAAAAGTACTATGCAAGGTATCACAAAAGGATTTTAAAGGAAAATCATACTTTTGGTGATGTGGATAAAAACTGGATGTGTCTCATGAGATTATAATCTTGAGATCCTGGAGAATGTAGTAAACTGTAGAGGCTATTTCTAGAAAATACAAGATATACATCTCATTTAACTGTAAACATTTCTTATAACATATGGTAATTTACTAAAAATCTTTGGCCATTTTTAAGAAAATCGCAAATATTGAAAAAATTTCCCATCAAGGGATAGTTTAGGTGGGGCGAGTTTTTGGATAATCATTGTGTTGTATTCTTTGGAAGGTGCTGAACTTAAATATCAAGTTTGATATTTAACAAACTTTTGTTCTCAGTTACATTGTTCACAAACAGAAAGCTAATGTGCACACACACATATACATGCATGTGCATATACATACAGACCTTGGTTATCCTCAAGAATAGCAGCCTCTCTCGCCCTAGCTCCTTCTATTACTTTAATTGCTGCTATGTGTGGATGATGTTGATGTTGCCAACGGTGGAACTGTGAAATCTGCAGACGCATGTGAATAGTGAATATGAATGACGGAAAAATGTATGTGCTAATTATTGTTCTTATTATTATTACTTCGTAATCGTTAACTGTCATAGCCATAATTTTAAAAGAAGAAATAGCTCTTTATGCATTCGAGTACTGTCACTTTCGTGACACAGTGTTCGTATTTTCAGCATGTTCATATTTCTTTGAATTTCTTTCTAAACTAAATTTTGAGGGTAAATAATTACCAGAAACAAAGGAAGCAAAGTATTTAAGAGTTACATTTGATACCAAACTTACATGGACCAAACAAATAGAACATATAATACAAAGAGCAGAGAGGTGCCTTTCACTGTTAAAACGTCTAACAGGAATTAAGTGGGAATGTTCCAGAGGAACTCTTAACACAACATATAATGTATATATAAAGCCATTATTTACTTACTGCAGCGAAGTTCTTGTAACAGCAAATACAAAAACAAAAATTAAAATCTTTCAAAACCAAAGTCTGAGACTAATTACAGGTGCTATCGAAACCATACCAATAGCAGCTATGGAAATGCTAACCAACCAATACCCCATTGAATATAAAATAGAAAAAGCAGCTCTTATTCAACACGAAAAGTTGATCAGACTCCCGTTTAATACATGGCACAAGAGAAATTTCACACATACACTAAAGACTCAGGAGAGCTTTCTTTCCAAAATTCAAGACATCAAGAAGAGTGTAGACCTTCCTAATTCAAAGGTAAACTTCATATCTAGAGTCCGACACAAGCATTACACATCACATATTATTTATACCTGACAGAAGAAGTTAAGAAAAGTGATACTCCAACTAGTGTTCTAAAATTATTGTCAATAGAGACAATCCGTACTAGATTTCCAGAACACGAATGGCTCCACATTTATACTGATGGATCATTGATATCAAACCGAGATGGAGCAGGGGCTGAAGTCACGTGTCACCTCTTTTCCTGCTACCAATCTTTAAGTTATGGAACTACAAACTTTGATGGAGAAATTGAAGCAATTCGAATGGCCCTACAAAATCTTTTGTATAGAATTTCACATTTTCATCAAGCAGTTATTCTCTCAGATTCTAGGGCAGCAATTATAGCAATTACTTCCAAGTTGTCACCAAAAAACCAAACAATTATAGAATGTTGGAAAATCCTTACCCATCTAACCGCACTTTAAAAACATCTAGTCTTCCAGTGGATACCAGCTCACTGTGGACTGAGTGGTAATGAGAAAGCTTATTTTCTTGCAATAAAGGGTACCAGCAGTGTGCAGAAATCTATAGTTAATCTACCATTTTATGCAGCTAAAAGATTAGTCAACTCTGAATTCAGAAAAATTACTGCAAAGTATTACTATGATAAATCAAAAAATAAAAGATGGGAACTACCAAACATTCAAACATTAATTCCTGAATATCCTCGAAAAACGGCAGTTGCAACCTTCAGGTTGATTAAAGGACATGATTGTCTGGCAAAACATTTAAACAGAATTGGGATGTATTCTTCATCACTCTGTCCTCTATGTGATTTGCAAGAGGAAATGGACAGAGACCACCTTCAAATATGCCCGGCCACTTCTAGCACCCCATCCATCAGTGAAAAATATTGGAGAGCAAGAGGGTTAATGTCTTCATTGTCAGAAATCCAGCATTAGCTAACAACAATAACAACATATTTCTTTGGTTGGTAATACTCGGTGTACACAGGCCATTCCTTCGCTGTCTCTGGCAGAAGACAATATCGCGTGGAATTATTGGAATTTATACCAAGAAGGTGAGTCGATTAATAACACTACACAACACTTATAATATACTGGAACATGTTTTGAAGGCTGATTGTAGCTGCTAATCTACAGGAATACCCAGACCTTTGTCTAACATGCTTTTTTATGAATTCTGGAAGGCTCAAAAGATGCATTTCCAGTGAAATATTGGTATTAAATTTTTGTGTGAAATAACCTTACCTTACCTATTGTAAGTACATTGTAGAGAAACTAATTATGCAGTTGTACAAAGCAATGAAAATGCTATTAATTTTGTCTCTTGCACATGTGCTGCTAACCTTTACAGATATAAGAAGCAACTTCCTTGTGGATAATGTGTTAATAGAAAGTATAAGTCCTCATTCATTTCATATTAACATTGTAGATTGTAAGCACAATAGTGAGTGTAGTTTGTCCCTTGTGCATGAACTAGCATTTCACAGCTAGAAATGGCAACTGTGTTGAAGGGAATGTATTACTAAAGGCTCACTTCACTGTTAATTGTATACTTTTTAAAGTAAGCAATGTTTTCTCTCTTTGTACTAAACGTAACTTCTTATAGCTACTGCATTTCTTTCATTTTCATTTGAATCTAAAGAGTAATGAGGTTCCCTTGCTAAGTTTTAACTTCAGTGCCCTCTCTTAAAGTTAATTATAAAGTGAGTGCTTGTCTTTTAGATGGAATTTAAAATGTTAACCTAGCTTCCCTATGAGACACACATTACATTTTGTGCTGTAATGTGTTTGAAATAAAACTTTATATTCGTCTGTGGATGTACTTTTGGGGTTTCCGATTTCAAAATCTGATGTGTTACACTCACATGACTTTCTCTACTCTTTTACTAACCATTCTTACAAACTCTTATTCCTTTATCTTCTTCGTGTTGGTTAAGATAAACATTTGTACAAATTATCTTATTGCTTATTTCCTTGTACGTGCAAGGGAAATATTAGAATACAGTAGGCTTTGTGCGATAGTCAAATCTTTTAAAGCTTTGAGATTCCATTCTCTTTGCACACTTAACATATTAAAAAAATTAACAATGTTCCATTTCACGAAAGTTTTAAGTTTTCTGAAACTCACACACATAACAAAGAATATCTCCAAAATGGTTCAATCTACAGGAAAGTTTATTTGGACATAAATTGTGTATGTTAGCAAGATCTACATTTTTTGTACAAAGATTTTGTCTATCTCTAACGGTTTACCAGTTATGCAAAAGTAGTCCAGAGTAAATACGACTAAAGGGGCTGTAGCCAGAAAATTCAAGATATACATTTCATTTCTCATAAAAATATCTCAAACATATGACATTTTAATCAAAATCGTTAGGGCCATTTGCAAGAAAATCAAAATTTTCGAAAAATTTTCCACGTAAAGGGTAGTTTAGGGTGGGGCTGTTTTCATCAAAATCTTCATGTCGTATCCTTGAAAGACATTAAACTTAAATACCAACTTTGGTTTTTAACCTACTTTTCATTTTTGAGTTATGCTATCCACAGACACACAGACAGACACACACACACACACACACGGACCTTTTTCTAAAAATTGTTTTTTTTGGGTTCAGGGGGTCTCAAAATATATATTTCCGGTGAAATCTCGACATCGAATTTTTGGGTGGAATACAATACTTCCCCTACTTACCGGTAGAGAAAGTAAAAACTAAACCGTAGCTCAACAGTCCAAGAAGGGCCAAGGCTTGCATTACATGATATTCCAGCGTAAAATTATGAAGTGTCATTTCACCTTAAACTAGTGTCCCACGGTCCAACTTTTTTGGCCAAACTTTTTGTATCCAATGGAATTGCACACAAAAGAAACAATATCTGTCACACTATGATTCATTTTGGTTCAATACAAATGACATTTCATGTAGCAAGCGTGAGAAATAAACAGGGCAGAAGAAAATAGTGATTACTATATTAAGTATAGGTTTGTGATGTATTTCCATGAGTCTCAATAGGAAGAAAAGATATGTTAGAAGTAAAAGGTGTTGGTAGACATGGTGATGAGAACAGGACATGGACTGAGGTATATTGTGTTTACTACAAATCGAATTGAGGTTAAAGGACCTGGAAAATTATCACAACTTTCTATGAATTGAGGAAGATTTATTTCTTAGCCTTTTACATCGTGTTGAAGGCAAAATGAAACACCACGACACAAACGTGAAAGAGATAAGGAACAATTGTGATGGTTTTAACCTTAGTATGGATGGACAGATTTGAACTCACTTCATAGCAAAATTTGAACATACTGTTAACTGGATTTATTATTTATGAAATATAGCTATGTAATAACCACCTCAGGAATACGAGGGTCCTTCAATAAATAACTGAACTAATTTAATTGTGAGAGGTAGAACTGGAACTTAAAAATTCAATGCCACAACTGGGATTTGAACCACAGACCTTCCGCTTACCGGGCGGCTGCTCTACCACTGAGCTATTGTGACAAACTGCCAGAATGGCATTAAATTCTCAAACCAGTTCGTATTTCTCCTGGTAAACCACAAAGGCAGTCTCACATCAGAGACAAATTACCCCAATGGTGACTTACTATTGTAAGTACTTTATGTCCCAGGATTAAATAACCTTGAGATGGTAATTATTATTTATTTGTTTATATGGCTTTGAGAATGAGCTGGATATAGCTTGAAACCCCAGGGTCAGCACCAAAATAATAAGATAAGTGAAGTTTTTAGTTTCTAATTTGTTCTTACTTTAGAATCTTGTTGCTTCACTGTTAATAGCTTCAATTTTTCCATAATTAACACCAACAGTAAGTTTGTTGGCACAAATAATTTAATTTTATTTAAATAAACCGCCCTGGAGTGCCATGGCTGGTAGTGGTGGAAAGGTGAATCCTTCCTCTAGCAATGCTGTGAGTGCCAGTCATGCAGAGTGAACCAGTTGGGAGTTAGAGCCCGATATGTGAGGTCGTGTTTACTGCACCCACCATGGAAGTAAAATTGCAGCAACGCGCATCTATAAAGTTTTGTGTTCTGTTAGACAAAACTCCTACAGAAACCTTTGAAATGGTGCGGCAAACACACAAGGACCAAGCTTTAGGTAAAACACAAGTCTTTGAGTGGTATAAACGTTTCAAGGGGGGTCATGAAGACCTTCAAGATTCTCCGCGCCCTGGAAGACAACAGCAAAAAACGGAAGTCAACATTAACACAATTTACGTAATTGTGCAAGAAGATCGTCGCATAACAATTTAGAAAGTTGCTAACATAATGCATTTGTCTGTTGGAACTGTAGACAACATAATTTGCAATGATCTTGTCTATCGAAAAGTTGCAGCGAAATGGGTACCGCACATGCTGAAGGCTCACCGTGTCATGATGTGTCAACAATGGCTCGGAAGGTTATGACGGGAGCCAGACTTTCTTAATAGGGTCATCACTTGTGATGTGGGTTGGTTCCACCATTATAACTCATTAACAAAACAGGAGAGTTTGCAGTGGAAACATTCATCGAGCCCTAGGCCAAAGAAAGCAAAAGTTCAGGATCATGCATCTCGTATTCTTTGACAAGCAGGGCATTCTGTATGATCATGTTGTAACTAATCAACGCACAGTAACTGCTGCTTACTATTGTGACTAACTGAAGGAGCCACTAAAGAAAAAATCGCCAAAAAGCGACCAGATCTCGCAAGGAGAGGATGGATCTTGCATCAGGATAATGCCCCTGCTCATCGAGCTAATGCCACTCAAGATGTCATCGCAGAAATGGGCATTGAGATCATGCCTCATCCACCTTATTCTCCTGATCTTGCACCATGCAATTTTCACCTCTTCCCTAAAGTGAAACAGGAGCTTCGTGGTCGCCATTTTCAAAGTGATAAGGAGTTGAACAATGTTGTAATGGGTATCCTGAACAGACTGTCCAAAAATGGGTTCAATGAGTGTTTCGAACAATGGGTAAATCGTTGGAATAATTGTGTTTCATCAGAGGGAGAATACTTCGAAAGTGTGTCAGTAAATGTTAGTGAAATAAAACCATTATGTGCTATTTAAAAAATTAGTTCGGTTCTAAAGTAAGAAAAAATTAGAAACTAAAAACTTCATTTATCTTAGTAATGCTTGCAAGTTATTTTTTCAAACACTGACTCGAGTTTCGAATCAACTCCAACTCATTCTCAAAGCTATAGCTATAGTTCTTACTTTAGAATCTTGTTGCTTCACTGTTAATAGCTTCATTTTCCTTAATTAGTTCGGTTATTTATTGAAGGACCCTAGTATATGTTAATGGTCATGAAAAATTGTTAATGAATCTTCCAGAAAATATTAAATGTTTATTAAAATATCCATCACATTAAAGACGCTTCGAGCCTGTACATACACAACAGTTGACTACATGTTACCTGTGCAGTCTGCTATGTTGTTACGTTACAGATGCTGATTGGCTATTTTCAAGTTGTTGGATGAAAAAATTAGATGCAACTCAATCGCATTGTATGCAAACAGGTTGGATACAAAAAATAGGACATAAATTGTATATAAAAAATTGGATCTAACTCTTGATGTCTCACGATGCACTTTTGTCGTTCACAATGCTTTGGACCAAAACGTTGGACAGTGGGACATCGGTATTAGAGTTGTACTGCTCAATAGTGAGAATACTATTAGTGCAATTGTGAACAGACCTACAAGTAGCATTGCTGTTATGCAGAATTCATGAACACAAAATATAACACCTTGGTGCTGTTTTTATAATATCGAAGGTGATGTTGATGAGCTTTTGACTCTTTCGTTATCTCGGGTTGTGGTCTTTAAACAAACTTAATTGTTTGTAACAATGAACATTAGTAACATGTTTTCGTCATTTAACCAATTCATACCAACACCAAAAACAAATTATAATCTTAACAAATATTCACATAAACAATTTTCTTTTGAGGTCTTACAATAACCTGTCTCAACCTCAATCACTTTACTGTTAATTGTTATCTTTATCTTTGCAGTTGCTTTTTACTTTCTCTACTGGTAAGTAGGGGAAGTATTGTGTTCCATCCAAAAATTTGATGTCGAGATTTTACTGGAAATATGTTTTGAGACCCCCTGAATCCAAGAAAAGCATTTTTAGAAAAAGGTCCATGTGTGTGTCTGTCTGTGTGTCTGTGGACAGCATAACTCAAAAACGAGGTCGGTTAAAAATCAAAGTTGCTATTTAAATTTAATGTCTTTCAAGGATGTGACACAAAGATTTTGAAGAAAATAGCCCCACCCTAAACTACCCTTTACATGGAAAATTTTGATTCTCTTCAAAATGGCTCTTAAGGATTTCGATTAAAATGTCATATGTTCGAGACATTTGTGTGACAAATGAAATGTATGTCTTGAATTTTCTGACTATAGTCCCTGTAGTAGTATTTACTCTGGACGACTTTTGCATAACTGATAAACCGTTAGAGATAGACCAAATCATACTATACAAAAAATGTAGATCTTGCTAAAATACATAATTTATGTCTGAATAAATGTTCTTGTAGGGTGAATCATTTTGGAGATATTCCTTATATGTGTGAGTTTCGGAAAACTTAAAACTTCGTGAAATGGAACATTGTTCATTCTTTTATATGTTTAGTGTGCAAAGAGAACAGAATCTCAAAGCTTTAAAAGATTTGACTATCGCACAAAGCCTATTGTATTCTAATATTCCCCTTGCATCTACAAGGAAATAAGCAATAAGATAATTTGTACAAATGTTTATTTTAACACGAAGAAGATATAGGAATAAGAGTTTGTAAGAGTGGTTAGTACAAGAGTAGAGAAAGTAATGCCAGTGCAACACATCAGATTTTTATGAATGCTCTCAATTTAATTGCTTCTAACAACCTTGCGTAAAGTGAGAATGTTGCATGTGTTTTACATTAAAGTTAAACATTCAGTCAGCTTCTTTTTGAGAAGTGCAAGCAGTAGCAACCAAACTAAAAGAAAATGTAGATCAAACTTACAGCAGTCGACATGCATTCCTGGCCAAATGACCAATGGCATGTTAGAATGGGAATGACGTCACATATCTTTAAATGTAATGTCTTCTACAGTTATAAGCATTCACAGATCACACTCCTTTAAATGCCATTTATGAATTGTTAACATCTTTAAGCATTAATTATCTGTACGCAAACATATAACTTAAAGGCTTCAGTTCACACTTACGGTTTGACTATCAATCTAGCCATTATCATTCTTATTTTGTATTGAGTATTTTTTAGTTTGACCACAAATGGACTGTTGCTAATTTGCTCCATATGTGTTCCTTCAGTCTTGTTTGGTGGTTCCTTTTTGTTTTGCCAAGTAGTCTTTAGGGTAATTTCATTTAGTAGTGCTTTCCTTGAGCAGTATGTAAGATAAATTAAAAATTGAAATTATGGGCAGAAAAAAGAAGAGGGAGATGTTAAAAATGAATGGCAAGTTGCTCATTATTCCCTTTAGGTGGGAAAATCATCCTACCTCATATATACTGTAACAAAATGGCAATTCAGCAAATCCCACTCTTGACACTAGTGTGACAAAATGACAAAATCCAGTCCAGCTACTTTTCTATCACTTTATTTTCTTCTAAAATTTTTGCACAAATACACAGTTCTCATCTGCTGATGTTAACACAGTCTGCAGTCTTTCTTGTAACCTTGATTCACTCCTTTCATGGTCTTTCTTCAGTTTCCCTGTCTCTCATATACTAACTCCGGCAATACAATCACCTGACGCTTGTTAAGTCTTCTTCACTTTGACACAATGTACACACAGCTATGTTACACTGACTGACGTACTGACTGATTCATGTCTGTAACTAACTCTTGCGGCTTCCTCATTCTGGAGTTTGTTACTCATTTCCACCTTTGTGCAGATGTTTGGAAGAAAATAAATTGAGAAAAAAGTAATTGGACTGATTTTGTCACATAGGTGTCAGAAGTGGTATTCGTTGAATTGTTATTTTGTCACAATACATTATTTATTGCTGAGACATTTATTTTACTATTAGAGTACTTCATAGAGTAAAATGTAATAGATTTATATGTCGCCTTATATTATTTTAATGTGCATTGCAATTCAATGATACATTCGATATATTCAATATGTATAATACATTTGTTTTTAATGTTGCAGAACGTTGGACAATACATTGGACTGCTTGGTACATGCTGCAAGATTGTAAGTATTTGAATAATTACAGTAGTAGTAAAGATGGGTGAAAAGACGCTTTCTTCAATAGTTTCTTACATTAAATTTATATTTAGTTATTGATACTTTTAAAGAGATTGTTAAAAATGGAAGCCCTTTTCTTGATAAGCAATTGACACAGAACATGGCTGCCAATCCACCACCTCAGACAAGCTAATCATTTGTTCTAGTATACACGTACTAGTATGAATCCTAAGAACAAAGTATGGGGAAACTACTTTTGAGACCCATCCTGTATATTGAATATGTCAAAGCATTATTTTATAAAAGTGTAACTTTTAACATTTTAATTTTGGGTCCTATGAAAGAAAGATAACATGTTTAAAAATAATTACAGTACTTCTTTAGTAAAGAAATCACCAATGCAGTGAGGCAAAGTAAAATTTGCTATCTTTGTTGACATTAGCATGTCTAATAACTAGAAATATTATATCCTTTGAATTGACTAAATTCTTGATAATGCCATCAAGTGAAGGTGAAATGTGTTTAAAATAAATTTAAGGTATGTGAAGCACAGTGTGCCTTATATTACTTCACAGCATTAATTCCAACTAGTTTTTCAAATTGACATCTGTTAAAGGGCTTTCTTGTTCCCTTTCTGAAACTTGTATAAGTAAATCGTTTGATATGTTTGTTGTGACACCAATAACTAGCTTGTTTGTTCACTCTGTGTAACATTCTGTGCTTTAGCTCAATATTTCATAGTTATAATTTCTAATCGAAGGCACTTTGCCTTCATCCTCATTTATCCGCTGCCAGTTCATCTGTCAAGAAATAGATTTTGAAGCCACTGTGGTACTTTTTCAGGAGTATAAAGTGCTAATAATTGCCCTATATAGGTCTCCAAAGGGAAATCCAACATTTTTCTTGAAAAACTTGAGGAATTACTAACCCTTTATACTGGGCCTAAATGGAAACATTTTAATTTAGTTTTAGGTGGTGATCTAAACTCACATTTTGATATCACAGAAGATAAGCAAACAGTCATAGATTTTAAAAATATTCTCAGGCAGTTTAACTTTAAATGTACCAACAATAAACCCACTAGACTAACAGCCTGTTTAGATAACATTTTCACAAACATCAAAGAGAGTGTGCTAACCTGTGATACAGCAGTCTTTCCAGTCTCGGATCATGACTCAGTGTGGTTGACCATAAAAAATGTAATACCTAACTAGGCCTCACCAAGAAAGGCAATCACCATACTTACAAGACCGGTAACCAGCGACAAAATATTATTCTTCAGAAACATGTTACGTGACGTTAAATGGAACAACGTGCTTTGCAGCTCCTTTTCTGACATTGCATTAACAGCAAATGAAATTTTTGAAAGATTTCATACTTTATTTATCAATATATTTGAGACTTATATCCCCCAAAGAAAATGTAAAATATTCACCAATGCAAAAAGAAATTTTGTTCCCAAAAAGGATAAAAATGTGTGGTATACTCCCCAATTAACTAGTATGAAACACAAAGTTATGACTTACTTAGATTTATATGGAAAAGATAAATCAGACAAGGCCAGGATTTTATATTTCAATATTATATTGTAATATTAGAAAAATTGTATATAAATATAAGACTACTACTTGTTTTGTATAAAACAGGTACATACTGTTTGACATTGTCTATTGCTGTACTCGGCTTAATCACAATAAAATATTTATTATTATTATCCAAGTCCTGGAGTAGAGGTTGTTTCCTCGGTTTTAGGTATTTCGGTGTTGCTCATCATGGAGAATTAAGTTGGTCATAAACTTCAACCCTTAGCTGCACTTAAATTATTTGCTAGTTCTTCTCCAAGCAGACTTGTGTCCATTTAAATTTTGAACTGCTGCTATAGATGTTGAACTAAGTGACTTGTATGAGGTTTATGCCAAAAGGATTTTGCAGAAATTCATAAAGATATCTTGTTTACAATATAACTAGTACAACTTTTCAAAATACTGTCCTTAGCAACCCCCCCCCCCCTGCCCCCCGCTCCTCAGGAGGACCTACTACTGTAGGTCTGGGTTTGGCGCACCCGGGGCCCCGAGCCATCTGACTCCCTCAGTGTGTGCTCCTCTTCGTGGTGAGGGAGTCAGTCAAATCACCCACCCACGTGTAGGCCGTGCGTGGAGACTCTTGTCGGTGGAGAGGTTTATCCTGGTGGTTGAGGATTATCTGAGGTCGGTCCAGTTTCTTTCTGAATTCAGCGAGGGTGCGCATTTCCAACACACTACTTTGGTTTCTGCTTCACCTAAACGGGAGGCTAGGGACTAACCCACCCCTAGTCAATCGGCCAGGACTAGGTAATGCACCGAACTCCAGGGTGAGTAGGACAGCGTGCTCGCTATATCCCCTGTGTAGCCCTGTCATCCCAGTGGGATGACCCTTTGTTGGGCTCGGTGGTGGGTGGGGAGCACTGGGGGATGAAATTTATCGCCTTCTTTTATGGCTACAAATACTCCTAAACGCAGAAAACAAGTCTAGGAAGAAAAAGAGGTACACGTGTTGTCTTCAGCTCGTTACCTAGTTATTCATCGTATGGAAGAGGGTCAGTCTTTCTTAAAGGTCAACCCTTTTATTATACAATTGAATTTTGATAAAATTGCCGGTCCTGTAAAGTCCTGTACACGCTTGCGATCCGGTTCCCTCTTGGTTGAGAGCTACACTACCACACAGTTTGACAGATTGTTGAAGGCGAAACTCCTGCACGGATATCCTACCAGTCCTCTGCTAGATGATATGCCGAAGGAGGAGATCCTAGGATATCTATCGGACCAGGGTGTCACGGAAGTTCACAGAGTACGAGTCAAGCGCAATGGCGTGCAGGTGGATACCCGCACACTGTTCGTTACTTTTGATCGGCTTGACCTGCCTCAGAAGATCAATGTCAACGCTACGGCCATACTAAGACCTCTTGCAAGGCTTCGGTCACTATTTGTGTCAACTGCGGTAAGGGCGGTCATGACGGTGCCAGTTCATCTGCACCAAGCTGCGTGAACTGTCGAGGTGCACACCCAGCGACTTCCCGTGACTGCCTGCGATACCAGGATGAGAAGGCCATTCAAGAGCTGCGGGTGAAAGAGCGTCTATCGTTCTCTGAAGCCAGCAAACGCCATCTTGCTCGACAGCCTTCTCTTCTGAAGTTTGGTACTTTTAGTTCTGTTCTTTCTACACCAGTACCAAAACGGGACATGGGCACTCAAACTTGCCCTGTAACTTCCATTGTAGTTCCTCCTCACGTTGCAGTGTCAACGTCCGATTCCGCCAGCTCTAAGACCGTTTCTGTAAGTAGCGAAACCTGGAAATTCAAAGTAACCCTGAAGCGAACAGACTTTCTTAAAGTGTGCCTCCATGGCCAATTCACCTTCCCCTCCTCGCCGATCATGCTCACAAAATGATAGAGGGCGTAGTTGCATGAAGCGGGTTTCCCCTCCATCCCTTAGTATCGGAAAAAGCTCTATAACTCTGTCTTCGGTAGCCAGTGACCCTCTTCCCTCTGAGGAGCCCATGGAGCATGAACCAGCTGCTCCACAAAGCCCGAGTCCCATGCGGAACCACAAGGGCAAGTTGAAGCGACAGCCGCTGGTTAAATGAACCTAGTGACAAGCTTTTCCCATTTATCCCAGGGTGTCCATCCTACAGTGGAACACACATGGCGTTCGCAGGCATAAAGCTGAACTGCAGCTGCTCGCAAACTCGCTTTCCCCAACTATTTTCTGCCTGCAGGACAACAAACTTCGTCAGCAGGCTACTTTCCTCTTTCCTGGATTCACTCCGGTGCGTTTTGATCTGCCATCGGAGCGTGGTACTCCTGCACATGGGGGTGTTATGTTGCTGCTTCGCGACGACGTTTATGTTACCAACCACTCAGACTCACTACTATCGTGCAGGCTGTAGCCGTTACTCTTCGGCTACCAGGATTTTCTTTCACCCTCTGCTCCGTTTATCTGTCGCCTACTTCCTCCTTTGCCATTGTGGACCTGTCAGCTCTTGTGTCCCAGCTCCCTACCTGTTGCTGGGAGACTTGAATGCCCACCATCCCCTTTGGGGATCGCCTTGGGCTTGCGCGAGGGGGAAGCACCTAGCCGAGTTTTTCTATCAGAATCAGCTCTCTTTCCTTAACACTGGTGAACCTACTTTTATATCTGATTCTACAGGCAGTCTTTCTCACCTGGACTTATCTGTTTGCTCAACACAGCTTGCACATCATTTTCAGTAGAACGTCGTCTCGGGCACCTTCTCCAGTGATCGCCTCCCATGCCTGATCAGCCTGCTCTCCAACTACATACCTTCATCATGTGTTTCCACCTGTCAGATACGCAGAACAAACTGGCCTTTGTTCTGCAACCTAACTGTTTTCGACGAGCGTGTGTTTGAAGACGTTGACCAGATAGTGGATTGCTTTACTTCCACGATCATATCTGCAGCCGAGAGAGCTATACCTCGGTCGCTGGTCCACCCTCAGTGTTTACCTGTTCCTTGGTAGACCGACACATGGCGGGCGGCGGTTTGTGCACGGTGAGCTGCTCTGCGGGTATTTCAGCGCCACCCTACTCTGGATAATCTGGTCACCTTCAAGCTATTGCGCGCTAAGGCCCGTTGTACCATACAGGACAGTAAGAGGACATCCTGGCACAGCTATGTGGAGTCGTTCAATCACTTCACACCATCATCTGTGGTTTGGGACAAGCTGCGTCGCGTGGCCGGCAAAGTCTCCAGTGTTACAGTCCCTGGCCTTCGGACTACCACTGGCACAATTGTTTTCCCCAGAGCTGTCGCTGATGCCCTTGGAGGAGCTTTTGCTGATGTGTCGGGCTCCTCATATTACCACCCGGACTTTTTACCCACCAAGAACCGGGCTGAAGCGCATGAAATTTCTTTTCATTCTTTGAACAGCGAGTGTTATAACGCCTTTTTTACCATGACAGCTGGAACGGGCCCTGGACACTTCGAGACCATCCGCCCCTGGACCGGATAGTATTCACCTGTCCATGCTGTAACACCTGCCTCTGACTGGAAAACATTTTCTGTTGCAGATGTATAACCATATATGGCACACCTCTAATTTTCCATCCGCTTGGCGCGAAGCCACCATAGTCCCAATTTTAAAACCTGGTAAGGATCGCCATCTACCTTCCAGTTATCGTCCGATCTCCCTCACCAGTGTACTCTGTAAGGTGATGGAACGCATGATAAGCGGACGATTGACGTGGTGGCTTGAATCTCAACATCTGTTGTCCAACGTCCAGTGTGGCTTCCGGCGCTTTCGTTCAACGGTCGATCATTTAGTTTCTTTATCCATGCACATCATGGATGGTTTCCTGAGGAGGACACAAACCGTTGCTGTGTTTTTTGACCTTGAGAAGGCGTATGACACTTGCTGGAGGTATGGTATTCTTCGAAACCTCCATGGCTGGGGCATTCGTGAACGCCTGCCTCTTTTTATTCACGATTTTATGAGGGATAGGGTTTTTAGAGTTCGCGTTGGTTCTGTTTTATCTCGTGTTTTTACCTAAGAGAACGGAGTACCGCAGGGCTCGGTACTTAGTGCCACCTTGTTTGTTATTGCCATCAACCCCATTGTGGAGTGTGTTCCTGCCGGAGTTTCGGCTTCATTGTTCGTCGATGATTTCGCTATTTATTGTAGTTCTCGGCGGACTTGTGTGTTAGAGCGCTGTCTCCAACTTTGTCTTGACCGCCTCTACACCTGGGCTTTAGAAAATGGCTTTAAGTTCTCCGCCGAGAAAACTGTCTGCATCAATTTCTGGCGCCGGAAGGGGTTTCTCCCGCCTTCTCTCCATCTCGGTGCCGATGTTCTGCCTTTCGCAGACGAGGCGAAATTTTTGGGGTTGATCTTTGATAGGAAACTAAGCTGCTCACCTCATATTTCGTATTTAAAGGCAAGGTGTGAGCGTTCTCTTAATGTTTTACGCGTTTTAAGTGACACATCCTGGGGAGCCGATCGGACAGTTCTCTTACGGCTATATCGTTCTCTTGTAAGATCGGAACTTGATTATGGTTCTATTGTTTATTCGTCGGCTTGGCCGTCTATTTTAAAGCGTCTGGATCCGATTCATCACCATGGTATAAGGTTGAGTATTGGCACTTTCTCGATGAGCCCAGTTATAAGCTTGTGTGCGGAAGCTGCTGAACCTCCGCTTTATCGCCGGGATGTTCTTCTTTGCAACTACGCTTGTAGACTCTCTAGTCTGCCAGAACACCCGTCTTTTACCTTGTTTTTTAACGATACTTTGGACCGCCAATACTCATTGAGCTCCCTGCCATTACTCCCCACTGGCGTTCGGTTCCGCTCACTGCTTCGGCGGTTGGACATCGTTTTACCAGCGATAGTCCCTAAAAAACTAACACAATTTCCTCCGTGGTTCCGTTCCCAGACTCCCATCCATCTGGGTTTGCTGTCTCTGCCGAAGTCGTCGACGCCAGATTCAGTCCTTTTTTCAGCCTTTTTAGACATGCAGGCACAGTTAGGTCCTGGTAGTTTTATCTACACTGATGGCTCGAAGGACGATAGGGGAGTAGGCTGTGCTTTTATTCATGGTCGCAAGAGTTTTAGTTTCCGTCTTTTACCGCAGTGTTCGATTTTTACAGCAGAGCTTTTTGGTATTTACCAAGCACTTTTATACATTCATCGGCAAGCCTTACAGAATGGTTTTATTTGCTCAGATTCTTTGAGTGCCCTTCAGAGCCTACGGACGCTGTACAATTACCACCCACTGGTACAGCGTATCCAGGATTGCCTACACACCCTCGCCAGTGCTGGCACTTGCGTCTCCTTTGTGTGGGTACCTGGACACGTAGTTCTGCCAGGCAACGAGGCTGCCAACAGTGCTGCTAAGGCAGCAGTTTTAGCACCCAGGCAGTTTAGCTCTTGTATTCCCTCTCTTGATTTTAGCACAGTCTTACGTGGTCTCCTAATTTCCCGGTGGAATGAAGAATGGGAAGCGCTTGAGGGAAACAAACTTCGGGAGATCAAGTCCCTCCCTGTCGCCTGGAAGACCTCCTCCTACGCTTGTCGCTGCAAGGAAGTGATTTTAGCCAGAATGCGCATCGGGCACTGCCGTTTTAGCCATTGTCACATTTTATCTTCTGACGCTGCACCACTCTGTACTCATTGTAATATGCCTTTGACGGTGCGGCGTGTTTTAGTTCAGCGCCAGTTTTTAACCCATCTCCGTATTTCTGAAGGTCTGCCAGCCACCCTGGCAGAGGTGCTGGCAGACACTCCATGTGCAGTAGGGCGTGTTTTACGTTTTATTCATTCAAGTGGACTGTGCGCTCGCATTTGAGTCACCTATGGATCCTTTTATTCAGCTTTTTACGATTGAGCGCTGATGCGAGTTTTTATCAATTCATGTGCTTCTGCACTTCCGTACTCTGCTCTACCTTGCAGTTGCTGGCACTGACTTAGTAACCTTTTAGGTTTTATTGAGTTAGTTTTAGACTTGTTTTAGGCTTTACATCTTTAAGCTTTTAGTTTTTGCTTGGGCGCTAATGACCATAGTAGTTGAGCAACCCAAAACACTACTACTACTGTCCTGAGCACTTGTACATTTTTCCATACTTTGAAATCCCTTGGAAGAGTCTCAGTCCAGCTTTTTTTTTTATATATATAAGGAATGTCACTTAGAGCACTGTTGTATGTTGCAATAACCTCATTGATGAAAAATGCTTTTATCTTCATTATTATCATTATCATCATCATTATCATCATCATTAAAGTAATGGTAGTGGCAGTGGGGGTAGTAGTGTGACGTAAACATTGTACAATACAGATAATGTACTTGATTTATTAGTTGTAGCTGATGAAGCATATGTAATTATTGTAATTACCAAAATGGCAAATAAATAGAAATCTTATTATATACAGTGTTAACGGGTAACTACAGATTTTAACGTTGACATATTGATGCTAAGCTGAAACATAAGTTTCTCTATCATTTTCCTCTATAGTACATGGTTCTATGAATAAAAAATAAAATTAGCTGAAAGTTTGGTTGCCCATATGCCACCACTCCTTTATTGTGTGCTTTTGCAATTAGCATAGAGAGGTAGAACTTCAAAAGATAATTTGAGTATTTTCCATTTGTTGCTAAAATTACCCATTTAGTAAAAAAATATTAAAGAATTAGATTCCACTCTGTATTTTGGAATAAATTTACGAACATATGCTTGGCAGTTGTACAACTTTGGCGTGCATATGAGGAAGGTCAGGAATGTTGACAGTAAACACTACATGCTCGGCACTTGTGATATCTGCTCGGAAAGAAAACCACCCCTCTCCTTGTTACTTGCAGTAGCTTATAACTAAACCCACAATTTTTAATACTGCATCATGTGTAGGAGTGTCAGTTACGCTGTGAGTGTGTTCGTCCAGACCGAGAGGCAAGCCATCAGCACTGAACGAAACAGTCCCATGCACACGGTAAGGTAACTAAGAATTGTGGCTTTAGTTATAACAAATACATAGGCACATGGCAGAACCAGTTTTCGAGCCCTGGCCCACTTTGGACTTTCACTCGTAGGTGTGAACATTTGTATGGAGAAGCAGAAGCTGATTAGTAAACAAAACCTTTGCCTGTTCAGTCCTACTCAGTTGCCAGACTGCACAGATAATGTATTCAGTAATGCTCAGTTATCTTTTTTTAATTTCACAATGGATTAATTTATTTGTTATATTTGAATCAGTATCATGCAAAATCTGAACTTTCATACCCTTAATGTCCTGTATATACATTTCCCCTCTCTTTTCTCCGGGAAACAACCATACAATGAGTGTGTGCCTCATACAAAGCTTTTTCCTGCATATGTCCTTTGCTAATAATATATACAAATACTAGTAGTAGAACATGTTGAAGAAACAGACAAAATACATTAAAAAAGTAGTCTTTATTTTTATTTATTTACATAGAAGGTCTGTATGAGCATATTGGTCTAGGTAGGGACAGCCCTTGCCAGGTGAGATGGTAAGATTTAAGATTGTTGTTTTTGTTTGCCATAGTTACTTTCCTGCCTCAGCAACTCAAGAAATGCTGGATAAATGGCGGCCTATACTATGTCCTTTTGACACTACCAATATGGGAAGCACAGTTGAATATTTGGAATGGTTCCTGCCTATTGCCTTACCACCAGAACAGAGCCATTTAGGATATAAGCTTTGGTTTCATGAATTCATGAACCTCTGGGAGGTCTGTCACAATGCTCCAGCCTGGGAGGAGGTATGTTTTTTTACTATTTCTTGATATGATTTCAGTTCATTTATTTAAAATTTAAAAAGGTTTATAAGGGATGAATATAATTTAGTAATACCTGAGTTGATTTATGATGCAGTACTTCACTTACACTTATTAAATATCAGACATTTTGAAAGTTATTGCTTTCAGCTGAAGGTTGTGGGCATTTTAGATGGAGTAGTCTGGTAATGACAAAGTTGATTTTCTTGTAAAAAAAGGGTACCGGCAGTGTACAGGAATCTATAGTTAATCTACCATTTTATGCAGCTAAAAGATTAGTCAACTCTGAATTCAAAAAAAATTATTGCAAAATATTACTATGAAAAATCAAAGAATAAACGATGGGAACTACCAAACATTCAAACAATAATTCCTGAGCATCCTTGAAAAACGGCAGTTGCAACTTTCAGGTTGATTACAGGACATGACCGTCTGGCAAAAATTTAAACAGAACTGGGGTATATTCTTCACCACTCTGTCCTTTGTGATCTGCAAGAGGAAGTGGACCAAGACCACCTTCAAATATGCCTGGCCACTTCCAGCGCCCCACCCGTCAGTGAAAAATATTGGAGAGCAAGAGGATTAATGACTTCATTGTCAGAAATCCGGCATTAGCTAACAACAAGATGGAGTAGTCTGAAGATCTAGAGTCTGAAGTAGATACACTGAATCTGCTGAATCTAGCGATTGACAGGATGTATCTTTTATAAAAACTTTTTCTGGGGTGGTAAATTATATAAATATACAGTCCCTTTGTAAATTAATTAGCAAATGTTTCCAGCAGGCTAGAACTACATCTTAAGCTTCAGTAATTTTTTGGCAACAATTTTGTTTGGACTTTGGCCATCCCAATTGTCTAATCCAACGCCATGAAATAATAATTTTTTATGGTAATATGTAAAATAGAAAGTATGCTGAAATAGATCTTGAACTTTAGGCACTTTGTAAACAAAATTGTGAGGAAATTCAAGTAGTGACAGTAGATGTACATAAATGACTTCTTAAAATTTGTATGGTGTTCTGAGTTCAATCCTGTGCGAGTGCAAACATTGGCCACTTAGAGCACTATTATATCAGATTACTTACTGTGACTCCATTTGAAATTTTGATGCTTGGTCCTGCAAATATTGAGAAAATGCTGGGTTCAGTAGTGAATGGGGCAGTTATGCAGTTTCTGGATGTCAAAAGTTTTTGAAGGTTGATTACCGATGAAATGCAGTGGGTTCCAACAGTTCTTTTTCACTTAGATAAGCATTTGGTGATTGCATTATCTTAAATTTATTAACTCTAGACATCTAAAAAGTTCTCCTGGAATTGGAATACCAGGGAAGTTCCCCTAAAATTGTCTTACACACTTGTTTATATGGCAGGTATACATGTGCTACACAAAATTCTTTGTTCAAGGTAAATATTTTGGTAGGCATTTTAGTGGACTAGTAGGAATGATTTTATGTAATTCTTATACAACACAAATGTCTTTAATAAACTTTTACTTGTGAGGTGCATTATGAACAAACTGTTAGTCTTTACAGCCTGAAGGCAGAACTGACAATATAACACAGCTGATAAATGTAGCCTTGAGCAGGTCATTCAGTACTGGAAAATACTGAGTTCACTGTAGTGAAAGCAAACTATATATATGTATGGCCCGGCTATAATTGTAATGCATGCTATTATGTATTAAATATTATTGTTAGCTAATGCTGGATTTCTGACAATGAAGTCATTAATCCTCTTGCTCTCCAATATTTTTCACTGATGCATGGGGTGCTAGAAGTGCCCGGGCATATTTGAAGGTGGTCTTGGTCCATTTCCTCTTGCAGATCACATAGAGAACAGAGTGGTGAAGAATATATCCCAATTCTGTTTAAATGTTTTGCCACACAATGATGTCCTGTAATCAACCTGAAGGTTGCAACTGCCATTTTTCGAGGATATGTAGGAATTACATTTGAACGTTTGGTTGTTCCCATCTTTTATTTTTTGATTTTTCATAGTGATATTTTGTAATAATTTTTTAAAATTCAGAGTTGACTAATCTTTTAGCTGCATAAAATGGTAAATTAACTATAGATTTCTGTAGACTGCTGGTACCATTTTCTGCAAGAAAATCAGCTTTCTCATTACCATTAAATATGAAGGGATGAATTTATTGCACTTCCATTATATACAACCTATTAACTCTCTACATCTCATCCCTATTACTGCAATTTTATAATTTTAAAATGCCCCTCTTGTATTTTTCTCTGGTCTTTCCTAATAGTTCACCCAACTTCGTAATCTCTTCTATATTGCTAGACTTTCTAATTCTCATTTTAATTATTTCTCTTGGTAATTTCAACTACCTAACTGGTACCCATTTATCCCCCCATAATTTTGTCTCTTTATGTACAAAATAAAATGTAGATGTATTTCCATTTCACATAATGGGCACTTTTGTGGATCCATTCCCTGTTTCATTCCACTTTTCAATGCCCCAGACCTAAACCATGCCCATCCTTCCCTTTCCAATTTATTGCACAAATATATATATTTTTCCCAGCCCCAATCTTTTTTGATTTGCCTGTACAGTATCAAGGTTTTTTTTATCCCTAGTACTGCTAAATATCTGCTGTATATTGATATTCTCAATTCTCTGTGTGATCTCTTTCCAAAACTTTCCTTCTAAATTTCTCTGTCCCTCCATACATTCCCCATTCTTATTTCCTCTAATCGTTTGTATAGATAAAGCCCAAGTATCAGGCACTGTTTTCTCTTGCATAATTATGCATTGTTTTACCATATTCTGGTCTTCCAGTGTTCTGACTTGATACCAAAACTTTCAATCTTTCAATTATTAGACCTTTACTTCCTGTTCTACCTAATTCCAGCAGTACTACTCCCTTAGGTGATGCAACTGGTAAACCCAAAATTAACCGACCAAAAATTCTAAGTATTAAGTCCACCCTTTGTCACCCTTCATCATATCCCCATACCTCTATACCATACAGCAGTTTGGCTTCCACTAATGCCTTATACACTGTTTCTAACCATTAATTTGTATCCCTGGTAATGTGTTAAATGTATAAAGAGAGAAAAATGTATTCAGGGTAATATCAGAAACTAGTCAATCAACAAATATTAATAAATATTAATGACTAAAACTTTAGTTTTGAAAAAAAACTAGTCATTAATAGTTATTAATATTTGTTGATTTAATTTATTTAGTGCCAGTAACTTCAGATCTTTCATTTTATTCAGTCAATACATTTCAGAACTGAAAATACTCCTTTTTATTGATGTTGACAGGATAAATGCCATCTGCCAAAATTTTTAGATTAGTGGATTAGGGAATCATTTCTGAATAATTTAATTCCACCACTGGGAGGTGTGTCTGGGGTGCACTGAGCCTTGTGATACCGATTGAGTAGCTATCCTGATGGAAAGGCAGTGCCCCTAGAAGGTCAAATAGTCGCTTTATGGTTGACGGAGTCAGCATGCTGACCACCAGCATCCCATCATGCACTCAATGGCCTTGGCTGTAGCTGGAGGATGCAGCGGGTGGATGATAAGGGTACCCTCTGTAAAGCAGAGACAACCTAGGGATGATGATGATGATTATTATTATTGTTGTTGTCGTCGTTATTATTACAATTTAATTGCATGTTGATGACAGGGAATTCTTTTTCATCCTGCACCTGGAAGTTTGAAGATTTTATATTATGAAATGAGGAACTTCAGGACACATTAGAGGTATAATGCTTAGAAATTACATTTGTCTAACAAATTGCTTGACCACTTTACAGGATATGATGTGGTTAATGGCACGTCTAGCAAGCTGTAACATTGGATACATAGACTGGGAACCATACATACCACTCATGTTTACGAGATTTCTAAGAAGTCTGAATCTTCCAGTATCATATAAGACAATGCATGCTGTGAAACATCATAAACTGGACACATCGGCAATAGCTATATGGATAGTGTCTGTCCTGGTAAGTACTTCATCTTCTTGAGATGAAGCATTCTGCACCATCAGACTTGAACAAAAGTGGGAGATTGTGGATTCTGTGTATAGAATCTATTATAACAAACTGCTGTGATTGCTAGTGATGGCAGTTAATTAAACTTTATGAACAATTAATTTTCATCCTTGAGTCCACTTGCTACTAAGTTCTGGATTATGGGGAAATCTAAGATGTACTGTGTTTCTGTTTTTACACTGCATTTCATAAAAATTATAGCACAATTTAATTTTTGTTACACTAGTCTATTGTGCAAACTTATTGCATCTATAACTGTAGTATGTAGTGGTTTTCGCATGGATTTATCTTCAGTTAGGGGTGCAAACGGACAAATAAGAGCAGGGTATTATTTGTAAATCAATTTTATTGTAATTAACACGCAATAGATTCACAAATTAACTTCATACTTTTACAATCAGTAGCACTTTTCCAGTCTCGAAATTATTATGTACGAGAACTTTCTGGTTTCGTAAGAGAAGTATCCTTATTTTTCTCTTTCTTTGGTATTTGAAAATATTCATGAGACGATCACACGTATCAAACACTCCTGTGCTGCTTTCAGTCCTATGTTTCTCAGTGGTACATCCAACATTGCTGGGTTACCGATAAATTTCCTTTTTGGCAGTGCCAATATGTTACCGTCTCCTACGACACATATATCGCTAGTAATCGTCATTCATTACCTAATTGTTTTTGTAGTTACAGACATAGCAACCGCGATTGATTGGCTATTCATTAATTCGACCACAATGCGTCAATCACACGGCCAAGTTCAACCCTGAACACATCTACCCTCCATGCTCACAGTTTCGGGACATTGGCTAAAAAAATGCTATTCTGACAATTAAATACACAAAATGTTTACATTGGCTGTGTCCAAACAACCTGGCATATTTCCTGGTGCATCCCAACACACACAATTCCAGTTACAAGTATTTATGCACAGCAATATATTTTATTTATGCCTCTAGACAGGTTTATTAATGAATCTGCAGTTACTCAATGCATTCATTAGTAAATCACCAAATTCCCAACACCGGAGCCTGTGCATATCATTCTTCTGCTAAAAACAATCTCTTAAGATCATTCTGAAATATATCTGAAAATTAAGTGTGCAAATAGACTTATCCAAAGTTTGTGTAGAATACTTTTGACGTCAATTGAATAATAATTGGAGTTAACACTGAAGCAATGTACTGAAGCTTCTTTAAACATCTTAAGCTTCACATACTTTTTTTGTTGGTTGTTGAAGGCTCGTTAATTGCTGGTAAAATTTCAAAGAAAAATTCAGGTTTGTGAATTAAGAGCATTTAATTTTATACTCCTTTTTAAAAGGAATGCTACATGTACATCTAGCATAAAAGGAGTAATTAATATGGAAAAAAATCTCTAAATCTTAAGATTGACATTGCTTAACATTAGCTGTGCAATGATAAAATCTAAGCTAGCCAACTTAACCAAATCACCTCATGCAAAACAAACTTGATGCTAAACAACTTCAGAAAGTAAAAACAGCTGAGGAACATAGGTCTTTTAGGCGGTTTTCCTTTTAAATTACATATACGTACAAAATGACAGTCTATGTTAAACACTAAGGATTTAGGCTATCCATCATTGAAATGGTCCAGATAAGAAGAGAGTTTCTGAGATATGTTTTATCTTTTCACTGTTTCCACATATTTGCAGGGTGGAGGAAGTAGTGGACAAAAGTATTTAGACAAATTTATGAAGACTGTGGAATCATATTTCCATCCAGCAAATTTTGGTCGCTGGTTGATGAAGCTTAAGGATCTTCTTCGAAAGCTGCCATATTTTTTCATCCAAAGACTGCACAAGTAAGATATCCTTCTCTTATATACTTAAGTTGTGTGTTGTATGTGCGCAGGTGTTAAAGCTACAGTGAAAGTGAATTTTTGTGTACGGAGTGGGTATCCTAGTTTTGCCTACTTCCAGAATATCCATTTGATGTATTTTTCTGTACTACTTAGGATAAATAGAGAAAGTATTCTATTCCATCCGAAAATGTAATATGGAGAGTTAACTGGAAATAAATATTTTGAGGTCCCCTGAATAAAAAAAATTAGTTTTAGAGAAAAGTCTGTGTGACTATTTGTGTTTCTGAAGTGTGTAAAGAGAAAATGAAAAATCTGATGTGTTGCACTTGCATTCTTTACTCTTGTACTAATCATTCTTACAAGCTCTTATTCCTATATCTTCATTGTGTTAGTTGAGATAAACATTTGTACAAATTATCTTAGTGCTTATTTCCTTGTAGGTGCAAGGGGAATATTAGAATACAGTAGGGTTTGAGCGATACTCAAATCTTTTAAAGCTTAGAGATCCTGTTCTCTTTGCGCACTTAACGTATATGATAACAGCCGTTCAAAATGGCGGACGGTGAAGTAAACTATAAAACGAAGCTTCGAAATTTTGACAAAACTAGTGTGAAATGTGTGGAAAACAACGGAAACGGTGATATAATCAAAAGCTACAAGACCAAGTGCACCCATAGGAATGAAGGTAACGGAAACAACAGCCAATGTAACGAAATAAAGTTACACGCAGAAACAGCGCCAGAAGCAAGGGTTGCATTGGAAAATAAAGAAAGGATTATGTCGCTCCAGCTTATTGTAGAGGTTTTAACAAAAGACCTAAAAGCGGCAAGGGAGGAAATTAAATGCCTGCAAGAAGAAATTACTCAGAAGAGCCGACCAACATCGGCAATACAATATGCGGTAAACAATGTGGACGGTGAATGGCAGCGTCCCCATAGATGTGCTAAGGGTAAAGTAGACGCTGTGATAAATACTGCAGTCAAAACTAAAAACAGATTTTCTTGCCTCTCTAAAACCAGCAATAATAATCTGGCAGCAGTGAGTGAGCTAAATGAAGTAACTACGACAAATGGACGCTCCAATTGGAAAGTGAAGACAAAGATAAACAATTGCAAGGTAAAAATCCTTGCAGACAGTCACGGGAGACTAATTAGCGGCACTCTAGCAGCATCGTATCCAGAGTTTTCATATGAGGGTTTGCTCAAGCCAGGGGCTCCAATAAACGAAGTAACTAGAAACCATGAATCAATATGTGCAAACCTAACCTCAAATGATCATGTAGTCATCATGGGAGGAACTAATGATGTTGCTCGCAATAACGCCGTGAATGTGAAGAAGACCCTACTGAAATGTGTACAGAACCTCATGCACACTAATGTAGTGCTGGTAAACATACCAAAGAGATTTGATCTGGATATGAAATCCTGTGTCAATGAAGCAGTGAGACAGTGTAACGAATCTATAAAGAAGATTGTGGAAAATTTCAAGAATGTGAGTTTAGTTGATATTAGTGACTTGGATCGTGACTGCCATACAACCCATGGCCTACATCTGAACGGGAGAGGGAAGGAGCAGCTCATGAACAAAATTGTGAATGTGATGAACAGGAAAGCCAGTTCCACTATTATTCCACTGCCGTTTGGAAATAGTGAAATAGTGGTTCAAGATAATGAAATACAAGTAGAAGCAGTTGCGGACAGACAACCTGGTGTTTCTGGTGAAATTTCAAAAAGTGCCAGTTTTGTAGGTTAAATGGACCCAAGGACTATGAACTAGACAGACAAAAGGATAAAGTTAGGTTAAGCAGGAATGAAAAGTGCAGTGGATCTGAATTTAAAATAGGTTTTAGCAATGTACAGGGAATGGGGAAAAAAGAATTAGTTATTAATGATTTCGCAAAGGAAAATATGTATGATATCTGTCTGTGTGAACATTGGTGCCAGAAGAATGAAATAGCATTTAAGGTATTAGAAGACTACCATCTAGCAAATAGTTACTGTAGAGAAAATCACATTCATGGAGGAACTGCAATCTATATAAAACAGAATCTTGCAGGTTGCTGTAAAAGGTTAGATTTGGGATCTTTCTGTCAAGAAATAGATTTCGAAGCCACTGGGGTACTTTTTCAGGAGTGTAAAGTGCTAATAATTGCCCTATATAGGTCTCCAAAGGGAAATCCAACTATTTTTCTTGAAAAACTTGAGGAATTACTAACCCTTTATACTGGGTGAAATGGAAACATTTTAATTTAGTTTTAGGTGGTGATCTAAACTCTCATTTTGATATCACAGAAGATAAACAAACAGTCATAGATTTTAAAAATATTCTCAGGCAATTTAACTTTAAATGTACCAACAATAAACCCACTAGACTAACAGCCTGTTTAGATAACATTTTCACAAACATCAAAGAGAGTGTGCTAACCTGTGATACAGCAGTCTTTCCAGTCTCGGATCATGACTCAGTGTGGTTGACCATAAAAAATGCAATACCTAACTTGGCCTCACCAAGAAAGGCAATCACCATACTTACAAGACCGGTAACCAGCGACAAAATATTATTCTTCAGAAACATGTTACGTGACGTTAAATGGAACAACGTGCTTTGCAGCTCCCTTTCTGACATTGCATTAACAGCAAATGAAATTTTTGAAAGATTTCATACTTTATTTATCAATATATTTGAGACTTGTATCCCCCAAAGAAAATGTAAAATATTCACCAATGCAAAAAGAAATTTTGTTCCCAAAACGGATAAAAATGTATGGTATACTCCCCAATTAACTAGTATGAAACACAAAGTTATGACTTACTTAGATTTATATGGAAAAGATAAATCAGACAAGGCCAGGATTTTATATTTCAACAAAAGAAAGGAGTATAAGCTATTGATAAACGAGGCTAAAAAATTATACAACATGAATAGTATTGAAACAGCCACCAATAAGTGTAAGAAAGCCTGGAATCTTATAAACTCTGTTGCAAAACCTAACAAACGAAATAGTATAGAGTTAGCACAAAATGATTTGAGCAGTTTTTTCATTAGCTCAGTAGAAAAAATCAGTCAAAGCATAGTAAAGCCAAAGGAAACTATGAATGAATATCTTGAACACAACAAAAACAAGTACTGTCCGGGTAGCTTTGTGTTCCAAGAAGTCAGTGCGGAACATATACAAAACGTTGTAAATTGTCTTAAGGCTTCGGATAGTGTAGACATATATGGTATATCCAGTAATCTCATAAAGAAAGCAATAGAATGTATCTTATACCCGCTTACATTTTGTTTGAACAGATGCCTTGTAGAAGGAGTATTTCCAGATGCACTGAAACTTTCAAGGGTGGTCCCAATTTATAAAAAGGGTGATAAAAAATGTCCATCCAGTTATTGTCCAATATCTTTAGTCCCGGTTTTCTCAAAAGTGCTTGAAAAGATCATGCACAAACAGCTCTGTAGTTATTTAGATGACATTGGGATATTCAGCGATGAACAATTTGGTTTCAGAAGAGGCAAGTCAACGACTGATGCTATTGTCTCTCTTGTCAAAAACGTCCTTAGTGCTTTTGAAACTAAAAGTATTGCCCAGGCTACATTCTGTGATCTCAGTAAAGCGTTTGACTGTGTAGAGCATACTCACTTACTAAGAAAATGAAAATTCTATGGTGTAAATGACACTGCGCTAAAGCTTTTTGGAGCATACTTACCAAATCGCAAACAAATTGTGTGTATTGGAAATGAGAAATCCAAAATGGTGGAGCTAAAATATGGGGTCCCACAGGGTTCCATACTCAGGCCATTGTTATTTTTAATAATGATCAACGACCTGCCTTCCTTTTTAACTTCGCACACGATACTGTACGCAGATGATACCACATTTGTTAACATGAGCACCGATTATCAAAGCCTTAAAACAATAACAGAGGATACCATAAGTTGTGCTAGCATGTGGTTCAGAGCCAATGGCTTCTTATTAAATGATGATAAAACGCAACAACTTGTATTTAATTTGCGTGAGATCTCTGCAGAAAATTGTTCAACATAAGTTAAATTTTTAGGAGTCATTGTGGACAACAAGCTCTCATGGGTGCCACACATCAACTATATAACAGCTAAGCTCTCCAGAGTTATACATCTAATTAGGAATTTAAAAAACCATGTACCTGAGCCATATATACGATCTACATATTTTGCTTTTTTTTCATAGCATAATAACATATGGTATTCTACTCTGGGGAAGCAGCAGTCATGTCTCTAATATCCTACTATTACAGAAAAAGGTAATTTGTATTATTGCAGATTTAGAAAAAACCGCACACTGTAAACCTCTATTCATAAAATTCAAAGTAATGACTGTGATTAACCTATATATTTATACAGCACTCACTTATGTAAAAAATAATATATCAGACCAAGTCTACAGACTAAACATACATAACTACCAACTTAACTTACCATCTCACAGGCTTTCAAAAACATCAAACAGCTTTGAAGTCTTGGGCATTAAACTGTATAATACTTTGCCAACTGCATTGACAGAATTATTGGGTTGTAAATTTAAAAGTCTTGAATTTTGGAGAAAGTCAATCCAACACATACATTAGACATCACATATTATTTACACCTGACAGAAGAAGTTAAAAAAAGTGATACTCCAACTAGTGTTCTAAAATTATTGGCATTAGAGACAATCCATACTAGATTTCCAGAACATGAGTGGCTCCATATTTATACTGATGGATCATTGATATCAAACCAAGATGGAGCAGGTGCTGGAGTCACATGTCACCTCTTTTCCTATTACAAATCTTTAAGTTATGGAACTACAAACTTTGATGGAGAAATTGAAGCAATTCGAATGGCCCTACAAAATCTTTTGTACAGAATTTCACATTTTCAGGAAGCAGATATTCTCTCAGATTCCAGGGCAGCAATTATAGCAATTACTTCCAAGTTGTCACCAAAAAACCAAACTATTATAGAATGTTGAAAGATGCTTAGCCATCTAACAGCACTTCAAAAACACCTAGTCTTCCAATGGATACCGGCTCACTGTGGACTGAGTGGTAATGAGAAACCTGATTTTCTTGCAAAAAAGGGTACCAGCGGTGTACAAAAATCACCATTCTTTCCATCACTTTTGCTATTATGCTAGTAAGAGCTATTGGCCTATAATTTTTTATTTCTGATGCTGTTTTGTCTTTCTTCAAGAGTGGGACAATTATTGCTTTTCACCATTCTGCAGGTACAGATCTATGGAATGCAAATAAATGTATGTATGTATGTATGTATGTACAGTGGTTTTCCAGGATAGATTGTAGAGTTTCAGTAGTTGTTGTTTTGCTATTTTTCCAAGGTTTTTTATGAACTCTGGATGTATGTGATCTGGTCCAGGAGAATGTTTGTTTTTTAGATTATTTATTGCAATGTTCAGTTCTTGCATATTAAAATGTTGAAAAAAGATATTGCACTTAGTACTAGGATTACATTTTCTTTCTTGTTTCAAATCTTTCTTAAAGTCTTTACGTTCCTTTTTATTATGTCTTGTTACTTTATGTGAATTAGCATAATACTTATTGAATGTTTCGGCTATGGCTGCATCATTTGTTAATATTTTATTGCTCTGTATGATAGGTGTGCTGTTGCTTTCTCTCCTGTCCTTGACATTTTTTATGAACTTATGAGCTTTGTTACCATCTGTCCTATAATCCATTTTTTCTAAGAAATTATTAAAGTGATTCCTTTTAGCAGTATTAATTTCATGGTGGAAATGTCAAAATGAACAGGAGGGGATGGATGTGTCATGGCGATCTATATCGAACCTATAAGTTATGGAACTACTAACTTTGATGGAGAAATTGAAGCAATTTGAATGGCCCTTTAAAATCTTTTGTACAGAATTTCACATTTTCAGCAAGCAGTTATTCTCTCAGATTCCAGGGCAGCAATTATAGCAATTACTTCCAAGTTGTCACCAAAAAACCAAACAATCATAGAATATTGGAAAATCCTTACCCATCTAACAGCACTTCAAAAACACCTAGTCTCCCAATGGATACCAGCTCACTGTGGACTGAGTGGTAATGAGAAAGCGGATTTTCTTGCAAAAAAGGGTACCAGCGGTGCACAGTAATCTATAGTTAAAATACCATTTAATGCAGCTAAAAGATTAGTCAACTCTGAATTCAAAACAATTATTGAAAAATATTACTATGAAAAATCAAAGAATAAAAGATGGGAACTACCAAACATTCAAACAGTAATTCCTGAGTATCCTCGAAAATCAGCAGTTGCAACCTTCAGGTTGATTACAGGACATGATTGTCTGGCAAAACATTTAAACAAAATTGGGATATATTCTTCACCACTCTGTCCTCTATGTGATCTGCAAGAGGAAATGGATCGAGACCACTTTCAAATATGCCCGGCCACTTCTAGTGCCCCATCCATCAGTGAAAAATATTGGAGAGCAAGAGGATTAATGACTTCATTGTCAGAAATCCAGCATTAGCTAACAACAACAACAAATTTAAAAGTAGATTATACGAATGGTTAGTGTCTAATCCATACTATTCAATACATGAATATTTTGAGAGCAATAAATAAAGCAACTTCATCATCTTAGGCTAAATTATAAAAGGTTGTTATTTGATAAAATCTACACATGGGTGTTGATTATTGCTGTATTAGCTTTTAATGTGTATAGTGATTCCAAAATTTAAGTTAAAATGTTTGAAAGTATGTTGTAATATTAGAAAAATTGTATATAAATATAAGACTACTACTTGTTTTGTATATAACCGGTACATACTGTTTGACATTGTCTATTGCTGTACTCAGCTTAGTGACAATTAAATATTATTATTATTATTATTATTATTATTATTATTAT
The DNA here is from genome assembly GCA_030765045.1 of Tenodera sinensis. Lineage (NCBI taxonomy): Eukaryota > Metazoa > Arthropoda > Insecta > Mantodea > Mantidae > Tenodera > Tenodera sinensis. The sequence continues at coordinate 34,316,846 of CM060967.1, forward strand.
TATTATTATTATTATTATTATTATTATTATTATTATTATTATTATTATTATTGTTGTTGTTGTTGTTGTTGTTATTCTTATTCTTATTGTTATTCTTATTGTTATTGTTGTTATTATTGTTATTATTGTTATTATTATTGTTGTTATTGTTGTTGTTATTGTTGTTTTGTTGTTATTGTTGTTTTTGTTGTTATTGTTGTTGTTGTTATTATTATTATTATTATTATTATTATTATTATTATTATTATTAATGTTGCATTTCATGAGAGTTTTAAGTTTTCCATTTTCAGAAATTATCTTATTGAGTGATAGTCAAATCTTTTAAAGCTTTAAAATTCCGTTCTCTGCATGGAAGCATATAAAAAAATGAATAACGATGTTCCATCTGACAGAAGTATAAGTTCTCCAAAGCTCCCACAAATAAGAAGGCATATCTCCTAAATGGTTCATTCTACAAACAAACATATTTTTGTGTATCAAGGAGGCAGAAAGAAGATATAAGGGAGGTGGGATGTACCAATGATGGCCGACTGCAGTTGTGTTGGAAAAGAGGGCAAACATGCAGCAGCCAGGCTCTGGGCAGTCAAGCAGTCATTCAAAGGGGACATCTAGGACTATTTGCATTAAGGATGACTTAGAATTTTTTCCTGTGATAACATCTTCTGGTGGTGTTTCACATATACATTGCCTTGTTCGTGAATTCTTTGGTTACATTTACGAGTAATTGCTAGAGCAATTTCAGCAATACGTGAACCAAGAGATTCTGGTTCGACCCTAGGTATTGGCACTTATATACATGAAACTTCTGCTTATTTGGCCCCCTCTCAAAAAAAAAAAAAAAAAGTGAAATAGACATGTCATGGACTGTTTGCAAAATATGACTATATTTTCTATATGATATTTCCAAACTTATCTTAATATTTGTGTTTAGCGACCCAAAATTACTTAAGTTCATATAGAAACTGATAGGAATTGTCACATTCCTTGTCGCAAGAAAAAAGTTTCAAAATGCTGGGTAGTGTAATTGTTGGAATTTTTTAGTCTTGATTCTACCTTCCCATGCAAGGAATATAACATTTCAAAGTGTTGCATAGCAACCCTCTATGTCCATGTCATGTCCAAATAGTAATCCAGGAATGTGAATATTATTGACTGGCATTAAATATGTCATACATTGCAATATATGAAAGAATATAGTTTGAGGCATAAAAAGGTGCATAAAAATGGCAGTAAATATCTTTAAATAAGTGGAAGGTAAAGGTTTTTAGTTGCTTTTATATATTCAGGTAGACAATCACTTACTTGTAGTTGTAGATAAACAGGAGCGCTTTCGTGGAGGTTACGTCCACATCCTCAGCCAGTAGCAACCTCCACGAAAGCGCTCCTGTTTATCTACAACTACAAGTAAGTGATTGTCTACCTGAATATATAAAAGCAACTAAAAACCTTCACAATGATCAGGACATCACTATATATAATGCTTCTCCTTTAAAAAAAAGTGGAAGGTATAATACTAAATGATAACCTAATTCAGCTTTTATCTTCAGTACACAGTTAGCATGAATAAGAACAATTTTACAAGTTCTTTATGAAACTGAAACCTAGAATAAGGCTAGAAGTGTGGTAATAAAAGGTATTGAAATGACAAATCCCTTATTAACTTATAATTACAGTTTGAGTTGGAGATGTGGTATAACTAGACAAGATAAAATCATCGCTTGTTTATCGATAAGCACCATGATGGTCAAGTTAAGAGATTGACACGAAGAGCTGAAGGTTCATGGTTCAAATTCCAGCTGCAATATTGACTCTTTAAGTCAGATTTACCTCTCTCTATAGTCTACATACAGCTAGTACTATGTACTATGGGATAGTAATCCAAGGATAGCTAACATTTTAAAAATTCAAAAAAAGATTATTATAATATTGATAAATTCAAACAATGTAGAACATTGCAAACCATTATTTGTTGCATTGGGAATTCCAACAGTAGTAAATGTATATATCTATGACGTTTTGATCAGTATTAAATGAAATTTGCATAATTTTAACTTATTTAGTTCATGAACATGGGACAAGAAATAGGAATAGAATTGATATGCCATATCATAGATTACAGAAAACATCTAGATACTATAAATAGGAATAAAGCTTCTCAATGCACTCCCACAAGAAACATGAAATCTAAGTGTTCAAACATTTAAAAACGGACTGTATAAATGGCTTTTAGAAACTCCCTTTTATATTATGCAAGAATTTTATGAACAAAATAAGACTGGATTGTAAACTTATATAAATCTTAGTTTGTAAATATGTTAAATGTAAATCTTATGTTTGTATTTATAGAATGAGTGTAATAAGTTGTTTTTGATTAAGTCTATGGTAATTATTGTAATTACTAAATGACTATTAAATAAAATAAACAGTATAAATAATAATATGAATCGCGCACAGTGTGCAAAGAAGGTTGTTCTTAGTCGCTACAGAATTGCACCAATGACTCCGATCTCTACAGTGTAGCACATGATATCTGTCACACTGTCGTCGCATCTTATACACACACAATCTGGGCTGGGTTTGTGGAATGTCTGGGTGCTGCATAGCTTGTGCTGGAATCCATGCACAGAAACTCTTGTAACTGTATGGCGTAGTTTGTATCTTCCCTGTGTCCATTCACAGCTTGTCATGGCATAAGTAGCATAGAATTTGTCCCATATTTTGCATTTCTTCTCATGTAGTTCATGCAGCAGGCCCTGATAGGCTGGAGTCATTGGCAGTAGGAGCTTTAGTCGCAGGTCTTCTGTGTAGAAAGGTTCTCTGGTTAGCTCATATACAAGTACATGTAGTATAAATAAGAATTTCATAATGTAAAAATCAAAACACTGTTATTTTCTCTAGTATATTATAATGATGTACTGTATGGTTTTTTGTACACCTTTGTTGCAGTGAACGACACAGAAAATACACTTGGGAAACTCCAGTACCAGACCATTGTAAATTGACAGAAGATGACATTACCAGATTTGTGGAGTCCATAAAACCGGTAGCAATGCAAGCTATGTTCTCAAAAATGGGTTCATCAGATGTTAGTCAAGCTTTCCAACATCTAGCAACTTTAAGGCCTAATATTATTATTCCATTAGTAATTGAACGGTAAGTTTGTAACACTATGTTAGAAGCGCCATATTTGTTAATGTAAAAAGTATGTAAAGAATGTTTAGTAGTTATTTTTGGGTAGGAGTTAATATACAGCGTTGTGTTTGCTTATTTGTTGATAACAAGGTTTATTAAGGAAATAATGAAGCTATTAACAGTGAAGCAACAAGAATCTAAAGTAAAAACAAATTAGTAATTAAAAGCTTCACTTATCTTATTAATATTCCAAGTGTACCAAACAACTTGGAATATTACTAAGATAAGTGAAGCTTTTAGTTTCTAATTTGTTTTTACTGTAAGCAAGGTTTATATTTGGGGCTTAGGTTGAAGATATAAAAAAAATAGAAAGTTAAAGCCATATTATAAATACACATGACTTACCTTGGAGCCTTGGAGAAGTACAGATGGTTAAATTTGTTTTTGGAAATTTACATATAATTTTTTGTGTAGAAGAGACAGACTTGTACAGCGATAACTTACATCAAGAGAACCTAAAATGTAATTTAGAAAATGTGAAAATTTAAAATTACTGTATAAATTGGCATATTACATTATTAGAAATGACTTTTGATAATTAAATCATACACTAAAATAAGAACAAATTAGAAACTAAAAGCTTCACTTATCTTAGTAATATTGCAAGATGTTTCACAGCTGACATGTTTTAAGTTGACTCCAACTCATTCTCAAAGCTATACAAACAAGTTACCATAGTTACTGATGCTCATTTTAAAACTCACCAATCTCTGAAAACAAAAACCTATAAATGCAATCTATTGGAGAAATGCAATCTATTGGAGGTATTTCAAAATTCATAACATGGTTCTTGCTTTTTAAAATAAATATCTTTTCCCGAACCATCAAATCTATAGGTCCATTTAATTGTTTTAATAATTTAACCTCTGGATTAATTTCGTGATTAAATTACCAAAACTGGTCTGCCACAGCTGATTTATCAGTTTGTTTATATTTAATATTTCTAAAATGCTCTTTTATTCTGGTTTCTAAATGACCTTTAGTTTTACCAATATAAACCCTATCACAATCCAAACAGCTAAATTGATAAATGTTAAAGATGTAAAATATTAAATATAAATCAGCTGATCTGCCACAGCTGATTGGCAGGTTGCCACAGAAGCTTAATGGTTAGAGAACCTTCCTGGTAAGTGGAGGGTCTGTGGTTCAAAGCCCAGCTGTGGCATTGAATTTTTCACTTCCGATTCTACCTCATGTCATAGTTCCGTCACTGAGAAGACTAAAAGAATTGGTGGTGATTATTGGGGAAAAAATATTGATTATTGGAACAAGAAGTTGAGAGGTTGATAATTTTTATTGGATAATAGTGACAGCGACATATTTCTGTGATAAGACATTGTTGCTGAAACATTTGACATCATGCCTTTGTCCTCAGGGGTACCCATTTTGGGAATATGTGGATGGTGACCACAAGGTACCCAAGCTGAGCAGAACATTACTTCCACTTACTGTTGTTTTGCTCCTCACTGTAGCTTTTCTGTCTGACCTTATGACCTTGCCTTGGTCATCTCTTGTTCTCTTCCAACCCTGTTACTATTAGAGTACCCAAGGGCTAGGGAGTCTTTATTTTTCCAACCTTCGCAGTTCTGTAATTTTTCTATAGCCTCTTAACCCCTAACATGCTGACCTGTGTCATCGCATGTAGTGCATCCTCTTATTGGTAATCAGAGAATATGGTCGGTGAATTTATTTTGATGTCTCCCGGTCAGGTCAGTGAGACCTGTAAATCGACAGGTGTGGTCTTCCAGACATTATGGGGGTTGTGAGAGAGCGATGTGACTGACAAAACACAAAAATATGGTGCTCTCTAGAAAGCGGTTACTTTTACTTCTATATAATTCTCCAATATAATTATGAACCAAAATATTGAGTTCTGCCTTACTTTCCCACTGTTGTTATCGTTATAGTTTACCATTGCCAGGTGGTTGTGAATAAGCCTTGACACCCTAGCTGTGCTTTCTGCAATCAAGTGAGTTTCCTGGTCTCTGATTCTGCCACTAGCTCATATACATGCCATAAAGAATACAGTTACATAGGGGGAAAACATAAAATAATCTACATTATACTGCTCGCAAAAGCTAAAGGCATGTGAACGCTGGCCAATGCTCAAGCGGAGCGCTGTTGTCAAGCACCATGTGTGTACCGTCAGCGGTTCTGTACGTAATAGCTTGTGAGATGCATGTACCACATTCGGCAGTGCTGGTAGGAGAGGCAAGCTTAGGATTCGCTGGAGTTTGCAGTACGGCCCGCATCCATATGTCTTTAACTTTTGCGAAGATTATAATATTACTGTAGATTAATTTCTAAAGTATTCAAAAAACACTTGCAAACTGTTGACAAATGATTGACCTACCACCCATAGATAGCACCAAACTGTTGACAGATGATTGGCCCACCACCCATAGATGGCACCATATTGGAGAAGCAGATAGTGCGATCATGAAATGACCAACAATTTTGCTCAGGGACTTTCTCTTTCAAGATATGTGGTTCTTTTAGGTGCAAATAAGTATGAACAGGACAATAGTTTTACTTCCCAGCTGAAGGAAACTATGCTAAGGACTTTACTATCACACGACAGGAAAGAACAATTTCAGAAGACTTACATGTCATTTCAGAACAGTTTCAAAAACCCTACATCACTCTGGCTCTTTACAACAAACACAGCATCAAGAATCTCACTGAATCAAGAAAACCTGATCCCATAGCCCAGGAGAAAAAGTTGGGAATTCTGGATTTAATGTACTACTCAGCAAATGGATCAAACTTATTGACCTTGACTGTCAGAGCCTTAATATACTGCACTTGCTTATTATCATTGCAATCTTCAGGTTGGTTACAGGACATGATTGTCTGGCAAAACATTTGAACAATTGAAATATATTCTTCACTACTCTGTCCTCTGTGTGATCTGCAAGAGGAAATGGACCAAGACCACTTACAAATATGCCCGGCCACTTCTAGTGTACCATCCGTCAGTGAAAAATATTGGAGAGCAAGAGGACTAATGACTTCATTGTCAGAAATCCAGCATTAGCCAACAACAACAATAATAATATTTTGCTTCACAACAGCCCAGCAATGAGAACAAGAAGACACTATCGATTAGCATATCAATAGAAAGTGGAGGTTAATATTGCACATTGAGAATTGTTTCATTTGTTTCCAGCTGATCAAGTTCTTTTTTCTACTTTGTGACTAGAGAGAGCTCTAGTAGTGTTTGGTGCCATGTTTGCCTTAACTTCTGCAGAGAAAAGTCTAATACACACATTATGAATCTAACATGCTATGCCTGGTAATGAGAAAAGAAAGTTAAAACTTGGCCAGGTCACCTTTGCTGCCCCTGGGCTCCGGTAAAGCTTACCATTAGTTGTGAACACTCCTATTAGAATACATGTATTTTCAACTTTCTTGTTCAAGTTGTTACCATTACTGGTGGTTGTGGACCAGCCTTCCATGTATACCAGCGGTGAAACAGAAACTAACTAAATTATAGCTTGTATATTGCAATCCATTTGAAATTTGCCTGTACAATATATAGAACAATATTCAACTGTACTGTAAGCCATAACTGATGTGTCTAAGTAATATGATGTAAGTACTTTAAGAAATGTTTTTGATTCTCTGATGTTACTTATATCACCTTCAAATTCTGAGGACTTCAGTCTTCAGTATGCTGTAATCCATTGTATAGTAGTGAACTGTAATCCTAGCAAACCTGTTAATGCCATGCTATGAATGATCAAGTGTAATTTGAATGAAGCATACAATGTTTTTTGGGAGTTGCAGCTTGAGCTTAAACCTGTGCATGCATAGCATACGATAGGGAAGTTATTTGTGAGAAATGCCAAACTAGAGTATTGGTTATCTTATATGTCATGTCCTGGGTCTTCGAAAATGCCATTAGTATTCATCCTGTATACAACTTCACTTCTTTCTCCATAAAATGAAGACTGCTGCTTCACTGTAATTTTCAATTAGAAAATAAATTAAGGATTTAATCGGTATTAAGTTTAACATTGTTATTTTTGTAGGATGTACTCGACACTGGAAACATTGACAGAGCCCCATAAGCTGACAGCTGCTATGCAGTGTGTGGTGGCTGTAGCAAGACCAATGGTGCAGGGTGGACGCACAGGATACAAGGAGGGACCTACACATGTTATACCTCTGCTAATGTCAACATTGCCTGGCATCGATCCCAATGATATAAAGAAATGTTTTGTCACTTTCCAGTTCATATCTACATTTGCAACTTTAGTTCCAATAGTGGATTCTTCTAATGCATCAGAACATTGGGATAATTTAACAGAGGTAGGGCTGCAATTGAAACACTGAATTAAGAATCTTAAGGCTTTCATTGCAATGTTGTTAATTTTTAGTCAGCTCTACTGCTTACAAGAAGTGCATATTTTAAGTTTGGAGAGAGCAATACTAATTCATAACAAATAAATTATTTTCATAGTATGTATAGAGAAGGTTTTACGAGTTTTTACCTCAACCAGATATCCTGTAGTAAAACATTAACTTAATACACTTCTGTGAGCCAACTTGAACACACTTATAAAATATTTATATGCCAGTTTGCTTCACGTACCACTATTTCTCAGTACATGTGTCAAAGGCCATTGCCCCATTATTTTATTATGTAATATGTTGCTTTTGACTGTTTCAGGAGGAAGAAACAGTATGCCTAGCAACAGCAGAATTTGAGGATTTTGTGCTCCAGTTCTTAGATCGATGTTTTGCCTTGATAGAGAGTAGTGCACTAGAAGTTACAAGACTGGAACGAGATGAAGACAAACGCAGTAAAATTGAGAATGCTGCTGAAGGTGCCATTTCCTCAACATGCACAGCTCTTCTTATGCAGACATCTTCCAAGATCTTTAAGGTATGTATAGGCAGAAGAGTCTGTTAATACTCTTATTTATCAAATTTGTGAACATTACTTCTGAAAAGTAAGCAGAGGGTGTAGTTAAATAATTATATTTGAAGAAACACAGCTGTCTTTTTTTTTTTAGTTGAAGTCTGGGCTAATATCTTTGGTTCAAGTACTGATGTTATTGAAGTTTTCAAATTTGATTCTACTTCTGAACTTTAGCCTATACAAGGCTATTATGAAGAACAAAAAGCAGGCATAATATTAGTATCAGGGATAACTAGAAGTTTCATTGGTTGTGGTAGTGAATTGTGCTTGAATGCCTTGGCAGTTTATTTCTGTGTATGTTTCAGTCAGCACTGAGGAAGTTTCATTCTTTTGTGACCAGTCGCATTCTAGAAACCAAGGTTGCTGGACATTTTGTTGCAACTATGGCACGATGTTTTGCTAAGGTGAGTGTCATTGCATAGAGTAAAGAGAAGCTGGGTGGTCAGTAAGTTTGTTGCCGTAAATAATAATTACCATCTGAAGGTTATTTAATCCTGGTACATAAAGTACTTGGAATAGTAAGTCATCATTGGGGTAATTGTCTCTGATGTGAGACTGCCTTTGTGGTTTACCAGGAGAAATACGAACTGGTTTGAGAATTCAATGTCATTCTGGCAGGATGTCACAGTAGCTTAATGGTTAGAGCACCTGCCTGGTAAGCGGAGGGTCTGTAGTTCAAATCCCAGCTGTGGCATTGAATTTTTAAGTTCCAGTTCTACCTCTCAAAGATTATAGCATTTTTCTTTTACTGTTTATTTCATATCTAAACCACTCATCTCAACAGAATCAGTAGAGGCTGCCTCATATGCTGTTTAATGTTGTCCTCTAATATTCATTTATTTAAGAATGTTGATACAGTGATTTTCTTATGAACTGCAGGTAAATCCAGAAGAGACACTAAGATGTTTTGTCCCTCATTTCTGTGATACCATCTTAAGTTTGACTGACAGTGAAGAAGTTCTGGAGGAGGAGACATTAGACAATGAACTTCTGTATAATCTCCTTCTTTTGTCAGAGGTTTGTACTTGTAATTTGTGAAATTTAAACCTAGCTGTTCATCTCAGTTTGTTCTACTATAAACATTTAAAAATATACCATTTTTGGATTTAGGGGCTGCAAAAAGTTTGTTTGACAACACTTTAGTATCAAAATTGAGGAACTGAAATGAGTAATAGAGAAATAAAGAGTACCTTTAAAATTAACAGATCTTTGTTAGCGGTTGACACATACACTATTTAAGTATTTCTAATGTTTGTTGAATAGGTTGTTGATTGCAAGGGCTCAGCATTGCTGCCTTATGTACCATCAATAATGAAGGTGCTGGATCGCACTTTGCATCTTGCCAACCGTGAAGGCTGTCTGTTATCTAGCTGCATCCTTCGCCATGCACTTTGTGGGCTAACATCGATTGTACCTTTGGAGTATCGAAGTATTCCTCATGATATAGATGTACCTACGAAAGACTATCTGCCTATCAGGGTGAGCAATCTGTTAGCTAGAAATACTTTTGTTGGGTATTTCCAACATTCTGTAACAAATATTAAAAATAGAAGCATTGTTAACAGAAATGTTCATTATAATGAAAATTGAGTCAGATTAAAACACTTAACATCACTTACATGTAATTAATTTTGACCATCACTTGCATGTAATTAATTTTGACCGGTTTCAAGAGCTTAACTTGCTCCCATCATCAGCATTGCCCGACTGGTTCTTGTAGATTTTATTTGATGTGTGGTTGGTTGGGGTGACATATAGCGGTGGGCTTCCCTTTATGGAAGTTCATCAGCCCACTGCTGATTAATTAGTGATATTAAGTGTTTTATTCCGACTTAATTTTCATTATAATTTAGATTCACATCGCTGTTACTAGCTTATTCAAAGATACATAAATGTTCTTCATGTTTGCTTTTGAGTTACTTGAGTCACTTTTTTACCTCTTCACTTCTCTTCACTTCACTTTAATATATTATAAATACTGAAACGTCTACCAGATCATTCAATCTCATCCTCATCCATTGGGTGACTGACGCTACCTTCCTCCTGCTCCCTTTCTCTGCTAAGGATGAGATTGAATGATCTTGAAAATGTTTCAGTATTTTCAGTATGTTGAATAGAAGGCAACTGATTCAAAAACAACCTCTGTAAAAACTTTTCTGAATTAATATTTTTGAGGGTGATACCTGAAATCATGTACAAAATTATTGAATTGCCACATGCTATATTTTGATGCTAGTGTTGTTTAGTGTTATTAATTGACTCACCTTTTAAATTACGAGGGCCGTTCAGAAAGTAACCTCCGATCAGTCACAGTGCGGGTAGTGGGGGGAGTAGCGACGCCATCTGTGCATTCACACACTCAGCAGGTCAGTCGGCATCAAGCCGTGGTCGAGTGAACGTTGTACCTGCGCTAGTTTAGTGTTTGTGGCCATTTGAAATGTGTGCTGCAATAGAAAACTCCGCCAAATGTGAAGTGCGTGCTGTTATAAGGTTTTTTACAGCCAAAGGATATTCTACAGCAGCTATTCATCGTGAGCTTTGTGCCGTGTACGGACCAAGAGTTATGAGTGAAGGAGTGGTCCGTGAATGGGTACGTTTATTTAAAAGTGGACGAGAAAACGTTCATGATGAAGAGAGGAGTGGTAGACCATCATTGGTGACGGACGAACTCGTTCAGACAGTTGATGCAAAAGTTCGTGAAAACCGACGTTTCACAATGTCGGAGTTGTCTACTGATTTTCCACAGATTTCTAAGACTCTTGTACGAGGTAGTGACAGCAAGATTGGGTTAAGTTCTGTGCACGATGGGTGCCCAAAATTCTTACCGACCACCACAAAACTCAAAGAATGGCCTCTGCATTAGACTTTCTGTCACGTTATGAGGACGAAGGTGAACCATTGTTAAACAGAATCGTGACCGGGGACGAAACCTGGATTAAGTACGTGAACCCTGAGACGAAAGAACAATCATAGATGTGGGCACATTCAAATTCGCCTACCAAACCAATAAAAGCCCGGCAAGATTTTTCTGCCCGAAAATTGATGGCAACGGTGTTTTGGGATGCAAAAGGGGTGTTGTTGGTTGAATTCATGGAACGTGGGACGACCATTAATCAAGACGTGTACTGTGAAACACTAAAAAAATTACGATGGGCTATACAGAACAAATGCCGTGGTATGCTGACTTCCGGTATGTTTTTTTGCACGATAATGCCCGTCCTCACTCTGCTCGCAGAACTACAGCCCTTCTCGAGTCCTTCAAGTGGGACGTTGTCAACCATCCACCTTACAGCCCAGATCTGGCGCCAAGCGATTATCACCTCTTCATGCATATGAAGAAATGGCTCAGGTCCCAGCGGTTTGATGACGACTAAGAGCTCAAAGATGCGGTCACAGGCTGGCTCCAGGCACAAGTGGGTGATTTTTATGCAGAAGGAATTTCAAAGCTTGTGAACAGATACGATAAGTGCCTCAATCGTTATGGAGACTATGTAGAAAAATAGTGCAAAGATGTAGTTGTAAGATGTATATATTAAAATATTTTTATTTAACTTGGTGAATTTTTTGCAATCAACCGGAGGTTACTTTCTGAACGGCCCTCGTATATTGATTATAACAACACTGTTTTCAAAATTCTAAGAAAGGAAGATAATGTAGACAATGTTAAGTATGACTTTCCTTTGTAGCACTGGGGCGAACCAGGAAACCTACACAAGCTGAATCTCCGGTGGTTTGTGCCGGGTGAAAAAGAGAGGGAATGTGTGCAGTCATTTGTTACACGATACCTGCCTCATGAGTTGAAATGCATAAATGCCTTTGTAGAAGACAAATTATCTCTCACAAGGTAAAAACACTTATTTTAGATTACTAAACGAGAAGGTGCTTATTGAAAAAAAGCTGTTTGTTTTCTTGGAAAGAATCAGTGAGGTAATTGTTATTTTTTTATGCCAACAAACTTACTGCTGGTGTTTTTAAGCATGCAAGCTGTGTATGGGCAATGTTTCAGAGATAGAATCGAAACTGAAAAATTCAGTGCCACAGCCCTGGATTTGAACCATTCAGTGGTTAGAGCAGCCATGTGTGAAGCAGAAGGTCCATGGTTCATATCCCGACTGTTGCATTGAATTTTTCAGTTCCGATTCTACATTTCAAACAGTGAAGTAATTTATAAACTGAGACAGATTTTAGTGTCCAACTTCGTTACCTAAGAGAACTTATTCTACTTAACATATAACAAGTTATACAAACAGTGAAACTTTTTCAATTATTTTGTAGGAGTACTTGAGTCAACCTATAGACACTTTTAGTTTCACTTAACTTTTTATTTGGACACGTTTCCAAGACCATCATCTTCATAGTCAAGAAGATGAGTTAGGAAACTGTTGACAATGAAGACGATGGTCCTTGAAACATGTCCAGATAAAAAGTTAAGTGAATCTAAAAGTGCCTATAGGTCTCGAGTACTTGTACAAAATTAGCTAAGAGAACTTGTTGCAGCAGAGTTTATAATTTTAAATGAATAAGAATTTAATTTTGTTGGAGTACAACTCTTGTATTGTTTTCAGTGTGGCATGGCACGAGATGCAAAGTTAACTTTTTACCACAGTGAAACAAATAGTGCCATTTCAACGATTTGTAAATGCAACTCAACATTGCTGATGATGTACATGTTGTTGTTAGCTAATGCTGGATTTCTGACAATGAAGTCATTAATCCTCTTGCTCTCCAATATTTTTCACTTATGGATGGGGCACTAGAAGTGGCCGGGCATATTTGAAGGTGGTCTCGGTCCATTTCCTCTTGCAGATCACATAGAGGACAGAGTGGTGAAGAATATATCCCAATTCTGTTTAAATGTTTTGCCAGACAATCATGTCCTGTAATCAACCTGAAGGTTGCAACTGCTGTTTTTCGAGGATACTCAGGAATCACTGTTTGAATGTTTGGTAGTTCCCATCTTTTATTCTTTGATTTTTCATAGTAATATTTTGCAATAATTTTTTTGAATTCAGAGTTGACTAATCTTTTAGCTGCATAAAATGGTAAATTAACTATAGATTTTTGTACACTGCTGGTACCCTTTTTTGCAACAAAATCAGCTTTCTCATTACCACTCAGTCCACAGTGACCTGGTATCCATTGGAAGACTAGGTGTTTTTGAAGTGCTGTTAGATGGCTAAGCATCTTCCAACATTCTATAATAGTTTGGTTTTTTGGTGACAACTTGGACGTAATTGCTATAATTGCTGCCCTGGAATCTGAGAGAATAACTGCTTGCTGAAAATGTGAAATTCTGTACAAAAGATTTTGTAGGGCCATTCGAATTGCTTCAATTTCTCCATCAAAGTTAGTAGTTCCATAACTTAAAGATTTGTAATAGGAAAAGAGGTGACATGTGACTCCAGCACCTGCTCCATCTTTGTTTGATATCAATGATCCATCAGTATAAATATGGAGCCACTCATGTTCTGGAAATCTAGTATGGATTGTCTCTAATGCCAATAATTTTAGAACACTAGTTGGAGTATCACTTTTTTTAACTTCTTCTGTCAGGTGTAAATAATATGTGATGTCTAATGTATGTGTTGGATTGACTTTAGATATGGAGTTTTCCTTTGAATTAGGAAGGTGTACATCCTTCTTGATGTCTTGAATTTTGGAAAGAAAGCTCTCCTGAGTCTTTAGTGTATGTGTAAAATTTCTCTTGTGCCATGTATTGAATGGGAGTCTGATCAACTTTTCGTGTTGAATAAGAGCCGCTTTTTCTATTTCATATTCAATGGGATATTGGTTGGTTAGTATTTCCATAGCTGCTATTGGTGTGGTTTTGATAGCACCTGTAATTAATCTCAGACTTTGGTTTTGAAAGATTTGAATTTTTTTTGTGTTTGCTGTTACAAGAACTTCGCTGCAGTAAGTAAACAATGGTTTTATATATATATTATATGTTGTGTTAAGTGTTGCTCTGGAACATCCCCACTTCATTCCTGTTAGACGTCTTAACAGTGAAAGGCGCCTCTCTGCTCTTTGTATTACATTTTCTATTTGTTTGGTCCATGTAAGTTTGGTATCAAATGTAACTCCTAAATACTTTGCTTCCTTTGTTTCTGGTAATTGTTGACCCTCAAAATTTAGTTTTATTTTTAGTGGTTTTTTTCTTAGTGAAAAGATTTGGTAGTTTGATTTTGTTGTATTAACAGTCATTAAATTTTCTTTGGTCCACCTCTGTAAGTTGGTTAAGGATTGTTGCATGGTTTTTTCCAGTTCTGTACTTTTGCTTTTTGGTTTTGAAGTCCACATTACCAAGTCATCAGCAAATAGTGCACACTTCACGCCTGATTCTTGTATTTGTTGTGGTAGATCATTAATAAATATATTAAAAAGTGTAGTGCTGAGCACTGCACCTTGTGGCAAGCCACGGTGTATTTGTTTATATTTAGATATATTTCTTCCATATCTGGTTGCAATAAAGCGTTGTGTTAGGAAATGACATAGCCATGAAAACATTGGACCTTGTATCCCTATTTTTTTTTTTACTTTCTTTAGTAGTTTTGTTCTGCATATAGAATCATATGCACTTTGAAAATCAATAAAAACTGGTACATTATCTTCTTTTCTATTGAAGGAGTCTTTGATTTCTTGACTGAGAAGTAAGACTTGCTCATTTGTAGAGTGGAACTCTCTGAATCCAGCTTGACATGGGGATATTAAATTTTGTGATTCTAGGAACCAATTTAACCTGTTTGACACCATTCTTTCCATCACTTTTGCTATTATGCTGGTAAGAGCTATTGGTCTATAATTTTTTATTTCTGATGCTGTTTTGTCTTTCTTCAAGAGTGGGACAATTATTGCTTTTCGCCATTCAGCAGGTACAGTGGTTTTCCAGGATAGATTGTAGAGTTTCAGTAGTTGTTGTTTTGCTGTTTTTCCAAGGTTTTTTATGAACTCTGGATGTATGTGATCTGGTCCAGGAGACTTTTTGTTTTTTAGATTATTTATTGCAATGTTCAATTCTTGCATATTAAAATTTTGAAAAAAGATATTGCACTGAGTGTTAGGATTACATTCTCTTTCTTGTTTCAAATCTTTCTTAAATTCTTTACGTTCCTTTTTATTATTTCTTGTTACTTTGTGTGAATTAGCATAATATTTATTGAATGTTTCGGCTATGGCTGCATCATTTGTTAATATTTTATTGCTCTGTATGATAGGTGTGCTGTTGTTTTCTTTCCTGTCCTTGACATTTTTTATGAACTTATGAGCTTTGTTACCATCTGTCCTATAATCCATTTTTTCTAAGAAATTATTAAAGTGATTCCTTTTAGCAGTATTAATTTCTTTTTTTTAGTGAGGCACATTTCTTCCGCCATATTTGTGTATCTGATATGTTTTTTGTTTGTTCAGCTGTATTTCTAGCTATATCCCTTTGCTTTTTCAGTTCTTCTAACTGGGGGTTCCAAAAGGGTTTGAAATTTTTAATTCTTCCACGAGGAATATGTTTTTCTGCAGTTTCTAGGATGACTATGATGTACATGTATACTGCATATAATGAGTTTTATACCAGTTTTTGTTTCATTAAAATAACTTAAAATTTACGCAAAATACAAATGTGTATTTAGGAAGCACTTTTAGCGCATTTAACAATTTAAATGCCCTGCGCTGGATATTGGGTATCTGTTCTCGGCCTGCGGAGCTTTTAAATGGCTGTCGCTCAAGAGGTTAAGGGTGCTGATGACCTAGTGGTCAAGTGCATTTAAACCTAAGAGAATGTGTTCCAGAGATTACAAAATCAAATTATATATACATTACATTCATTTAGTGCATTTCTCTTGATGTAATGTTATATAAGGATTAATAATACATAATTTTTCTTAGTTATTTGCCTTTACTGTCCTGAAATAAATTGCATTGTATTTCTTTTTCCTAGAAAGCATTTAATGTTCATACATCTTTAGTTGATGATTGATATTTCACCCAAATCAGATGCTTAGTGAAGCTAAGCTATGCACATATGTGCCTAAAATGCACACATAATAAATGCTTGTGTGTCCCGAGCAGTAAGAAAGTGCAGTGTGCCAGGCCAGGACTTCTTTCCACAAAGTTAAGGGTTGGAGTGTTGTGGTTTTGAGGCAATGCAGATAACTCTCCTGCTGTTCTTCACACACTTTTCGTGAAACTTACAAGAAGCAAATGTGTGTTACATTGTAATGCTTGCCCTTGGGTTTCCAGGAGTTATATCCATACAACATAGTAGAGAAGGTTGTTACTACTATTTTTTGACCCACTACATGCCTTATCGGCTTAAATTCCTTGAAAAAATCCAATGCAAATGACTAAAGTCTGCACATGCTTGGTTGATGATTGCCATTTCTTTGTATTGGATGCTTGAAAGATATTAAACTTCAATACCACGTTTGGTTTTTAACCGATTTCTTGTTTTTGAGTTACGTTTTTACACACATACGTACACACAGAGACTTTTTGATCAAATTGTATAAACTTTCACGGCCGGTGTCATAAAATAGACCATGATTATCCAGGCCTGTGGGCCGTGGTCTAGTGAACATTCTCCTTCCAAGCGTATAAAACCTGTGAAACCAAACTGCTCTGTTTAAGTTGTCGCCGAGACTACCAGAGTACTACAGTCACACCACTGAGGACATTCGATGCAGCTTCGAATGAAACTCTGGAAGGAGAATTTCCACTAGACCACGGCCCGCAAGCCCAGATAATCATGTTCTATTTTATTTTATATTTCTCTAATTTCTCTATAAAACCTAACCCCCTAACATGCTGACCTGTCATGGCACGTAATACCTCTGATTGGTAATGAATATGGTCGGTGAATTTATTTTGATAACTCTCCCGGTCAGGTCGGTGAGACTCGTAAACCAACGACAGATGTGGTCCTCCAGACATTCTGGGGGTTGTGAGAGAGCGATGTGACTGCCAAAACATAAAAATATGGTGCTCTCTAAAAAGCGGTTACATTTACTGCTAAGTCTCTTCAATATTTATGAAGTGAAAAATGTTGGAGAGCAAGAGAATTAATGACTTTATTGTCAGAAATCCAGCATTAGCTAACAACAACGATGATGACTGCACACTGTAACATATTAAGCCAACACATACAATGAATTTCATGTAACTTATTCAAAGTTATATAAACAGTAAAACTTTTTAAATGATTTGTAGAAGTATTTGAGTTTACCTATAGACACTTAGTTTAACTTGCTGTTTATCTGTACGCGTTTTGAAGACCATCATCTTCATTATCAATGGTTTCTCGACTGGCAATTGAAGAGGAAGAATCTGTTGTGGTTGAGATTGTGCTGCTATCTGGGCTGCTGGATATAACTTCAGGATGACGTCTGCTTGTGCTATTTCAAATTTCATGGCTAGGTGAAAATCCTTCATGTGTATTTTTTCCCAAATTAACAGTTCAGCTGTTGTTTTTACATGTTTTAATAATTTGATAGCCTGTTCTATGGTGTACTAAGTTGATCAGAATTGATGGGCTATGGCTGATTTGTCAGTTTAAGTTTTGTGTTCCTGATGTGTTCCTTAAGTCTTGTTTTCAGGTTCTGTTTTGTTTGTCCCAAAAATATACATTGGCCCATTCCCATTACTTGGACCTGCAAAAGCATCCATTTAGTCTCAGACACTTATATGTATTGTAATCATGTATTTTAATTTTGTTTTTCTCATTCAGGTTTCCACTCCTGGTTATTGTGAACTGGTATTTAATGTAGATTAAATGCTGGATTTCTGACAATGAAGTCATTTATCCTGCTCTCCAATATTTTTCACTGATGGATGGGACGCTAGAAGTGGCCAGGCATATTTGAATTAATTCTCTCAAATTCAGATTGTATATTTGTATGTTTCCAAGTGAAAAGTGATTGCTAAATGAGTTGCCTGTACCTTTATGAAAGAGCACCATTCTTATGCCTTTCTGTCAAGGAATGTTTGCTAAAGTAACTTTTCTACTTCTTTATATTTAACACATTTTGCAAAATATTGAGAGAATTATGGCTTACACTTTACCTCTAATAATAAATATTATTATTTTTATTTATTAGTTTAAGCATAAGAATAAGAAAATTTATTTATTTCAGAGAGCAGTTGCAGTGTTCATTGGGAATTGTAATTGCAATTTTGGGATGTCGCTCCATGCTACCTGTATGGGATGAACCGCCAATCACATTGTAAGTCTAGCTTCAGAAAAAATATTTTTTACTGTATCTATCTTACTAACAGGATATACATAAAAAGATATTTGTAATTGGTAATAAGTAGGGAGCGAACCTTCATATAGGGGATGAAAGGTTGTGGTGTTTGGACTATAGGAAGTGGAAAGGGTTAGTTTGTCACATGATCCCAGCACAGATTAGATCGAGTACAGTCCTCACACAAACATTTTAGATTACGTGGTTATGACTTACATTTAATGTTGTCAACATTTGCAGTAAAATATTCACTCCCAAATTCATGTGCAAGTTAAGCAATCACGAATACTTGAATTATTGTGCTGGAGACATTTTACTTTCTGTGGAACTAGTGAACACTATGCGCTGTAGGCAGAGTCCAGTTGTGTTTTGTGCTGTCACTGTACTCATGCAATGACATCATGCTCTACCCATGTGGCAGGTAACTTGCAATTAATAAATTTTGTTTAGTTTTATGTAAATTTAAACCGTAAGAGGAGACTAAAGCTTAATGCACAAAATATGTAGATCTCAACTTCTCAAATTGTTTTTGTGGCATTTACCATTTCTGAGACATTCTTTGTTATTGGTTTGAATTTCCAAATCCTTTACCCCGCTCCAGGTGATATTTTCTTTTTTTCATGCAAAGAGTAAAATTATGAAGTTTTGGTAAAGCAAACCACTTTTTAAAGATTTGACAATACTTAAACCTCTTATATTCTTTTTGTAGCTTACAGCAAGGTGTGCAATTTTACCACCAACAATTTCTAGTACCATAGAACTTTCATAGAATTTTCTGTCATTCCATACATAAAGTGATTTGGATGCATTCTAAACATTATAGGACATCTGTTGTAAACATGGATTAAAATAATTTGCATCTTTTCATAACCAATATCAGCTAAAATTAATATTAAATTAGTGAATTTGTTTAAAACAATAGATAAGTATCATTTAGGAAATCTGACAGTAAATTATTTTGATTGTTTTATAACATTTTCATTTTGATTCTGCATGATCTGTGTATAAATTCACATATGTGCTACCTATTACTTACTTTGATAAATTATTTGTTATTTTATTTGCTCCTAGGATTGAAAGTGCTTTGCCAGTGATACCATTTTCTCCAATGGTTGACTCTTGTTTTGGATCTGTAACAATGCCAAATGGCTCAAATGTGAGGAAGACAATAGCAGATACCATGCATCGTCTGCAGAAGAAGCTGCTGGAGACTATGGAGGATGACACAAAATCATTTTTTAGTCTCATTGTTGTAAGTAATGGAAAATTCTTTTTATTGTATGGCCAATGGACCTCTGGCTCTGACATTTCTCTTTTCTCTTTGTATTTACTGCACTATATTTTGATAGAACAACCATTTTTTGCAAATTCTGCATGTTTATTATTTAGGTTTATAATTTAAATTCAAAATGACAAATCCTTTCTTCATTAGCTATATAACATGTTATGTGTTGGACCAATAGAAGTTCTATCTGGCTAGCAGTTGGAGTTCAAAGAAATGCCTAATGCAGAAAGTAATGGAAAAATCTGTTGTGTTGCACTCACATAATCTTCGCTGCTTCTGTACAAACTATTCTTACAAACATTTGTTTATGCCAACAAACTTACTGTTGGTGTTTTTAAACACACAAGCCGTGTGTGGGCAATTGTTCGGAGAATTCGATGTCATTCAGGCAGGTTGTCACAGTTAGCTTAGTGGTTAAAGCACCTGCCTGGTAAGCGGAAGGTCTGTGGTTCAAGTCCCAGCTGTGGCATTGAATTTTTAAGTTCCAGTTCTACCTCTCATTCTTACAAATGTTTATCCTATATCTATTTAATGTTAATTGAGATAAACATTTTTTCATGTTCCATTTATATGCCACCTTAACATCCAAGGTTATATTGGCAGCTTTTTACCTTTGGAACAATTGCTCAACAGTACTGATGTTCACTTGCTTTGGCTGTTTTGCTTTTAGTTATATTAAATTCACACACACTTTCATTCATACTTCCGGACTCTAGGGAGGATGGGGAATAATCCAAGCTAAAGAAAAATTCCTACCTTCTGGCGAAGATTCAAACCCAATATTTCTGGATTTGAAGGTTAGCAAGCTAACCACCAGACTACAGAGGTAGATAAACATTTGCAGAAAATTTTCTTATTACTAATTTTCTTGAATGTGCGAGGAAAATATTTATTATTTATTTATTCACTCATTCATTTGTGCATAACAGAGCAAAGCTCCAATTAATGTAGCTACCTGTAATTTATTTATACAAGCTCAACTACAATACAAAAAAGAGTGCAAAAAGCAATACAAAGAATCTAAGACTAAAAATCTGATGCATTACACTCACATGACTTTCTCTACTCTGTAGTAACCATTCTTACAAACTCTTATTCCTATATCTTCTTCGTGTTACTTAAGATAAATATATGCAGAAATTATGTTATTGCTTTTTTCCTTGTAAGTGCAAGGGGAAGATTAGAATACAGTAGGCTTTGAGCAAGTCAAATCTTTTAAAGCTTTGAGATCCCGTTCTCTTTGCACGCTTAACATATAAAAAAATGAACAACGGTGTTCCATTTCATGAAAGTTTTAAGTTTTCTGAAACTTACACAAATAACAAGGAATATCTCCGAAATGGTTCACTCTACAAAAAAATTATTTAGACATAAATTGTGTGGCTTAGTGAGATCTACATTTCTTGTATGAAATGAGCAGAACATTACTTCCACTTACTGGTGTTTTGCTCCTCACTGTAACTTTTCTATCTGACCTTACCTTGGTCATCTCATGTTCTCTTCCGACCCCAATGCTATTAGGGTTTCCGAGGGCTAGGGAGTCTTTATTTTTCCAGTCTCTCCATTTCTCTATAAAATCTTAACCCCTAACATGCTGACCTGTCATGGCATGTAATATGTCCTCTGATTGGTGATCAGAGGATATGGTCGGTGAATTTATTTTGATAACTCTCCCGGTCAGGTCGGTGAGACCCGTAAACCAATGACAGGTGTGGTCCTCCAGACATTCTGGGGTTGTGAGAGAGCGATGTGACCACCAAAACATAAAAATATGGTGCTCTCTAAAAAGCGGTTACAAATTTAAATGTAACAAATTTAGCAAATCTCTTTTATTTTCTCAAGCTTCAAGTACAGCCATACTACTCGTTTCTGTCTCTTAATCTTTCCAAACTCTAACAAACAATACTCGTTTCTGTCTCTTGGTCTTCAACAACTCAAACTGTCTCTATGGCAACCTCCTTGAAAATCAAAGAGTCTTAATGACATGGAGAAGCCATGTCACACTGCTCCCTCCTCAGAGCTGGTCGTCCCGACCAGCACTATCACTGCGGCATCTCCCTTGCGCCCCGGTGGATTAACCCATCGAACCTCTTCTCCTGGTGGTCCACGAGGGCCTGGTGGTCCTGGTATACCTTGAGGTCCTGGGTTTCCATCTCTTCCAGGCATACCTTTAGTTCCAGGTTCACCATCTTTTCCCGACAATCCTGGAGGTCCAGTCATGCCTTTGTCTCCTGGAGGTCCCTGAGGTCCAGGTAACCCTTGTAGACCAATGAGACCACGTCCTTTTGCACCCTTTGGACCTTCTTCTCCTCTATCACCCTTACCTCCCTCTGGCCCTGGAGGTCCTGGCTTTCCTCTAGCTCCCTGTGGCCCTTCTACACCCTGTGGTCCAGTTTCTCCTCGAAGACCCCGTTCTCCTGCTGGTCCTGGAGGTCCATTTGGACCAGGTGGCCCTGGAAGACCTGGTGCCCCTGGAGTTCCCGGAGGTCCTGAAGGTCCTACAGGTCCCTTATCTCCCGGTCTTCCTGCAATACCAGGTGTTCCTGCTTTACCTGGTGCTCCCTCTGGTCCCTGTTCTCCAATTGGTCCCGGTGGTCCTAGAGGTCCTGCAATACCTTGTGGTCCTGGAGGTCCTTCACTGCCTGGCTTCCCTGGTGGACCTGTCTCACCTTGTGCACCTCTCTGACCTCTGAGGCCAGCAGGTCCTGTTGGGCCGGGTAATCCTGGAAGTCCTCTGTCTCCTGGAGGGCCCTGTGGACCAGGTTGTCCTGGAGCTCCATGTTGTCCTTGAGAGCCTGAGTCACCCTTAGGTCCTTCAGGTCCTGGTGCACCAGCTTGTCCTGGAGGTCCTGGATTGCCCTGTTCACCTTTCATTCCTGGGAATCCACGTTCACCCTTCATTCCAGGCAAGCCTACCAGACCCTGAGGGCCAGGGAATCCTTGTAAACCTTGAGGGCCAGTAGGACCTCGCTCTCCAGGGGGCACGATCCTAGGTATCGCTGTTGGATAGTGTCCCTTGGTCCAGGTAGGACGATGTATGCCATCCTGCTTCGAAATTCTGCAACAGTACCGCCGGTCTTGACGGTCCCTCGTCCAGTTGCCCTTCTTCCTGGTGTGTTGACGGGCCATCCTGCGCACTTTGAAACGGCTCACTAGGTACCATGTCTGCCGACCTCTCTGGCGCACCTTCGCAGCCACCTTGCTTCCGATGGGTCCGGCAACAAACCCCACCACATCCGCGCGAGTCGTGTCCACCGCTGCACTCGTGTTCACTCGTGCTCGGCACGGCCTCTCCTGTATCCTGCCGTCCACGATGATGTCCACCATTCTTCCGTTCACGGCACTATGCGTCAGGTGATTGGATGGCCCCGACGGTTCCCCCATGTCACACGCCAAGTCGGTTCTCGCGTGTTGCTCGTTTGCTTGTGCGCTTCCCTGCTGATCGTCCGAAACGGGCGCAACTGTCGCCTCGGCCACTAGGTGCTCCCTCCCCGGCTCCGCGCTATTCCGTCTGCCCCTGGCATCCAGTACTTTGACGCTCTCGTCAACTCTTACTACCAGGGCGCCAAGACGTTCCCCGTCGTCCTCCACGACGTCCACGTGCTGGCAGAGGTCTTCCACCTTTTCGCCGAGTTGTCCGTCAATTGTCGCCGATAGCTCCGTCTTCATCTCTTTCAGCTCGGCAGCGAGGTTGTCGTTTCTCGTTTCCATTTTGGCAAACAATTCTTTCATCATTGCCATCATCCTGGTTTCCGAATCTCCCTCCATCCCACTTCCTGACACCAAATGTAACAAATTTAAATGTAACAAATTTAGCAAATCTCTTTTATTTTCTCAAGCTTCAAGTACAGCCATACTACTCGTTTCTGTCTCTTAATCTTTCCAAACTCTAACACACAATACTCGTTTCTGTCTCTTGGTCTTCAACAACTCAAACTGTCTCTATGGCAACCTCCTTGAAAATCAAAGAGTCTTAATGACATGGAGAAGCCATGTCACAATATCATATGTGAAAAATATTGGAGAGCAAGAGGATTAATGACTTCATTGTCAGAAATCCAGCATTAGCTAACAACAACATTTCTTGTATAGTAAGATTTTGTCTCTTATGGCTTAGAAGTTATTCAAAAGTCATCCAGAGTAAACAGGACTACATAGGCTATAGCCAGAAAATTCAAAATATACATTTCATTTGTCATAAAAATATCTTAAACATATGTCATTTGAATCAAAATAATTAAGAGCTATTTCCAAGAAAATCAAAGTTTTCTAAGAATTTTCCATGCAAAGGATAGTTTAGGGTGGAGTAATTTTCTTCAACATCTTCGTGTCGCATCCTTGAAAGCATTAAACTTAAATACCAACTGTGGTTTCTAACCAACTTTTCGTTTTGAGTTCTGCTGACCACAGACTGACAGACACACATGGATCTTTTCCTAGAAATGCTTTTTTCTGGATTCAGGGGGTCTCAAAACATATTTCCGGTGAAATCTCAACATCAAATTTTTGGGTGGAATAAATAGTTACTCTAAAGTAAGAACAAATTAGAAACTAAAAACTTCACTTATCTTAGTAATGTTGCACGTTCTTTTTGCACAAACTGACCCAGGGTTTCAAGTTGTCTCCAACTCATTCTCAAAGCTATACGAACAAATTCGTTACCAAAGCTGCAATCTTTCATTTTTTTCTGAAAACAAAAAACAAATACTGATATTCAATTTTTATTTACCAATCTCTGAAAACAAAAGTTTATAAATACAATCTATAGATGGTAATTCGAAGTTCATAATACGGTTCCTGTTTTTTAAAATAAAAGTTTTTTCCGCAATCGTGTTATGGTTGTCTTCTCTTTTGATTTCCTGACTCTTAATGCAGCTTCCATCTTTGAGAACTGAAGGATGATAGAATTCAAGTGTCTTAATCCTTCCTGGGCATAATTATTTTCCTAGTTTTCTCAAGTATTTTAAAACATGAATATTATTCAAAATAAGGCAGATATGATACTATTTTGTGTACTAAATCGTTGAAAACGTATAACCAAGCACATAAATGTTCATTAAGTCATAACATTGCTTTTTATTAGAGGTATTTTCTTTTGAGGCTACACTTATTTGAATGAAAAGTGGCATATGTACCAAAACAACTGAAACTTTGCCATATCTACAGGGCAGAGTGCATCATCAGTTCCTAGACATCTTATTGGGTGACACTGAAGTCTTTTTGTGTATGGTATGCTCCAAAGCAGTTATCGGGATGTAAATAGGGTTTCAGATCACATGTTTCACAAAAATATATTGTTTCTTTCCTAACACCTGCTACTACATAGGTCACTGTTGCGCGCACTTGCAGGACTTTCGTTTTCATCACTTTCCCACGCACTAAAGTCACTTTCATCTGTTTCATTGAGCACAGATTCTATACAAGCCCTTATTTCATCCTCCCCATACAGTCTCTTACGCGTCATGCCCCAAATCAAACCAAAATGAGAAAAATAATGAAAAACAACACAGAAAATTGCCCGCTCAGGACGTATTATTCTGTAGCGACTAACAAAACACAAACCTAAGCACAGACGCGCACTTAAATTCATCTAATGACATCTGTTGACCATTTATGTGAAGTAAAGGCCAGCTACGATAGCTTACGCGAATGTATAAAAAGAATTTGTGCGAAACTGATGCGTAACCATGTGTCGCGAATATATGCACATTTCGCCCGGGAAGGGTTAAGTACGTGTGTTTAGATCCTAAAATGTGTGCAAAAAGCAGGCATAAAGATAGGATCATGTGTCCTCAATGTTAAAGGTTGAAACATCGCTCATTAAATTACGTATCTTTGAATAAGCTAGTAATAGTGATGTGAACCTAAATTATAATGAAAACTAGGTCGAATTGAAACACTTATCATATGTAATTAGTCTTGACCAGTTGCAAGAACTTAACTTGCTCCAGGCTAATTACATGTAAGTGACATTAATATTTCATTCAGACTCAGTTTTCATTATAATTGTTCATTAAATTCAGACTGACAGAACTTTGTTTATAGTGTGGTTTCTGCATAGATTGTTCCATTTTGCAAGTTTTATGTTGGTTCCCATCAAATGCACATCTGATTTTTGTATAGAAATATGGTAGCAAATTTTTTTGTTTATTGAAGATTGCTATCACAAGTTAAGTGCAGCCAAAGAGTTCACCATTAAAGTGCTTTTTAGAAAATATGTCTAAATTGTCAAATCAGATAATTGGAAGTTACTGTTTGTTATGCCATGTTGTATAAAAGTTTTTCTAAAAGTGTCTTATTTTATAAATACCTATAACATAGTGTTCTTTGTATAGTATTTCTTATATGCATACTAGTAAGGAAGTACTGGCTATTTTTGTTTTGTGCTTGCAGATGTGGGAATACCTTTTGATAGAGAGATTTGCCTCAAAGAGTAGCTTTGAAGGGCATTGGAAGAATTTCCGAGTAGTGAAGAAGGTTCTTGAAGATAAGCTGATAGGACACAAGCGCCATCTTAGAGCACTACTCATAGATCGTGCAATGTTGCAACATGAATCAATACAAGAACGAAGCAGTGTGTGCCTTACTGAAACTCATAAGCAGATCATGTTGAACCTCTTAACTCTTAGCACCAGCCATTACAGTGAGGTAAGCTGTATATTTTGACCTTTCTTTCTTTTTTTTTTTTTTTTTTTTTTGTTTTTTTTTTTTTTTTGTTTTGTTTTGTTTTGTAAGGTTTAACTCCCTTCAACCACTTAGGTGATATAGGATGATGAGCAAAATGGATGAATTAATGTCAAATGAGCCTAGCATCCATGGAGCTTAGAATTGCCTGATACTCATCTTTCAGGATGGGAGAAAACCCTCGTAAAAAGCCTTATCCAGTAACTCCCCTAACCAAGATTCGAACTCAGAACTTTTTGAATGTGAGGCAGACATGCTACCCCTACATCACAGAGGTGAACAATAAGCAATATTGTTAAAACAAAAATCATATGTACTTTTTCGATGTTTTCTCGTGTGGTTGCAGTTTTTGGACATCCTCGTGGATCATCTTGGATGCTTTCATGGCCACGTTTAAACTCAGCACCCATTTCTTTGCAGTGGAAATTGAAGGTGAAAAGTCGCCACACACATTTACAAGCCACAAATCAATTTGTCATCTTTTACAAAGAATTTTATAGTTTCTGCCCGTGGGCAAATTGTATCAAATCAATCTGAAATATCCAAAAATATTTTCCTGGGGAACATCATTACATCTACCTCATGTTGGAGATTAACCCTTTGCGATCGTATGTCAATATATGATTGACATGACAGTAATGCTCGTACGGTCGTATGTCGACCTATGGTCGACAGCAAAGCGCTTCATGTTTTCTCGTCTTTAGTTGCAAGAAGTAACGCTTCTGGCAGCATGTTACAGGCATCATAGTGTTCATGGAAGCTTTACCCAGCCTGTATGAAGTTTTGCTCCCATTTGCGTAGCTCTAGCAGCAAATTTACAGCTCCGTCCTAGCTACGGAAATTTCTTTCCAGGACTTCGTCCGCAAAGGGTTAAGCCACAAAGCGACTCAGTACTGCAGTATTGACACTGAATGGCATCTGACATTGCATGATACTAAATTTTTTTTTCTTTCCTTTTTCAACACCATGTGCACCACAACTGCTTTAAATGACTGTCTACAGTTAACTGTTGCTGGAATGACTTACAATTTTACATGAAATGTAGTAACACTTCTACCAACATAAGGGGAAAATGTCACGCAAGTAATGCTGCAATCTCTGGACAAAGCCAAGAACTAATCAGACTTTCCTCGACTTCTGGACAAATTAACCTTATTTTGGAACGATACATACAGCCTAAGATTTCAAGGCTGGCGTTAATCCAATAAGATGTAATTTCTAAGGCCATGGTCCAGTCTAGACATCACTCTACATTTCCCCCATAATTGTGTTGAGTATCTTCAGAATAAGTGAATCCTGGTTCAACTAGTGGTGCTTGATGGAGTGCCCAAACTATTGCAGCTGTTTCGTGTTGGTCGTATATATCTTTAAAATTCCTCGTTGCGTGAAGTCAAGAAGTGCAGCTTTCCTGATGAACTCTGGATGCTATATTTGTGTGGTGTTATTGCTTCGGAGATAAAGGGTTTATGTCTTGAAATAACTTTACAATTATAAGCCTGGGCTAACTTTTACGTAGAGCATGGATTCTTAAGGATCATAGGAAATAACACAGGAACTTGAATAACACAAAGATTAACTCAACTGCAGAAATATGTTGACTATATATATATTGACTATATCAACACATTATATAGATTAACAAACATGTTAGCACTGTACATGCACTTTCATATAATTAATGTAAGACTTTTCTCCAGCTTGACGCAACATTCATTGTGTCTGATGACTAAGGTGCCACAAGCTGTACTGCATCTTAGTTTAACTGGCTACACACATAGCGTCCCCTCTGGCTGTTTTGATTGGCTCAGAGCGAACACACCACTCTACTTGGCTAACCATCCTTTTACGTCTCTTTTTCTATTTAAATTATATTTCATTGGAAGCTTCGCGTCTTCTAATTTCCTACAACTTTCTTTCCTTTAGCAGAATAAATATTGCAGTTAACATAAAATGACCTAGCCAAGACAGCATTCATGTTAACATTAAATTGGTTATTACAGTCTCACTATAAATAGGCAAGAAGGACCAGTATGTGTTGCTAATGGGCCACAACATCAAGTTTGGTGAGATTGAGGGCCTAGACAGCACACCATACTACCATGCACAGCTTTACCAAGAAACCATTGAGATTTATAAGTACAAAAACAATTTTAATAGGAAAGGGCAAGTAGCCTGCAAACATAAAGTCTGGATGTCATTGCTAAATAATATAAAACCAAGAGCTCAAAAAAAAAAAAAAAAAAAAAAAAAAAAAAAAAAAAAAAAAAAAAACTAGATTAATCATGTGGCAGTTTCCACAGCCACATACTTCAGTAGCTTTTGTCATTATTATAATATGGAATAAAATAATACAGTACTAAACATTTTCCTAAAGGCACTGTTTCACATAGATTTGCTGTCTTAAACAATTATGTTATGGATAAATGAATCTCTAAGCAAATGTTAATTGAATAAAGAATATGAATATATATTTACATTGTTGTGAATGCTGAAAACTACTATTACAAATGGACTTTAGTGTCATTATGGCGAATAATACTTATGTTTGCAGTATGAAATGTTTCAACATTTGAAGTGTTGTAATATATTGCTGAGCTTCTAACCATACATTCAACGCTAACTGGTGGCTTATACATGCAACTATCAGCTCTAAACTGTTGAAAATCACAACAGCCATACTGTAACTTGAAAGTTACACTGGGAAGTAGTGGCTCATTTGCATTCTAGCAATATAAAATGTAATATAAAGGGTATGTGACTTCAAAGACACATTGGGCAGTAGAGGATTAAGATTGTGTAATTGATTATAGGGAGTGGGATGAAGAAAAAACCAAAAATAGGGAAAGGGTTATAAGTACTGCTTGTGAGTGCAAAGCAAGTGCATGCGAGAAATGCCAGCAGTAAGTTTACATAGAATTCAAGCATCTCTATAATAGAACTGTAACATACATAATGATTTCACCAAATAAATACTCCATGCTCCAGTAAAATGGTATCACGCTAAGCCACTGTACTGTCTCCATCCCTAGGACTTTCTCGTCTAGTACATTCACACATTACGCCACCAGTCTTCACTTGACACATTTCGCCACCAGTCTTCACCTCACATTACGCCACCAGTCTTCACCTCACACATTACGCCACAGTCTTCACCTCACACATTACGCCACCAGTCTTCACCTCACACATTACGCCACCAGGCTTCACCTCACACATTACACCACCAGTGTCCACCTCACACATTACGCCACCAGGCTTCACCTCACACATTACACCACCAGTGTCCACCTCACATTACGCCACCAGTCTCCACCTCACATTACGCCACCAGTGTCCACCTCACAAATTATGCCACCAGTGTCCACCTCACACATTACACCACCAGTGTCCACCTCACACATTATGCCACCACTCTCCACCTCACACATTACGCCACCAGTGTCCACCTCACACATTACGCCATCAGTCTTCACCTCACACATTACGCCATCAGTCTTCACTTAAAACATTACGCCACCAGTCTACACCTCACATTACGCCACCAGTCTTCACTTGACACATTATACCACCAGTCTTCACCTCACACATTACGCCACCAGTCTTCACCTCACACATTACGCCACCAGTCTTCACCTCACACATTACGCCACCAGTCTTCACCTCACACATTACGCCACCAGTCTTCACCTCACACATTACGCCACCAGTCTTTACCTCACACATTATGCCACCAGTCTTCACCTCACACATTACGCCACCAGTCTTCACCTCACACATTACGCCACCAGTCTTCACCTCACACATTACGCCACCAGTCTTCACCTCACACATTACGCCACCAGTGTCCACCTCACACATTACGCCACCAGTCTCCACCTCACACATTACGCCACCAGTCTCCACCTCACACATTACGCCACCAGTGTCCACCTCACACATTATGCCACCAGTCTTCACCTCACACATTACGCCATCAGTCTTCACTTGACACATTACGCCACCAGTCTTCACCTCACACATTACGCCACCAGTCTTCACTTGACACATTACGCCACCAGTTCACCTCACACATCACGCCACCAGTCTTCACCTCACACATTACGCCACCAGTCTTCACCTCACACATTACGCCACCAGTTTTCACCTCACACATTATGCCACCAGTGTCCACCTCACACATTACGCCACCAGTCTTCACATCTTACACTACGCCACCAGTGTCCACATCACACATTACGCCAGTCTTCACCTCACACATTACGCCACCAGTCTTCACCTCACACATTACGCCACCAGGCTTCACCTCACACATTACACCACCAGTGTCCACCTCACATTACGCCACCAGTCTCCACCTCACACATGCCACCACTCTCCACCTCACACATTACGCCACCAGTGTCCACCTCACACATTATGCCACCAGTCTTCACCTCACACATTACGCCATCAGTCTTCACTTGACACATTACGCCACCAGTCTTCACCTCACACATTACGCCACCAGTCTTCACCTCACACATTACGCCACCAGTCTTCACCTCACACATTACGCCATCAGTCTTCACCTAAAACATTACGCCACCAGTCTTCACCTCACACATTACGCCACCAGTCTTCACCTCACACATTACGCCACCAGTCTTCACTTGACACATTATACCACCAGTCTTCACCACACACATTACGCCACCAGTCTTCACCTCACACATCACGCCACCAGTCTTCACCTCACCATTACGCCACCAGTGTCCACCTCACACATTATGCCACCAGTCTTCACCTCACACATTACGCCATCAGTCTTCACTTGACACATTACGCCACCAGTCTTCACCTCACACATTACGCCACCAGTCTTCACTTGACACATTACGCCACCAGTCTTCACCTCACACATCACGCCACCAGTCTTCACCTCACACATTACGCCACCAGTCTTCACCTCACACATTACGCCACCAGTTTTCACCTCACACATTATGCCACCAGTGTCCACCTCACACATTACACCACCAGTCTTCACATCTTACACTACGCCACCAGTGTCCACCTCACACATTACGCCAGTCTTCACCTCACACATTACGCCACCAGGCTTCACCTCACACATTACACCACCAGTGTCCACCTCACATTACGCCACCAGTCTCCACCTCACATTATGCCACCAGTGTCCACCACACAAATTATGCCACCAGTGTCCACACAAATTATGCCGCCAGTGTCCACCTCACACATTACGCCACCAGTGTCCACCTCACACATTATGCCACCACTCTCCACTTCACACATTACGCCACCAGTGTCCACCTCACACATTACGCCACCAGTCTTCACCTCACACATTACGCCATCAGTCTTCACTTGACACATTACGCCACCAGTCTTCACCTCACACATTACGCCACCAGTCTTCACCTCACACATTACGCCACCAGTCTTCACCTCACACATTACGCCACCAGTCTCTACCTCACACATTACGCCACCAGTCTTCACCTCACACATTACGCCACCAGTCTTCACCTCACACATTACGCCACCAGTCTTCACCTCACACATTACGCCACCAGTCTTCACCTCACACATTACGCCACCAGTGTCCACCTCACACATTACGCCACCAGTCTCCACCTCACACATTACACCACCAGTCTCCACCTCACACATTACCCCACCAGTGTCCACCTCACACATTATGCCACCAGTCTTCACCTCACACATTACGCCATCAGTCTTCACTTGACACATTACGCCACCAGTCTTCACCTCACACATTACGCCACCAGTCTTCACTTGACACATTACGCCACCAGTCTTCATCTCACACATCACGCCACCAGTCTTCACCTCACACATTACGCCACCAATCTTCACCTCACACATTACGCCACCAGTCTTCACCTCACACATTACGCCACCAGTCTTCACCTCACACATTATGCCACCAGTCTTCACCTCACACATTATGCCACCAGTCTTCACCTCACACATTACGCCACCAGTGTTCACCTCACACATTACGCCACCAGTCTTCACCTCACACATTATGCCACCAGTCTCCACCTCACACATTATGCCAGCAGTCTCCACCTCACACATTACGCCACCAGTTTCCACCTCACATTATGCCACCAGTCTCCACCTCACATATTACGCCACCACACCCCACCTCACACATGCCACCATACTCAGGGGTCTCCGTCTAGGGGATATATAAATGGCAACCACATGGTACCCAAGCTGAGCAGAACCTTGGTCATCTCCTTTTCTCTTCCGACCCTGATGCTGTTAGGGTTCCTGAGGGCTTGGGAGTCTTTATTTTTCTAACCTCCATTTCTCTAATTTCTCTATAAAACCTTAACCCCTAACCTGCTGACCTGTCGTGGCATGTAATACGTCCTCTGATTGGTAATCAGAGGATATGGTTGGTGAATTTATTTTGATAACTCTCCCGGTCAGGTCCGTGAGACCTGTAAATCAACGACAGGTGTGGTCCTCCAGACATTCTGGGGATTGTGAGAGATTGATGTGACCGCCAAAACATAAAAATATGGTGCTCTCTAAAAAGCGGTTACATTTACTGCTAAGTCTCTTCAAATATGCCCAGCCACTTCCAGTGCCGCATCCATCAGTGAAAAGTTTTGGAGAGCAAGAGGATTAAAGACTTCATTGTCAGTAACCCAGCATTAGCTAACAACAACATATAAGCATCTTGGGCTGATTGCTAGACTTTCATGGTATGGACCAATTAGTGACTTCTTATTCATCTACAGTGGATTAAGGATTTTTGTATTCTGCTCCAACTTACTTGTAATTGTGTTAATCACAGGACTAGTGTCTACATATTTTTGAATTTCTCAATATCTGTTTTAAACACTTCATTTTCGTCAGTTTTATATTGGATTTCTCATGTGTCCTTCAGAGAGTCGCTAAAATATTCAATGAACATAGTATAAGCCTAGTCCCAATTAGCAGGTATTGCTTAAATAACATACTCAGGATGAACCAGAAGGACAATATTTTGGTGGGTAAAACTTTAGGTAATAATAAATACTGGAAGTTGATGACAGTGTTGTTGGAATCACATTAAAATATGAATTTTGTGTCGATTAATAACACTAAACAACTTCTTTTTTCAATAGAAGTCAGAAATTTGCTGTTTCTACACTCAGGGGTCTCCGTCTAGGGGATATGTGAATGGCGACCACAAGGTACCCAAGCTGAGCAGAACATTACTTCCACTTACTGGTGTTTTGCTTCTCACTGTAACTTTTCTATCTGACCTTACCTTGGTCATCTCTTGTTCTCTTCTGACCCCGATGCTATTAGGGTTCCCGAGGGCTAGGGAGTCTTTATTTTTCCAATCTCTCCATTTCTCTATAAAATCTTAACCCCTAACATGCTGACCTGTCATGGCATGTAATACGTACTCTGACTGGTAATCAGAGGATATGGTCGGTGAATTTATTTTGATAATTCTCCCGGTCAGGTCGGTGAGACCCGTAAACCAACGACAGGTGTGGTCCTCCAGACATTCTGGGGGTTGTGAGAGAGCGATGTGACCGCCAAAACATAAAAATATGGTGCTCTCTTAAAAGCGGTTACTATACTGCTATTGCTCTATGAGTGAAATAATGTTGTAGAGCAAGAGGATTAATGACTTCATTGTCAGAAATCCAGCATTAGCTAACAACAACATTTGAAGTGTTGATAGTCACTGTGGTGGTTTAAAGGAGGACTTAATGCTTACATTGATTCAGTGCTTTTCCCATATGCAGCAGTATCTATCCACATCCCTGGAACTAAAAGGCACCAGAAACCCACAATATATTAATATATTAAGAAAATAGAGAACTGTGATGGTCAAATTAAAAATGTGCATTTTTTTATGTCCAACAGGTTCGCACCAGAGCACAAGGAAAGCTCTTCACTGCACTGGACCAGTTTTCTTATTCCTATGTTGTTCTCATTCCTCACTTGATGGAATATCTTCAGAATGATTCCAACGATAATCATGAAAAGTTCAAAGTAAGGTTATATAAGTATTCAGTATTTTAGTAATTGATATCTGAGAGATATTGCAGCCGTTGAACATATTTAACAATGATAGAGTAACTTTGAGTTCAAATTAACAGTTTTGAGCTGTAACTTTAAGTTACATAGTACATATGTTTTACAGACGTCTATATATGTAAAAATTAGTGAAGCTCAAAAGTGCTAATTTTGACCCAAAGTTACTCATACTTTTGCTTCACTGTCTTCCTCATCCAGTCAGTGTAATTAATTATCATATATAACAGTGTTTAATCTTAATTTTCAGGGAACACTTTTTGTCTTGCTTGGACCAAAGCAGAATCCCCTGGTTACAAGGCATGACTGGGAGATGCTTACAAATTTGTGGCCTGCCATTGTTCGTACCACACCTTCTGAAAAGCTGTCAGTAATTAGGCTGCTAGATAGCATGGTGGAAACAGTGCACAAACATTTCCCTACAATAACCATCAATTTACAGGTAAAATCAACTGTTCTATGTATAGATTGGATGGTGTAGGTTTACTTTTTCTTCTGCACACTTATTTACAGTATTAGATACATATTAAGAGCATTAAATCATTGGTTCCACATCAAGTAGACCATTTAACAAGCTAAACAACATGGAATTGCTGTTCAGTGTTACATACATATTTAAAACATCATTTTATATCACATAGTAAAAACATCACTGAACACACTAAGGAATACATACATAAGGAAATAATGAAGCTATTAACAGTGAAGCAACAAGAATCTAAAGTGAGAACAAATTGGAAACCAAAAGCTTCACTTATCTTAGTAATATTGCAAGCTTTGGTCAAAGCTTTGAGAATGAGTTGGATTCAACTCGAAACAGTGTCAGCACAGCACCAAAGAATTTGCAATATTACTAAAATAAGTGAAGCTTTTAGTTTCTAAATTGTTCTTACTTTAGAATATGTACATAATTTCAGTTGAACTTCTATATTCACTATATTATATATATATTTACAGCAGCAAATTGCTAATTACATATTATAGCTGTTGCAAAATTTAATGGCCGTTGGCTCAACAGAAAATCCAATCATACGCTTGCCATGCCTTGCAATGTTATGTTGTTAAACACTGTGAAATCAAGCTGTACAGCCAGTGATATAAATATCATTTGCGCCCACAAAGTTTATTTGTACAACAGGAAAAAGAATAGTAATATTCAACTATCAGCTGCCTTTAAATTTTACGGCTACCATAAATACACCAAAGTACACAGTGGCAGTTACTTCATTTATACAGATGTTATTGTTGGCTAATGCTGGATTTCTGGCACTGAAGTCATTAGGCCTCTCGCTCTGTAGTATTACTTATACAGGTGTATAATGTATGGTTTACAACATACAGTAGAACCCTGCAAATCTGAAATTCCTGATAATCTGAACACAAAATCCATAATTTAAGAACCTGATGTGTTGCACTCACATGACTTTCTCTACTCTTGAACTAACCATTCTTACAAACTCTTATTCCTATATCTTCTTTCTTGTTAGTTAAGATAAACATTTGTACAAATTATCTTATTGCTTATTTCCTTGTAGGTGCAAGGGGAATATTGGAATACAGTAGGCTTTGTGTGACAGTCAAATCTTTTAAAGCTTTGAGATTCCGTTCTCTTTGCACACGTAACATATAAAAAAATGAATAACGATGACCCATTTCACGAAAGTTCTAAGTTTTCCGAAACTCGCACACATAACAAGGAATATCTCCAAAATGGTTCACCCTACAAGAAAATTTATTGAGACATAAATTGTGTATTTAAGCAAATCTACATTTTTTGTATAGTATGATTTGGTCTATCTCTAACGGTTTACCAGTTATGCAAAAGTCGTCCAGAGTAAATACAACTACAGGGGCTATAGCCAGAAAATTCAAGATATACATTTCATTTGCCATCAAAATATCTCAAACATATGACATTTTAATAAAAATCATTAGCCATTTTCAAGAAAATCAAAATTTTCGAAAAAATTTCCATGTAAAGGGTAGTTTAAGGTGGGGCTATTTTCTTCAAAATCATCATGTCACATCCTTGAAAGACATTAAATTTAAATACCAACTTTGGTTTTTAACCGACTTTTCGTTTTTGAGTTATGCTGTCCACAGACTGACAGACACACACACGGACCTTTTTCTAAAAATGCTTTTTTTTGGATTCAGGGGCCTCAAAACATGTATTTCCGGTGAAATCTCGTCATAGAATTTTTGGGTGGAATACAATACTTCCCCTACTTACCAGTAGAGAAAGTAAAAATCTGATGTGAAGCACTCACATGACTTTTTCTACTCTTGTACTAAGCATTGTTACAACCTCTTATTGCTATTTCTTCTTTGTGTTAGTTGAGATAAACATTTGTACAAATTATCTTATTGCTTATCTTCCTTTCATAGAAGTTTGAAAACAGTATTCAACTGTTTTTAAACTTCCGTGAAAGGAAGATAGTTAAATAGGCTAAGTCTTCAGGAAGTTAAATAAAACTTACACGTGGTGGAACAAGAACAGGTTAGAAAATGGCGAATGAGGTAAGCGTATTCAATGAAAACTTCGGATCAAAGAAGCAAGAAATAAAAATGTTCATAAAACTTAACGAGAAAGAGAGGAACACTTTCGCCAACATAAAATTTATTAAACTATGTTTACGAAATAAAGAAACCCCCAAATTCGTCAGGAAAATAGTTAAACTTAGCAACGGAAATGTTCAACAAAAAGCAGCAGAGAAAAAAGTTTTACAATTAGAAGTCAATAAACATTACAAGCAGTTAGAAGACATAGAATTAAAACTTTACAAGTTACATTCAATTTTAACACAAACATTGGGAAACACGATTTGGGAAAACCTTCAAAATAATTATTTGGCAATCCTTAGTGGAAAAATGAGAGCAAAAACTCTTAAACATAAATTTGAAAAATTAATAAATGTTTCACCAAAATCTACACAAAAAAATTACACAGAAATTAAAATGCAAAATGAAAACAGAGAGGGTTCACATACAAACGTACGTTCAAACACAGCACAAAATGGCGGAACTACAAAAACTTATTTACAAAACTTTGAGAATGTGGTTAATCTTTCTGATCATGAATTCTCCAAAGAAGAAATTAATCTTTTAAATCAAGGTTTAAAAACGTGCATCCATTTTTCTACGGAAATTGAAGACTGTATAGCAGACATAAATATTTCAACACAGTGCTTACCATTATCTACACAAAATTCGGTAAAAACCCAGTGCAAAAAGATTTTAGAATTAAAATACAGATCAAGTCACAAAAATAAACTAAATCTTATCCATTCTTTAAAACATAAAAACGTAGTATACACAAAGGCAGACAAAGGGAACAAAATAGTAATAATGAATAAATCAAATTACATAGAAAAAATGGAAACAATGCTAAATGATAGTAACTACGAAAAAATCAGCAAAAACCTGCTAACCACTTGTGTTCAAACCTTTGAAAAAGCTATACAAAACTCAAGCATAATACCAAACAAATATGCAATTAAACCGAATAATCCAACCGTGCCTAGACTCTATGGTTTACCCAAAATACACAAGCCAGACATCACCATGAGACCCATAATTAGCAGCATAGATTCACCAACTTACAAACTAGCAAAATGGCTATCTAATAAATTCAATTCATTTCCTAAATTCGAAAGTTTAAGCATAAGAAACAGTTATGAACTAATAGAACACATCAAAGACTTCAAATTAACAGAAGAGGACACCCTTGTCTCCTTTGATGTAAAGTCACTATTTCCCAGTATACCAATAGAAAAACTCCCATCACTGATCAAAAATTGGCTCAAATTACTTGGAATGTCATCGTCAGAAATTGCAGAATACATAGAACTCACCAAATTATGCGCAGAACAAAATTTCTTCCAGTTCCAAACAAAGTATTTCCGTCAAACTTCAGGTTTAGCAATGGGCAACCCTCTCTCACCATTCTTAACAGATATTTACATGAGTTCATTGGAAATAAGGATAACGAAAGGTTTCCCGTGGATGTTCAAATTCTGGCAGCGATACGTAGATGACATATTTGCAATAGTTCCAAAAAGACACATCAGTGACGCATTAAAACTTCTGAACATACAGGACAAAAGTATAAATTTCACAGTGGAAGTAGAAAAAGATAATAAATTACCATTTTTAGATCTAAAATTAATCAAAAACAAGGATAGAATAAATTTCGGTATTCACAGAAAACCATCGCAGACAGACAACTACATAAAAGCTAATAGTTACAATCCAAGAACAAGCAATTTTCAATAGTTTAATACATAGATTGGTGAACATCCCTCTTTCAGCAGAAGAATATAAAACAGAATATTAAAAAATAATTGAAATAGCACAAAAAAAAAAGGCTTCCCCAAAGAATTAGTAGATAAAAAGGTAAAACGAGCAGAAAAGAAAATGAAAATGATGAACCAACGTGACTACGAGCACAAGGTGACTGAGCTCCTAGATCCGACCACCTACAAGAAGCTCTCCAGGGATCCAACAGCACGCGTTCTTCGGAAAACCATTCAACTGATTAAGTCTTCGTCCATTCCACCCAGTGATCAGCTGAAACTAAAGAGGAGTGAAGCTTTACCTCCCAGACTTTATGGACTTCCGAAGATTCACAAGCCTGGCACACCCCTAAGGCCGATTGTAAGTGCCATTGACTCACCTACGTACGCAGTTGCAAAATACCTCGAAAAGATGCTGCAACCTCACATCGGCAACACTGACACATACATAAAAGACTCCGCCCATTTCATTCAGAAACTCAAGACCATCAGCTTACAACCCAACGACTTACTTGTCAGTTTCGACATAACATCTCTGTTCACCATGGTTCCAGTCAATGAAGCCATAACACAGCTTAAGGAGATTTTTCCAGAAGACATTACGACGCTTTTCCACCACGTCCTCACGACTACGTATTTCCAGTGGAACCACGAATACTATGAACAGACAGACGGTGTAGCAATGGGAAGTCCTCTCAGTCCGGTTATTGCAAATTTTTACATGGAATTTTTCGAAGCTACTGCCTTGGATTCAGCACCGCTTAAACCTTCGTGCTGGTGGCGTTACGTGGATGACACGTTCGTCATTTGGAGTCACGGAGAATCAGCCCTGACAGAATTTCTGGATCACCTCAACAGCATCAACAAACAAATTCAATTCACCATGGAGAAGGAACAAGACGGTAAATTGCCCTTTTTGGATGTCATGGTAAACAGAAAACAGAATGGCACACTAGGCCACAAAGTGTACCGTAAGCCGACCCATACAGACCGCTACCTTCACAAGAACTCCAACCACCATCCGAAACTAAAGCGTGCTATGATTAAAACTCTGGCAGACCGAGCTACACGCATTTGCGAACCACAAGTTCTACACCAGGAATTTCAACACTTAGAGTCAGCGCTCCACTCTAATGGCTACGCAAAACGAGAAATTATGAGAGCATTACATCCTAGTAAAGGTCCCAACATCACAGAAACAGCCGCAAACAATAGGAAGGGCAAGGCCTTTTTACCGTACATTAGATCAGTCACAGACCGCATAGGCAAACTACTTAAACGCCACAACATTGACACCGTCTACAAGCCCACTAAACAGATTTGTAACATACTCCGTTCCGCCAAAGACCCCAGGGATCCTCTATCCACCGCAGGAGTATATAGAATACCTTGTTCGTGTGGCAAGGTGTACATCGGAACCACACAACGTAGTATAAAAACCCGCATTGAAGAACACAGAAGAAATTGTCGCATGGGTCAAACTGAAAAATCAGCAATTGCTGAACATGCCATACTCGAAGAAGGGGAACACATCATCCAATATGGTAACACAGATATTCTGGCATCTACATCCCACTACTATTCTCGCTTATTCCGTGAAGCCATTGAAATACACAAGCACAAAAATAATATCAATCGCAAAGAGGAAGGACTTAAACTCAACAGAATATGGCAAACAGCGTTAACAAAAACAAAAATCCAGAACCCCTCTCCAGCCAATCAGACGCCAGCTCCTTGTAGTACTCTACTGGTACAAGTCCAGCCCACTGGCCACCCGGACCTATCACAACGTACTTCCCCTCCAGCCGCCGACATAAATACCGCACCTCTGGTGGTGACCAGCGCAGTCGGTGCTGAGATCTCCACTAGGAAACTTCGACCTCGCCACCACTGAAGATGTCTGCCGTAGTCGCAGACGAAACGTTTGGGAAGAAGAAGGAACCCAATAGACCATGGCCCACAAGCCCGGTTAATATTGCATCTAGTAGAAAAGAAAAAGTTATTAAAAGAAACTACAACTCTCACAACAGCAAAAACAAAAATTATATTCAAAAAATTCACATATCATCCATGGGCCTTTGATAAATTCAAAAAAGTGTTCAAGGAATACAACATTCAGCTAGCACCAGTAAACCATTACTCCATAAAAAACCTACTACTTTCAAACATCAAAGATGCTATTCCACCTAACAAAAAATCTGGCATATACCAATTGAATGCAGTGATTGTAATGAAATGTACATAGGAAAAACCAAAAGAAATTTAGAAATCAGATCCAAGGAACACGTTAGAAACATTAAGAGTAAACAATTAGAAAAATCAGCAGTTGCATTTCACTTTTGGACAAAAAAATCATGACATAAAGCTAGAACCGAAACTTCTCAAACACATAACCGGAAAACAAGAACTGTCCACATGGGAACAAATCTTTATTTTAAAAAATAGAAACCGAGTATTTAATTTTGACATTCCTCAGAGTGACATTTTCAGTAAGTTCATTGAACCGTTACCAGAAGAAACATCAGAAGATAGCATCACCATCCGCATCATGAAACACCATGGAAACCCAGTTATTGTCCGGTTGATAATGGAGGAAAGTTACCTTTGAAACGCGTCCCGGAAAAATATGTTGTAAGTGTTGTTCAGTGTTATTAATTAACTCACCTTTTAAATTAAATCTTATTGCTTATTTCCTTGTAGGTGCAAGGGGAATATTAGAATACACATGGCTTTGTGCAATAGTCAAATCTTTTAAAGCTTTGAGATTCCGTTCTTTTTCCACACTTGACATATGAAAAACTGAACAACGATGTTCCATTTCAGAAAGTTTTTAAGTTTTCTGAAACTCAACAAGGAATATCTCTGAAATGGTTCACCCTACAAGAAAATTTATTTAGACATAAATGGTGTATTTTAGCAAGATCTGCATTTTTTGTATGTATATCTTTCTTAATTTTTAAAGCTATAGAACTTTCATTTTTATTGTTGTAATATTAATGCTGACTTTACTCAGGGGTCTCCGTCTAGGGGATATGTGAATGGCAACCACAAGGTACCCAAGCTGAGCAGAACATTACTTCCACTTACTGGCGTTTTGCTCCTCACTGTAACTTTTCTATCTGACCTTACCTTGGTCATCTCTTGTTCTCTTCCGACCCCGATGCTATTAGAGTTCCTGAGGGCTAGGGAGTCTTTATTTTTCCAACCTCTCCATTTCTCTATAAAACCTTAACCCCTAACATGCTGACCTGTCATGGCATGTAATACGTCCTCTGATTGGTAATCACAGGATATGGTCGGTGAATTTATTTTGATTAATTCTCCCGGTCAGGTTGGTGAGACCCGTAAACCGACAGGTGTGGTCCTCCAGACATTCTGGGGGTTGTGAGAGAGCGATGTGACCGCCAAAACATAAAAATATGGTGCTCTCTAAAAAGCAGTTAAATTTACTGCTAAGTCTCTTCAATATTTATGAAGTGAAAAATATAAGAGAGCAGGAGGATTAATGACTTCATTGTCAGAAATCCAGCATTAGCTAACAACAACATTTTTTGTACAGTATGATTTGGTCTATGTCTAACGGTTTACGAGTTATGCAAAAGTCGTCCAGAGTAAATACGACCACAGCGGCTATAGCCAGAAAATTCAAGATATGCATTTCATTTATCATAAAATATCTCCAACATATGACATTTTAATCAAAATCGTTAGAGCCATGTTCAAGAAAATAAATATTTTCCATGTAAAAGGATAGGTTAAGGTGGGGTTGTTTTCTTCAAAATCTTTGTGTCACATCCTTGAAAGGCATTAAACCAAAATACCAACTTCGGTTTTTAACCTACTTTTTATTTTTGAGTTATGCTGTCCACACGCACATGCACACACACACACACACACACACCTTTTTCTAAAAATGCTTTTTTTTTGGGGGTGGGGGGGGGTTCGGGTTCTCCAAACATATGTTTCTCGTGAAATCTCGACATCGAATTTTTGGGTGGAATATGGGACCTGGGAGACTCTGCCTTAGAAGAGTTTTTGGATAATCTTTAGAAACGTTCCCGCAATGAGTTGGTCAGAATTTCGGCAAAGTCCCATTCGGCAGT
Source organism: Tenodera sinensis (assembly GCA_030765045.1). Classification (NCBI taxonomy): domain Eukaryota; kingdom Metazoa; phylum Arthropoda; class Insecta; order Mantodea; family Mantidae; genus Tenodera; species Tenodera sinensis. Next base: position 34,359,640 of record CM060967.1, read on the forward strand.
GTGTACGAATGGTCACGAAAGTTGCCGAAGTTGCTGTGTTAATGCAACGCTGCCAACAGCAAAATGTCCCTAGGACTTTGTTGCCAACAGTAAGTTTGAATGTTTTTGCGGGAGTCGTCATTATGCTATTGTGCTTGGTACAAGGAAGAAGCTCCGTAAATGGATTTTTTCTCCACTCGAAAATAAAAAATCAGTAAATAAAAAGAACGATAATTAATAAAAATAATATAAATATAATAATATAATAGTATTAAATATAATTAAATATTTATTTATAATATTTTAATATAAATTTATAAATAAATATTTATATTTTAATATTTAAATATTAATAAAAATAATATAAATATAATAATATAATAGTATTAAATATAATATATATAATATAAATCTAATAACATTAAAAGCAATAATATAAAATAAATAAACAAAAAAGATAAAGATAAAAGATAAAGGTAAAAGATAAAATAAATAAACAAAAAAAGATAAAGATAAAAGATAAAGGTAAAAGATAAAATAAATAAGCAAAAAAGAACGATAAATAATAAACATAATAAAAATATAATAAAAAAATATATCCCACTGCCGAGTGTGACTTTGCCGAAATTCTCACAAAATCATCGCGTAAGCTTTCCTAAACAATATCCATTTCGGCTCATAATAATAATATAACAATAAAGAAGGAGCCAGCGTATAATAATAATAATAATAATAATAATAATAATAATAATAATAATCCATAATAATGGATTAAAAATAATAATAAATAATAATAAATGCATTTCGGCTCAAATCCATAATAATGGATAAAAAATAATAAATCCATTTCGGCTCATAATAATATAATAATAAAGAACGAGCCAATTATAAAGAGCGAGCCAGTAATAATGTGTGGAGTTGCGCTACGCGATAGCGGCGTATGTCATTGTTATGTTACGAGCCAGCGTATCGTATAATAAGAATCCATAATAATGGATAAAAAATAATAAATCCATTTTGGCTCATAATAATATAATAATAAAGAACGAGCCAATAATAAAGGACGAGCCAGTAATAATGTATGGAGTTGCGCTACGCGATAGCGGCGTATGCCATTGTTATGTTACTGCTAGATTGCAGGTGGTTGCATCACGTGTTAAATAAAGCACGTGTTAAATAAATATCGGTGTTTAATGTGTTGGCAATGAAAACTAGTGTAGTGTAAAAAGCAATGTTGGCAATGTGAAATAGCGTGTGCTGAAATCTAGTGGGCGATTGTGAAACTACTGGGCAGATGTGAAATAGCGTGTGCTGCAGTCTAGTGGGCAATTGTGAAACTACTGCCGGTACTGCCAGCGCATGCGCAGAAGGTAGGAAAACTACTGCCGGCGCATGTGCAGAAGGTAGGTTCGGACACTTAGAATCTGGCTGGCAAAAAGGGAACGTTTCTAAAGATGAGCCGAATTTTTACTTCACATTACCAGTCTAAACCCTCGGATTCAGTTTACTATGGAGAAAGAAAAAGATGGTACGCTCCCTTTCCTGGATGTTCTTGTTATCAAGAAAAGTGATGGCACACTAGGACACACAGTTTATTGCAAACCCACATACACCAACCGATATCTTCACAAAACCTCAAACCATCATCCAGGACAAAAACGGGCTGTGATCAAAACTTGGTAGACAGAGTGTTAAGAATATGCGAACCTCAGTACTTACAACAGGAATTTCATCTAGAATATGCTCTCTGTAATAATGGGTACACACACAAAGAAATAAAAAGAGCCTTACACCCTATTGACAGGAAAGGCATGGTATACCTCCCTTATTTGCAACACACTACGGACTGTATTTCTAAATTATTGAAGGCCCATAATGTAGAAACAGTTTTCCTTCCTACCAAAAAGATTCACCAGTTTCTTCGTTCAGCTAAAGATCCCAGAGACCCATTCACATCGGCTGGAGTGTACCGAATACCTTGCTCTTGCGGGTCAGTCTACATGGGTACCACTCAACACAGTATCAATACCAGGTTAAAAGAACACTGCAGACATTGCTGCCTGGGACAGCTGGAGAAATCAGCAGTTGCCAAACATGCCTTAGAAGCACCCGGAGAATACATCATCCGCTACGATGAAACAGATATCCTTGCTACAACTTCCCATTGCCACGAACGCCTATACCGTGAAGCAATCGAGATTTACAAGCATAAAGACAACTTTAACCCTTTATTGCCTGGTGTGACTTATAAGATACATAAGCTTTTTTTCCTATTTGTACTAGTTTTATTTTTTTTTTCTGCTATATTCTTGTTATTCTGTCTGTCACCAATTAAAAATACATATTTGAGACGGTTTGAATTGTAAAAAAAGTATTTTTTTTACAATTTATATTGTAGAAGCAAAATCCATGCAACCGCAGTCAAATGATACCTCGTCATCATCCACGCGTGCCATCACACCGATTATTTTACGTGGGCCCTCCCCGTCCTTTACCACAGGCACATTTGACTGCGGTTGCCGAGACTCGAACTCACGACCTCAGGCTTTGAGTGCATGGCCAGTGCACTACGTGTTGCCTTAACGATCATGGCTATCCGAGCCAGCAGGCTGAAGGCCTCTCAGATCGCCTAATCTAAACCGGTTTCGAATTAGAGGAAGAACGGCATATGTAGCAAAATAATTCGGGCAATAGAGGGTTAACAAGAAAGAAGAAGCTCTCAAACTTCATAAGACATGGTACCCTGCTCTGCTAAACAGACCCACAGCCAAACCCCCAGGACCAATCATAGGAAACATGTACCAATCAGGTAATGGGAGGGCAGTACCTACCAGCACATATAAACCCACTCTTTCTGCCGGCAATTCAGTAGTGACCGAGAAACCTAGGAGAGTTGTACATTGCCAGTGATGATGCTTGCCGTAGCTGCAAGCGAAACGTCGGGGAGAATGAAGGAGCCCAGTGGACCACGGCCTCTCAGCCCGGAAGCATATTCTTCTAATTATTGTATTCCACCCAAAAATTTGATGTCGAGATTTTACCAGAAATATATGTTTCGATGTCTTCTGAATAAAAAAGAAAAAAAAAAGCATTTTTAGAAAAGATCCGTGTGTGTGCCTGTCTGTCAGGCTGTGAACAGCATAACTCAAAAACGAAAAGTCGATTAAAAACCAAAGTTGTTAGGTAGGTTTAATGTCTTCCAAGGATGCGACAATAGCATTTTGAAGAAAATTTCTCCACTCTAAACTATCCTTTACATGAATAATTTTTCAAAAATTTTGATTTTCTTGAAAATGGCTCTAACGATTTTGATTAAAATGGCATATATTTGAGATGTTTTTATGACAAATGAAATGTATATCTTGAATTTTCTGAAGTCCTATTTACACTGGATGACTTCTGCATAACTGGTAAACCTTAAGAGATAGACCAAATCTTAATGTACAGAAAATATGGATCTTGCTAAGCCACAATTTATGTCTAAATAATTTTTTTTTGCAGGGTGAACCATTTCACAGATATTTCTCATTATTTGTGTAAGTTTTGCAGAACTTATTCTTCTGTCAAATGGAACATCGAAATTAATTTTTTTTTATGTTAACCGTGCAAAGAGAACAGTGTTTGAGAGCTTTAAAAGATTGACTTGCTCAAAGCTTACTGTATTCCCATATGCCCGTTGCATGTGCAAGAAAACAAGCAATAAGATAATTTCTGCAAATGTTTATCTTAACTAACATGAAGAAGATATAGGAATAAGAGTTTGTAAGAATGGTTAGTGCAAGAGTAGGGAAAGTCATGTGAGTGCAACACATCAGATTTTTTTGTTTTGGATAAACCAAACATTTCCGAATCCAAACAAGCTGCACCCCCAATTAATTCGGATTAACAGTATTACAGTTTTTGACACATGCTTCTAGTGTATAAAAGCAATGATGATGCAGGATCTTTTGATTTAAACTCTTGAGATTGTTTCTAAAACTATGGGTAATTCATTTTAAATAATTTTCTGTGTACAAAGCTGACTGTATATGTCTATGTATCTGTGAATTATTTTTATTGCATGTATCATGTGATTGAATGTGAGATCTGAACTTGTATAGGTTAGCTGGGGCATAATTTTTTATTTGAAGATGTACATTCAGCATAATAGGAGACTTTATAGTTGCTGGAAATATTCCCTCTGGCTTGTTCTACAAATATATTTCAGTGAACAAGAAGAATGGCTCAATGAAAAAACTGAAGCTATTTAGGGGGGGATGTAACTGGTATGGTCAGTTTTTTGTTTTTTGAATTTGTTAGTTTTTGAACAGTCATGATGTTTTCCTCACTCTCCTTAAATTTTAACATGGTATTCCAATTCTTAAAGCATTCAAAGAAATCAAATAGATATTACTGTCTTCCTTTCTTAGAAGTTTGGAAATGTTATAATCAATTTAATTTAAAGGGTGAGTCAATTAATAACACTAAACAACACTTACATTTATAATTTTCTGGAATGCGTTTCGGAGGTTGACTTTCCTCCATTATCAACCGGACAATAACTGATACTGTTCTGATACTGCCACACCCACTTTTTAGTGAAAATGAAGACGTGTAGAATCTGAGCAGTTGTCATGTTTTGCAAAGTGAATATGATGCAAGGTACATACATAAAATATCTTGAAGATAGCCACTGTTCATCCTACGAGCATATTTTGGATGCAAATCCTTATGACAATCCTATTGAAAGACTAGAATGTATTGGGCACATTCAGAAAGGGGCTGGTAAAAGATTTCGTCGACTGCTGAAGGAAAAAAAAAGGGGTATTCTGTTGGAGGATGGTAAAAGTTTAGGAGGTAAAGGAAGACTGCCTGCAAAGGAAATAGATTCTCAGCAGGTTTGGTATAGAAAAGTCGTAAGAGAAAATAATTTCAGTATAGAGGATATGAGGAAAGCAATTTGGACCATTTACTTTTGCAAATTTTTAACCGACCAGAAGTTTATGCACTAGTTGTGCCCCAAAGAATGATGGTACAAGTAATATATTGACAGCAGCAGTTATACACAAGCATTCACTCCCAGAGGCAATGCTAAATGAAAAAAAGGTCCATATGCGCATGGTAAAACCCAGAATAATACTGAAAGTTTTAACAATTTAGTGTGGATTAGGTGTCCTAAAACCATATTTTGTGGTCTAAAAGTGCTGAATATTAGTGTACTATATTATAATGAAGGAAATAATGGCAGAATTAAGGTTTCAAACAAAACTGGACTGGAACCTGGAGTGTATACAATAAAAATATTTAACTATGTGGTTCAGAAGCAGGCGGTGCTGTGGCCTAGTGGTTAGAGCATTTGCCTACCACATAGACGGCCCAGGTTTGATCCCAGGACCCGCATGTAGTATTCATGGTGGACGAAACGGCATCAGGGCAGGTTTTCTCCAGGTTCTCCAGTTTCCCCTGTCACTCATTCCACCAATTGTGCCATTATCACCTTTCCAATCATTGATTTGCCTGCATTTCATATCATCCTCTTCCTCACTATCATGCGTAGTGCTTGGCTGACCATCCACTTCCAGGTCTTCACTCTTGTCTGGTCCATAGGTTCCTGTGTTCCCTGACAGACATCTGACCCTAGGCACTGGGTGTAAGTCCTACATAAGGGGAGGGTAATCAGGTAAAGAAAGAAAGATCAGAAGCAGAGTCGAATGTCCTGAAACTGCACTAGGAAGCAAGGCAGCAGAAGAGGGCCAAAAGAAAAAATCAAGAGGATGATTAGGAATATGCATATGGTGGTCACTGAGCATTACTAGGTTCTGAAAGTTAAGATTTTTTAATCATGTGCTGGAAAAAAAAATCTTTAATTGCTCATTTCTGCAACTTACATTTTTCATTTATATAAGTTCCCTTTTCTCAGCAGCCATGGGTACTAGAGCCATAAAAAGTCTTTAGAACTTAATATTGAAACTTGTCCTGTAAAGAGAAGTTAAATGGGGCATTAGAACTAGTTTTATGCTGACTATAACTGAGATTATCCCAAAAATGTAAAAAAGAAAGAAGTTAAAAAGTGTAATTTTCATTTTAGGAAATATTTATTTCACACAAAAACTTTTAGAGGATGAAGTTACCAACAGGTAAGTCATTCAGTAAAAAATTCAGATGTATAACTTCACTAGTTTTAGAGAAAAAGGAACATAATCTCTAATAATAGTTTAATTAAATAAGGAAATAATGAAGCTATTAACAGTGAAGCAACAAGAATCTAATGTAAAAACAACTTAGAAACTAAAAGCTTCACTTATCATAGTAATATTGCAAGTTCTTTTGGTGCAGACACATTTCGAGTTGACTCCAACTCATTCTCAAAGCTAATCAAATTCTTCTTTATTAAGGGTTATATTTATTAACTTATAAATTAAACTATTGAAAACAGCAAATTTATGTGCTTTGATAATGAGTTGGAATCAACTCGAAACGTGCAGCACCAATGAACTTGCAATATTACTAAGATAAGTGAAGCTTTTAGTTTCTAATTTGTTCTTATCTTAGATTAAATAGTTTAATTTTTTAGTTCTGGTGTATTGCCCAATCTGTGTAGTAAAAATTCATCAAAAACAGTTTTTTACATAACTACATTTTATAGATAACACTGCGCAAAATTTCAAGAACATACTGTTCATAATGAGCTAATGGCAATGTTACTTTTGAGTTACATCCCCCCTTAACAGTGAAGCAAAAGATAAAGCAGTAAATATTAGAGACTGTATATTCCAACTCAAAATAAGATTGTAACTTTTGGTAGGTTGAAAAGTAAAGAAGACAGATGTAGTCGAAATAAAGAAACACTTTTATTTCCGTAAACAGTAACTTTGTACACTTGTTGCAAAAGCAAGAAAGTCTTTTCCGATTCTCCAACAGCACGACTCTGAATTTGTAACACAAAGAACTGTCCCTTCTCCGTCGGCACGACTCCTGTCCTCGGCACGACTACTCAACGCTTCACATACGTCTGACTCCCCTTCTGTCGCACTTTACCGCTATTTATATCTCCCAGGCACTATTCTGGAAAGTTCAGTTATTGCGGTGAAATACAAAGCAGAGAAGATTCTCGAAGTCTCTATCCTTTTCTCTCTTTCGGCAAGCGCCCCAACAATGCGGCCAGGCTCTGTCTCTTTCCTTCGGCTCCTTTGCGGTAGTGCCGACAATAATGCGATGGGTGACACTGCTGTTGTCGGCAATTAGATGCGGCGGGCGCGGTGACACTGCTCCCTCCTCAGAGTTGGTCGTCCCGACCCACACTATCACTGCGGCATCTCCCTTGCGCCCCGGTGGACTAACCCATCGAACCTCTTCTCCAGGAGGCACGATCCTAGGTATCGCTGTTGGATAGTGTCCCTTGGTCCGGGTAGGACGATGTATGCCATCCTGCATCGAAATTCTGCAACAGTACCGCCGGTCTTGACGGTCCCTCGTCCAGTTGCCCTTCTTCCTGGTGTGTTGACGGGCCATCCTGCGCACTTGAAAACGGCTCACTGGGTACCATGTCCACCGACCTCTCTGGCGCACCTTCGCAGCCACCTTGCTTCCGATGGGTCCGGCAACAAACCCCGCCACATCCGCGCGAGTCGCGTCCACCGCTGCACTCGTGTTCACTCGTGTTCGGCACGGCCTCTCCTGTATCCTGCCGTCCAAGATGTCCACCATTCTTCCGTTCACGGCACTATGCGTCAGGTGATTGGATGGCTCCGACGGTCCCCCCATGTCACACGCCAAGTCGGTTCTCGCGTGTTGCTCGTTTGCTTGTGCGCTTCGCTGCTGATCGTCCTCCACGTCATATCCTGGTTGGTTACGTACCCGACACACTCCTCCAGAGGATCCTCGACGACGTCCCTGAACTGCCCCTTTGTCTTCCCCGAGACGTACACTTTCGTTATCTGAAACGGGCGCAACCGTCGCCTCGGCCACTAGGTGCTTCCTCCCCGGGTCCGCGCTATTCCGTCTGCCCCTGGCATCCAGTACTTTGACGCTCTCGTCAACTCTTACTACCAGGGCGCCAAGACGTTCCCCGTCGTCCTCCACGACGTTCACATGCTGGCAGAGGTCTTCCACCTTTTCGCCGAGTTCTTCCACGTCTTCCGTCACGCCAGTCAGTTCGCCGAGTTGTTCCACGACTTCCGTCACGCCAATCAGTTCGCCGAGTTGTTCCACGTCTTCCGTCACGCCAATCAGTTCGCCGAGTTGTTCCACGTCTTCCGTCACGCCAATCAGTTTGCCGAGTTGTTCCACGTCTTCCGTCACCCCAATCAGTTCGCCGAGTTGTTCCACGTCTTCCCTCACATCATCTGAAACGGGCACAACTGTCGCCTCGGCCACTAGGTGCTCCCTCCCCGGGTCCGCGCTATTCCGTCTGCCCCTGGCATCCAGTACTTTGACGCTCTCGTCAACTCTTACTACCAGGGCGCCAAGACGTTCACGTGCTGGCAGAGGTCTTCCACCTTTTCGCCGAGTTCTTCCACGTCTTCCGTCACGCCAATCAGTTCGCCGTCAATTTTCGCCGATAGCTCCGTCTTCATCTCTTTCAGCTCGGCAGCGAGGTTGTCGTTTCTCGTCTTCATTTTGGCAACGAGGTTGTCGGTTGCCGTCTTCAGCTCGGCAGCGAGATTGTCATTTAACGTTTCCATTTTGGCAGCGAAGTTGTCGTTTGCCGTCTTCATTTCGGCGAATAATTCTTTCATCATTGCCATCATCCTGGTTTCCGAATCTCCCTCCATCTTGGTTCTAACGTTGCAACTTCTAACGACGATGTAACGAAACTAGAAGCAATTCGACGGATCCCACTTCTGACACCAGTGTGACTTTTGGTAGGTTGAAAAGTAAAGTAGACAGATGTAGTCGAATAAAGAAACACTTTTATTTCCGTAAACAGTAACTTTGTACACTTGTTGCAACAGCAAGAAAGTCTTTTCCGATTCTCCAACAGCACAGCTCCGAATTTGTAACACAAAGAACTGTCCCTTCTCTGTCGGCACGACTCCTGTCCTCAGCACGACTACTCAACGCTTCACATACGTCTGACTCCCCTTCTGTCGCACTTTACCGCTATTTATATCTCCCAGGCACTATTCTGGAAAGTTCAGTTATTGCGGTGAAATACAAAGCAGAGAAGATTCTCGAAGTCTCTATCCTTTTCTCTCTTTCGGCAAGTGCCCCAACAATGCGGCCAGGCTCTGTCTCTTTCCTTCGGCTCCTTTGCGGTAGTGGCAACAATAATGCGATGGGTGACACTGCTGTTGTCGGCAATTAGATGCGGCAGGCACGGTGACAATATATAGTACCTGGGCGACCGAGCTTCGCTCGGCGTTTTTTGCCTCTGTTTTTGTGAAATCTTATTTTTTGTGGGAGAAGATACTTATTTAGACAAGCCTAAAAGGCAAAACGTTAACTAAATAAAACTACTTGTCGCAATTGTTAAGAGTAATGTCCGAGATACAAGAGATATAGAAATACATAAAAATATTGCACAAACACCATCATTTCAGCTGTAAAACGTGTACTGCTGAAAGCAGGCCTCCCCCATAGATATCCATCCAGTTTGAGGTTTTCGTCGAGCATTTATTCCATTATGGAGTTCAGTTCTTTGTTGCTGTGGTTGACTCCAGGACATTAACACGTTGACTAAGATCCTTCATACTTCCATCGAGTTCTTCCATGGCTTTCTTATCTCTGGTCAGTCGCTCGTTATTATTCTTCGATAGACCTGTCTTCATATTGGAATTCCCGTCTTTATCTTTTCCGTTTCGGAGTTTACATTTTCAATTTGCCTTCCATTTTTGTTCCCATATTTTGTATTCCGTAGTTTATATTTTTCCAATCTGGTTTTCATATTTGTTTCCTCTGCCGCATTCCGGAATTCATTTCATTTCCCATTATGTCCATCTTGGCTAAAATTTGTTTCATCAGCTGTTCCATATTGTGCTTTTCGTCGCACTCCGGACACCAATTGTGAATACTTTACTTTTTTAACTATTTCTTTATTTTTTATTAAAACACCGGAGTGACACTAAGCAAAAGCAATGCTGAAGAATAACAAATACTACAGAAAGAAAAGGTGGTTGATAAAGCCATGTGAATGTACTACGCATTTATGTTTCAAACATATAGAAGGGTGTATGAATTGTTCGTAATTGTTTGTCGAAGCGGGAGTAGTGAAATAAATGTGATTGTGTTTTACTATAGAAAAATGAGTAGAAAAACCGTGTGAATGTTATACATTGCACTTATATTTCAAGTGTATGGAAAAATGTATGGATTGTTTGCAGAAGGAGTAGTATGTTGGGTAAAAGAAAAGGGAGTAGAGAAAACCATGTGAACGTAATACATTGCGTGGTAAAATGGATTGCATAAAAACCTTCGCCATGAAAAAAATTAGGTATGTCACTTTTCATGGTAATCGGTCAACCTGTTTTGGATTTTAATCACTCTTCAACATAAGATATGTATAGGCCTTGGTATGTATGAAGTTGATAAACCATAGGGAATAACATGTGAATTATTACGTAAAACAAAAGTGAGTAGAGAAAGTAGTATGAATGTAATACGTTGTATTTGTTTCAAACATATAGCAAATTGTATGAATTATATGTTGAAGGGCGAATAGCGAAAGAAGACTGTGTCTCGTAAAGGAAGAATTAGTAGAGCAAATCGTGTGAAAGTAATACGCTGCATTTATATTTCATTCCTAGAATATTATATGAATTGTATGTTGAAGGGCAGACAGAGAATACATGAATGCGCTACGTAAAAGAAAAGTCAGTAGAAAACCATTTGAAAGTAATATATTGTGTAGTAAAATTGTTACCATAAAAACTCTCCATGAAAAAAATACATACGTGCCGAATTTCGCGATGATCAGTTAAGCGGTTTTCGAGATTAAAAGTTAGATATATACAAACATTCAAGTTGTATAGATGATATGAATTATTTGTAGAAGAGTGAGTGGAGAAAGACATGTGAAGGTGTTACCTAAAAGTGAGTAGAGTAAACACTGTGAATGTCACATACAGCATTTCTATATCAAACATGCACAAAATTGTATGACTTATTTCTAGAAGAGTAAGTAGAGAAACAGTTATGAGTGTGTTACCCAAAAGCAAGTAGAGAAAACAGTATGAGTGCAATACGTAGCATTTCTATTTCAAACATGCATGAAATTGTATGACTTATTTGTAGAAGAGTGAGTAGAGAGAGGAATGTGAATGTGTTACCTAAGAGTGAGTAGAGAAAACAGTATGAATATAATATGTAGCATTTCTATTTCAAACATACAGAAAATTGCATGATTTCTTTATAGAAGAGCATAGAAAGAGATGTGAACGTGATACGTAATAGTGAAAGGAGAAAACAGTGTGAATGTAATAGCATTTCTATTTAAAATATACAGAACATGGCATGACTAATTTTAAAAGGGGGGATAAAAGTGTTTTATTGGTGCAAAATCACATTTTTATGGAAAATTGTTTATAGAAGGGTGAGTAGAGAATGAGATGTGAATGTGATACCTAAAAGTGAGAGGAGAAAACTGTGAATGTAATAGCACTTCTGTTTCAAACATACAGAACATGGTATGACTTATTTTAAAAGTGGGGATAAAAGTGTTTTTGGTGCAAAATCACGTTTTTTATGGAAAATTGTTTATAGAAGACTGAGTAGAGAAAGAGATGTGAATGTGTTACCTAAAAGTGAGTAGAGAAACCGCTGTGAATGTAATATGCAACATCTCTATTTCAAACATACAGAAAATTTCATGACTTATTTGTAGAAGAATGAGTAGAGAAAGATATGACTGTATCACCTAATAGTGAGAGGAGAAAACAGTGTGAATGTAATAGCACTTCTGTTTCAAACATACAGAACATGGTATGACTTATTTTAAAAGTGGGGATAAAATGTTTTTGGTGCAAAATCTTGGTTTTTTATGGAAAATTGTTTATAGAAGACTGAGTAGAGAAAGATCTGTGAATGTGTTACCCAAAAGTGAGTAGAGAAAACACTGAATGTAATATGCATGTATACAAAAATTTAACCAAATCTTTAGAGCCGTTTCTGAAATACCGTGAGTATATATATAAGAATTGCTGTGTAGAAGCGGGAATAAAAAATGTTATTTTTTATGTAAAATCGTGTTTTTTGGGGAATTACACCTATATAGATGAACTTAAAAGGCAAAACTCTATCTGAATACAAAATTTGATCAAAATCGTTAGAGCCGTTTCCAAGTTGCGCGGAATAAATATATGTATATATATACAAGAATTGCTCGTTTAAATATATAAGATATATATATTGTGACTTATTTTGGTTGTGTGTAGTAAAGTAGACAAATGTAGTCGAGATAAACACTTTTATTTCCGTAAACAGTAACTTTGTACACTCGTTGCAACAACAAGAAAGTCTTTTCCGATTCTCCAACAGCACGGCTCCGAACTCGTAACACAAAGAACTAACTCTTCTCCGTCGGCACAACTCTCCACATCGTCTGTCCGTCTCCGTCGGCACGACTACTCAGCCTTCACATACGTCTGACTGTTCTCCGTCGGCACTACTCAACGCTTCACGTACGTCTGACTGACTCTTCTCACACTTTACCGCTATTTATATCTCCCAGGCACTATTCTGGAAGCTTCCGGAACGTTCACTTATTTAGCGGTGAAACACAAAGCAGACAGTTCTAGAAGCCTCTATCACTTTCTCTCTTTCGGCAAGCGCCCAACAATGCGGCCATTCTCCGTCTCTTTCCTTCGGCTCCTTTGCGGTAGTGCCGACAATAATGCGATGGGTGACACTGCGGTTGTCGGCAATTAGATACGGCGGGCGCGGTGACACTATATATATATTTTTTTTTTAAAAATTTCTTTGCATTAGATACACAATTTAACATACAGCTCTTTCTCTAATTGTAAATATTGCTTCTACTGAAAGAGAATTTAAAGGATATTAGCCTGGAACTTAAAAATTCAATCCCACAACTGGGATTTGAACCACAGACCTTCCGCTTACGAGGCAGCTGCTCGAACCATTGAGCTATTGTGACAAACTGCCAGAATGGCATTAAATTCTCAAACCAGTTCATATTTCTCCTGGTAAACCACAAAGGATATTAGCCTTCAGATTTAAAGTTTGTTTGAAACAAATATGGAATTTAGGACACTTAAAATGGAGAGACTGCAAAGAAATAATATTTTAGCACAAATTGCTCTTGTAAGGTATTTATATTTTACATGCAAGAGTTCAAACATAATTGGTCAACCTATTTGGAATAAGCATGAAAGTAAAACTTGGTTTTTGTGGAGAGCCTCCTGAAAATTCTCAATTTTTAGATACATATTCCTCTGTGGACTGAGTGGTAATGACAAAGCTGATTTTCTTACAAAAAAGGGTACCAACTGTGAACAAAAATCTATAGTTAATTTACCATTTTATGCAGCTAAAAGATTAGTCAACTCTGAATTAAAAAAAATTGTTGTAAAATATTACAATGAAAAATCAAAAAATGAAAGATGGGAACTACCAAACATTCAAACAGTAATTCCTGAGTATCCTCGAAAAACAGCAGTAGCAACCGTCAGATTGATTAGGGACATGATTGTCTGGCAAAACATTTGAACAGAATTGGGATATATTCTTCACTACTATGTGGTCTGCAAGAGGAAATGGACCAAGACCACCTTCAAATATACCCGGCCACTTCTAGCGCCCCATCCATCAGTGAAAAATATTGGAGAGCAAGAGGATTAATGACTTCATTGTGAGAAATCCAGCATTAGCAAACAACAAAGATACATATTCCACTCATTGAAGGAAATCATTTTTAAACATGATATAACTTGTAAGTTCAGTAGAGTTGTTGCCTACTTTATAAACATAGTTGTCTACTATGACAAAAACATTCTCTATATATAGGTCGTGAAGTAAGTCCAGAACAATTCCCCGACATGCGCAGTAGCAACTTTTCACCAGAAAGGCTGATGGTGGGGAAGTTGTGCAGTTATGTTTGCACAGAAATCGCAACGTTTCTGTCCTCGAAGGAGTGAAGTTTGCTAGCATAGCTTTAGTGCTGTGTTCTTTCGTGCGTATGCAAACATTTACACTTTGGCATTCTGTGACATTTAGGTACTATGGAAGGTGCACGAAGTTCTAGTGTGAAAAAAGTTGGTGGAAGAAAGGTGCTTCATAGTCAAAGCAGGGAAATAATATGAATGTTTACAATTATTTTAAACAAGAAAAGAGCAGGGAGCCTATGTGATATCCACCTCAGTAGCGTGATGGCTAGCATGTCTGCCTCATGTTCAAGAGGTCACGAGTTCGAATCTCGCTTAGGATAGGTTATCTGGATAAGATTTTTTCCGGGGTTTTCCCTTATCCTGAGAAGATGAATGTCAGGTAACTTAAAGCTCTTTGGACCTTGGGCTGATTTGAGCATAATTTCACCCATTTCACTCATTCACCATCCGATATGACATTATGTTGGAGGACGTTAAGGAAAAAAAAAACTATGTGATACAGGAGTGTGTTAAAGCTACGGTAGTGTCAATAAGTAATGTACAGAGAATCCTTACTGAGGGAGATAAGTGCACAAAGGAGGATGCCTCATTTAACCCCCTCACAAAAAAAGACCCAGGAGAGAAAATAAAACTGACAGATGACTTTGATAAGGCAGTAGTTCAGAACACAGTAAATGAGTTTCATAAAATGGAAGGTGAAAGGCCAACATTAAATTCATTGCTGCACATCTTGAAGGAAAAAATAAATTTTTGTGGAAGCTTTAAGGAAAGTGCTCATAAATCTAGGCTTTTGGTGGAGGAAAGCAAAGAGCAATAGGTGCGTATTACTAGATGGACTTTATTCCAAATGCATTGTTAATATTTAAATATGGCGCTAAATCTGGAGATTGCCATAATGACATGAACTTTGTGAACTATGAAAGGTGGTTAAAGACAAAATTAATTCCCAACCTTCCCCTTAAATCTGTCCTTGTCATTGATAATATCTCATACCATAATGTCCAGATAAGTCCCATTCCAAATTCCTCATCAAGAAAAGCAGATATGATCTCTTGGGTAACATTACATGGCATTAACTTTGACCCAGAATTACACTCCTTGATAAAGCGGAATAAGCCTGCTTTTAAAACACAAAATTGATGCTGCCCTTGCTGAATATGGTCACACTGTTCTCCGATTGCCACCTTACCACCCAGGTTTGAACCCAATTGAACTAATATGGAGTTCAATTAAAGATCACGCTGCTAAGAAAAATGTAGTTTTCTTTGAACAAAGCAATGCAGCTTGTAGAAGAGAAGTGCAAGATCATCACGTCTGAGGATTGGATTTCATGATGTCGACATATGCGAGAAATTGAAAACAATTACATGGCGCTAGAAGCTTTCATTGATGCAGTATCTGAGCAGGTTATTGTTAACTTGGAAGAGGATAGTGATGTCTATGGTATAAATAGCAATGCTGGTTCTGAGGACAAAGGTGATGGTGCAATGAGCAGGATTGCAGATTGCATCATTGCAGAGCATATATTGGCGGTGGTGAGCCTCATACACATGACCAATACGTGTGGTTGTCTTTGATGATTCTCACTCGCTCCGTAGACTTGAGCCATTAGATCCCCTGCTGGCATTACTGCCATAAGCCATACTCTTCATACAACTCCACAGAAAATAGTCGAGAGGTGTCAGATCTGTCAACCGTGCTGGCTGGCTGGTCCACCTTTACCAATCGATTGATTTGAATATACAGCGTTTAGGTGATTCTGCACATTTACATCAAAGTGTGCTGGAGGTCATGTCAGCCATTTCAACAGCTGTGCACTGGTATGTTTTGCACTGCTGTTAAAAACATTACTGTACTGGAAACTACACAAGTAACACAATAGGATGCACACCAAGAACTTTATGGAGGGATTTAGTGCAGGTGCAGGAATGTTATGTTGAGGTTGTCCATCTCAGTACTCAGATTGCTAAAGGGTTGCATACTTTCCATATTAAGATACCAAAACGAATGTTAACAAACTGTCACAACTGTTTGTTCTCAAACTTCAACGCTCTCCAGCATCCAAACCGTATATTTCCAGACAGGGTTTCCTATCTGAAAATCAGTTAGCTTACCATCCTGCACAACATACTAAGCGTTGTCAGTGTTTTTTTGGGACACCCAGTATACATCATCATCATTCTTATTAGCCTGTCTCTGTGGTGTGATGGTAGTGTCTCGTGTTCAAGAGGTCCCAAATCTTGGTAAAGTGAGTTATCTGATAAGGTTTTTTCCGAGATTTTCCCTTTTCCTTAGTAGACGAATGTTGAGTAACTTTTAAGCTCTCTGGACTTTGGGTTCATTTGAACACCATTCCAGTAATTTCATTCGTTGTCCGATATGGCATACCATGTTGGAGGATGTTAATATATATAAGATCATTATTATGGAATGTTTCTAGCAGAGGCGTATGAATGCTGGGTCCTCCTTTTTCTTTCACATTTTATTCCATTCTACAGAAGTGATACGTTTTCAGATTCCAGATTCCTGCATAGAAGCAGCACGGCAATTATGGAAATCTGCCCCTATACCATTGATGCCTGAGTTACCAGAGGAAGAAGTTGCCAAAGGGAAGAAGCAACTTGAGGCAAGGAACCAGTACAACAGCGAACAATACTTGAAGCTTTTGGGTTCACTTATAGATGCCATTGAGCAGGGAAATCTGTGAGTAGGTGTATTTCCACCGCAGCAAAGGAGTCAGATGTTGTGTACTTTATTTGTATGGAAGGGATAGTGTTCGGACACTTCATATGGTTAGAAGGGATCTTTCTAGTCCGTTGCTTTTATAAATGTTACAGTAGCAAATTGTTTTTCAGATTGAGCATTTATACAGAAATCTGTCTAAAAGTGTGCTTGTCACAATAGAATACATTTGTGCCATCCCCTAAATAGTGTTCATAAAGGAGCTCCATATTGATGACACTGAGCTGAAACATCTAGGTATTTTGTGAGGATGGTTCTACTGTGTGGATAAATGGAAAATTGGAATGTTTTCAGTTTACTTATATGCATAGCTCTTTTATTTTGTAATGCAGTGTGTATACAGGGTAAATCGCCTAGAACATACACTCCAAATATTTTGTAAATGAAAAGTGCTGTTGGTGTGTGGTTTTCACACAATTGAATGAATGAATGAATGGTAACTAATCAGGGGCTCATATTATCAGCCTATACACAGATTTTATGCTTAGAAATTATGTTTTTTGAACAAACATTCAATTTTTTAAATGGAACGCCTATCACATTAACGAAATAAAAGTAGAGCAAATTAGAATGTCAATGGTATTTGTTGTAGGATTCTAGTGCAAGTAGTTAACAACAAATTGTAATTTTGAAGTTTTCATTCCAGCAGTTGTTTATTCCATTGGACTGTGGGGAAACCTTAAAGTCACTACCTACAAGGATATACCAAATTCACACATGATATTAAATGGCATATTATGCTGCCTGTACTGAACTTTCCTTTGAAATGCTAGAATGTGCAGAGCAGTCTTTCCATAGCAGACAGGAACTATGCATTGAAGCTCATGGTAGTCATTTTGAACACAATCTTTGAATGTCAGTTTTCTCTTGTCAGAATCCACAGTAGTAGTGCTTTGGTTTATGCTAAGACAGATCTACAGAAGTATCGGTGGGTAAAATTTTTAAAATAGGATTCCTCATAAATTACTTGCACTAGAATGCTCCAGCAAACATTTGCCAGTCTAATTTACTGTGTTTTTATTTTGTTGATGTCAATAGGCATACCTGCATTTAAAAGATTTTTTTGTTCAAAAAATAACACTTTCTAAACATTATTGAAATCTTTGAGCTGCAACTACAAGCCCTTGATTACCAATCAACTCTGTGAAAATTGCATATCATTAGCTCTTTCCATTTCAGAAATACTTGTACAGGATGGAAGGTACTGTTTCGGCCAGAAGAATATGACTAATAGATGCAGGTGTAAGAAACAAAATGCTAAGTTTCATTTCGGTAGATTTAATAGTTTTGTAAAAATTTAAGCTTTTCCGGTAGTGTAAATGACAGCGCTGTGCTGTCTTTGCACACGCCAATGGCCTGTGTTGAACCCGAACAGCGCATGCTTCTAGGCCAGTACTGCCACAGATATAAACAAAACACCTGACTGGCATGTGCCTTGTGGTCAACAGTAAACAAAACACGACCGACATGTGCCTCATGTTCAACAGTTGTAAACAAAACACGACCGACATGTGCCTTGTGCTCAACAGTTGCAAACAAAACATGACCGGCATGTGCCAGCACTGCGCTGAGACATCAACAAAACACTGGCCCAGTGCATAGGATCAGTTCCTGCACACCCTAGTGACTTGTGTTCAACCGACCGTTGTGTGCCATCAGATATAAACAAAACACTCGTTTACATTGTCAGAAATCCAGCATTAGCTAACAACATACCAGTGAAGCAGTCACAATCTCGGGCAAATTGGCAAGAATCAATGTTGTGCCTGAAAGGTGCGAATATACCTGAGATGACACGTTCGTTCAAGTAATAATGAAGATGCAGCGTTTCATAGTTAAGACAGCAGAAGAATGAATCAGTCAAAACCACTTATTTTAGGGTAAAACAATGCTGACATAAAGGGATACAAATTTTCTTAATAGCGTACCTTCTTCTTCTTCTTCTTCTTCTTCTTCTTCTTCTTCTTCTTCTTCTTCTTCTTCTTCTTATTATTATTATTATTATTATTATTATTATTATTATTATTATTATTATTATTATTATTATTATTATTGTTATTATTATTATTGTTATTATTTATCATCATCATCCATCAGGAGCTATAACAATAGTAATTGCCTTTAATACACAAGTAAATAAGTCTTCCCCTTCAGCTTTCTAAAACAATTGTGCTCTTCTATGGATTATTGGGCTGAAAGAAAGCTAATGATCTTGTCCTAAATTGCAACTGTCGTCAGGGGCCTAAATAAGAAGACAAGCAAAATGAGATTGTTCTCTACAAGTAAATATGACAATGACACTATCCAAAATGAAAGTATACATAATATGAAGTTTCTCTATACTTATGACTGGGCTAGGAAGTTGAGAACCTATAAATTGCCTAAAAAGGACCTTTGAAAAGACCTAAAAATGTCCTATGCAACACATAGAGCGAGAAAAACTACATGTAATGGAAATTCTGGGGAAAGGAATTGAAATAGATGTAATTAAATCATACTTGGCTTAATCACCCTCCGGTTACAGAAGTTCAACTTCAGAAAGCTTACCTCATTGCAGTACATCACAAGTCATCTCTAAGGTATAAAGGAATGTGGGTTTTCTGACAGCACATTGCAAAACATTGAAAAACTTCTCTCCACATCAACGGATATCATTGGTGCATACTTCAAATGAGTGAAATCTTGTGGAGGAAATTCCTCTTCAATAGCATTCATATCAGAATGTTCTCCTTTCATTATTTCACTTATCTTACACATTGTTTCGTATACTGTTTTTTTTTTTTTTCAAGCACTAGTTTCATCTTCTGGTTGATGGGTTTTCTAGTTTCACCTTCACAATGTTGCAATTGTTGCTGCACATCACTCACCTTGAGATCACTGAATGAGTGGTTTAATTTCATTTTCTAAGATAGTTAATGGCTGTCACCAAATTAGCAAAATTGCTGTTAAAGTATTGCCCTTCAGTTGAGGTTTAGCCATCAGATCCTGCGACATGGTAATGGAAGCAGCATTTTCCCTATTCAAACTATCAATAAAAGATTTAATCACATCAAAGTGATTGCATTAATACACTAAAGTGGTTAATCAAGTACCCCACTGTCAGAATTGGTTCCGGAGGTAAAGGGATTCCAGGTGCTTCTCATGGAAATGGCGTCAACATCTGGAAAGTGTTTTCGCACTTCTTCACTCACTTGATGCAAAGCAGCTCAAGGCAGGTTAGATAAGCTAATTTCGCATAAAACGCTTTAATTGCCTTTCCTGCCTTTACCATGTATGATGCTGCATCAGTGACAAAAAGCAGCACATTGTTGTGTTTTATTCTCTGTGGCCACAAGAGAAAGAGGCTTTTATCAAACAGCTGGCAAATAGTTTGGTGATTCACTCTCTCCAGGATTTCCATTGCGAGAGGAAATATTTTCCCAGGTTTGTCTTCCTCTAATGCACCAACAATCACATTTGCAATGGAATGACCCACTTTATCGCTTGTTTCATCGATAGACACAAATATTCATTTATTCTCAATGTAAGCATGAATGTTTTCTATAGCGTCTTCATAGCAGTGGTGCACGTACCCCTTCTGGAGGGTAGAGTCATCGGGAATGTTCTCCACTTAGTATAATGTTCCAAAAACTGTTTGAATGATTCATTGTATATCTTTGCTAATTGAATACGAGCGTTAGCTGGCACTCAGTTACGGACAATAAAGGACACTGTACAACCCTGGCAGACCAGCTGCAGGGATTCCAGACGGGAAGAAGTGGTCTTAACCTGCCAGAGGATAGGCCACATTCGAGCGACTCGTGGACATCTTTTGCATGGTGATCCAGAGCCTGTCTGTGCGACGTGCAATGTTCCACTCTCTGTCACACATGTCCTTCTTGATTGTGTGCAATACGGGTGTGAGCGCCAGTCCGTTGGCTTGGGTCTTACACTGTGCTCTGTTTTAGGCAATGACCCATTAGCTGTAAATACAGTACTGCGGTTTGTTGCCAAGATTGATTTTGGCAAGCAAGTGTAATTTTAGGATGTTTTACTTAAGGTGTTTTTATCTTTTTAACTGTGTTACCAGCTAAAGTTTTTTGGTAAATCACATTTTTACCTTTTTAACTTTTAGCCATTTTAGCTCACGTTTTAGTGCTTTTAACATTAATTTTTTCGAGTTATTCTATCTTCGACTTTTTAACTTTTAATGGGGTAAGTTTTTATAGTTTGCTTGTTTTTATTTTTTAACTTTGGGGCCTAATGACCTTGTTATCAACGGGCCCTTAAACACAACTCACTCACTAATTGAATACTCATGTTAATTAAGGCACTACAAAGGTCTTTGTAAAATGGAGATGACTTAGAACCACTAGCGCTTAGTCCTAACAGAAGTGATTTTCTCTTCTTCACAGCCTGGGAGACTGCTCTCATATGTTTCTCACGTCCAATATGCTGCTGTGCATGGTACCGCTTTTCTGCAGTAACTTTCACTTCACAATATTTGCAGAAAAGAATGCTTACATCAGTAGAAAATACCTCTGCTCCAAATTCATATATAAGTTGTTGCAAAAAAATTTCTGCTAGCAGTTGAATATTGAAAGTGATTTATGGGGTAACAGAAAGAGAAAAAGCAATTGAATATTGAGGTGATTAAAATTTAAACTCTAAATCTGACTGAATAGTCAGCTGTAATAAGCTATAGAACTAGTTGTATCCTTTGCATGTGGTTTGGTACCAGCTCTTTTGGTAGTAAGGTGTATCTTGTCTGGGATCACGACTGTACAACCTATTTCTTATTTCTTGATATCTTCTAGTAGCAAAATGCCATCATTTGTGAGCCTAACCTATAAGTAACAGGTTTCCATAAATTGGTGTTTTAAAGAAAGAGCTGGTTGCTATACATCTTTTGAACTCGAGTATTCAGAAATGCAATAAAAGGGGAAAAATTATGTTTTGTAATCTGTAGATAAATGATGCTGCTAGTAATTGATGTAAGATAACATTTTGAATCAAATATGAATATGTGCTTCTTAACCCTTTCAGGTGCAATTTGTTTTCAACTGAAAGCTACTTTATAACTTGATGGTATATAATAAATGCTTGTGCCTTTAAAATTAACTTTTTGTCCTTGGGTTTATAGTCAGTTGCATGAAATAGTGCAGATTTCTGGCAGGATTTCAGTGCCAACATAGCTAAATTCAAACATATGCTGCAGTGCTACGAAGTCTGTACCAAAGCATAGGATGATCCTCCATAAAATAAATAATGATTGACTTATATAGAACATTGGTGGACATAGAAAACTCAAAATAAAATGCCTATTTTGAATTAAATGTTGCTACTGTCCATAAATTTAATCTAACTGCAGAAACAGTTATGATAGGGAAGTATCCAAAGTTGCAAAATGCTTGCAGCCACATTTTTTTGTTACAAATTAGTTTGGAAGTGAAACTGTCATATGATGAATATGAGCCGTGAGAAGGTTAAGCAAAACAGTATCGAAATGAGCATTAAGGATAAGGTGATGTATCAATTGCAAACCTCAGCATCCACATCTGAATAATGTTGGTGGTCTTTACAGGCATTGGCGTTATCATACGATGGCGCTTAGTTTTTTGCGTGACTTGGTGCATCCAGACCTAAAATATCCTGAGAGAATAGTAAGATGTCTACTACGCACACTTATTCATGACTCACTGGAATTAAGGAAGGTATGTCAACAGCTATTGGTAAACATAGTAGTTTGGAAATCCGTAGTCAGTGGAAGGTTTGAACTAAATATTTTCCATTAGTTCAGGGAAAAAATAAGGAAAATTTACATGCTGAAGGACTTGTATAATTTAGGCTGTTTAGATTGTATTTAAATTAATCAATAAGAGTCCTTATTTTTTTGCACTAGTATTGGAATTTTTTATTGTGTTTCAGTAGTGTATTCGTTTAATAGGTCTAGATATGTAATAAAGGCTGGTTAATATTCTGGGAACAAGAACCAGGATGACAAAAGAAAGTAGAATGCTTGTCTTTGGTTCCTAATACATCATGGATGGAAGTGCTTTGATGATAGCAATGATGTCAGATCAAAAATCCAAATTTTGTGCAATGGAGTACTATTTTAATTATTTTACTACTCTCATGTCTAGCCTTTTGATTGGACAACTAAATCAGACCTGAAATAGTTTTGGCTTGGACACAAACCGATAATGTTTCTTTCTCTGTGGTAATATTTTTACCTACAAAAGGAACAAACATTAGATTGTATTTATAGGTTTTTGTTTTCAGAGATTGGTGACAGATTTTTAAAATGAGCATTAGTAACTATGGTAACTTGTTTGTATAGCTTTGAACATAAGTTAGATGCAACTTGAAACATGTCCGCTGTGGAAAATCTTGCAATATTACTAAGATAAATGAAGCTTTTAGTTTCTAATTTGTTCTTATTTTAGATTACAAACATTAAAGCCTACCATTCCAGCATCCATTTTTCATTTTCCCAGGTTCTTGCTTACAAAGGGTTGTATTTTAATAAGACAAGAGTACAACAAATCTGATACATGCAATATTTTAATCAAAATTGTTCAAGCTATATTTAAAAAAGTCAAAAGTTAGCAAAATTTTTCCAATAAGGAGTAGTTTGTATTTGGGGAATTTTCTTGTGTCACAAACTTTGAAAATGCTGAAGTTAAATAGCATATATTTAACTGAGTTTTTAATTTAGTTATACCTACTATTCACAGACAGACAGACAGACATATAAATATATCAGATGAAGTTATTCATGGTGATTTTATAAATGTCTTCCCAACTGGAGCTTCCTATACATTTATCATCATACTTTGCAAGCTGTGAAGAATGTAAAATAAGAAAACTGTCACATAAAATTATTTTATTTTTTTAGTATAAATTGAGTGAAAGTATAAAAATGGTGTTACAGATTGCAATCCGATGTACAGTGTTTCTTCTGAAGCAGCAGAAGCGCACACACAAGAAGATCACTATGAATCCATACATGTATTTGTCTCCAGACACAGCAGGTGGAAGAGAGAAAATAAGCCCAGGAGACAGAGAGGACAACAGTTGGGTTCAGTACAACAGTAAGACACGACCGCAATCTGCAGAAGAATGGAATAAGCCTCGATTTGTGCACAAAGCCTACCATGGCTACTATTGTTGGCCTAAGTGAGTACTTATACCTGCATTTTCATTTGTAATTAGCTGTGGACATGCAGCTTTTAGCGTCCTTTTTATCAGGAACAATGTAAAATAACATTGAAATAGAAAATGAATTAATAGCGCTGAACAACCCTGAAACAGGAAATTTAAAAAGTGAGCGTTTAGTGTTATTAATCGACTCATTTTCTATTTTAATGTCATTCCAACATTGCTGTCAAACTTCCATAATTATTAATGCAATGTAAAATAAGTTTAATACCAGGCAGCAACATTTTTACTTACTCTGCCACATAATAGGTAGAGAAGGTAGTGTATTCCACCCAACATACTGAGATTTCAGTGAAAGTGTTTTGAGGTTCCCTGAATAAAAAAGCAAAAAAGCATTTTTAGAACGAGGTCGGGTAATGTTGCTGGGTATGAACTTCTTGATCGCAATGTTGCTAAACCATGTCAGCTGGACATGAAGAAACACACTACTGGCCATAGAGGTTGGCAACTGCAAATCAGCAAGAAACATGGGTAGGGGAATGGAAGTGCAACCTACAACTGAAACAATGGAATAAAAGCGTGAACTAAATTGTGTATTAATGTAAATAAAGGAGACTAGCAGAAAATGTTGCAAAGTGAAGATTTCCTTTTTCTTCATTCCTTTTAGCTGTTAATTATTAATGGAAATCTGCATTTCAAATAACGTTGAAATCGCCAGTAATTTACAGCAATTATTTCCAGTAAAATCCCATGTTTAAAGTACTCCGTTTATCAATCGTCTGCCACATGTAACCCTTATAAAGCTTTGTTTCAATACAGTACAGTACTTTGTCACATACATTTACATATTGGGCATAGGCCAGTAAATTGGTGACTCGTCAGATAAGAATAGCAAACTAAGCTAAAGTAAAAAATTATGTATGGATACAAACTATATACAGTGATTTTTACATTTAATCAACCTTCAGGTTGATTACAGGACATGATTGTCTGGCAAAACATTTAAACAGAATTGGGATATATTCTTCACCACTCTGTCCTCTATGTGATCTGTGAGAGGAAATGGATCGAGACCACCTTCAAATATGCCCGGCCACTTCTAGTGCCCCATCCATCAGTGAAAAATATTGGAGAGCAAGAGGATTAATGACTTCATTGTCAGAAATCCAGCATTAGCTAACAACATTTAATCCATAACTGCTTAGCATAATATATAGTCCTACAGACTGTCTTCCATATTCCTTTACTGAATAGTATTTCATAAACGTACATTATGAAATATATTCCAATTTAAGGTTATCTATGTACTGCACAACTGCATGAGCTTTCATAGTTACTCAGGTTATGTGATCATGTGATTAATTTGTTAGATGCATTGCCAACTACACAATCCCAGCATTGCGCATTGTGCAGCTTATGTACTGTTGCTGCTGACTAGTTTCATTTCTCATGCATTGGCATCCTGTGTTACGCTGCCCCTAAACCCGTCTTCAGCAACATTACCCAAGGTCTGTGGGTGGGTGGGTGTTGGTGTGCAGCGTAACTCAAACGAAAAATTGGTTTAATATCAAAACTTAGTGTTTAAGTTTAAGGATGTGACACAAAGACCCACTCCAATTTACTCTTTACATGGAACATTTTTCAAAAATGTTCATTTTTTTCAAAGGTTTGACAGTGAAGCAATATAAACCTACAAATATAACAAATATAAACAAGAGTAGCATTGATGATGTAATAAGTATACTGTAAAACTGCAGTTTGCATTTAATTTCAAGAACTTGCAGCAAATACTAAGATAAGTGAAGCTTGTAGTCTCTTACTAAGATAAGTGAAGCTTGTAGTCTCTAATATGTTTGTTATATTTGTAAATCTACAAAAATGGCTTATAACAATTTTGACTAAAATGCCATATGTTGAAGATATTTCCATGACAAGTGAAATGTATATCTTGAATTTCCTGGGATTGTGTGTTTTCCAGTCTCACTCTACTATTTCCAACCTTGTATTACATATTTGTGTGGAAGAAAAATTGATTGATTGACCTTATTGGTTGAACTAGAAGCCCGGGACTTAAGTACTTACAATAGGTAAATTGCCATGAGGTATGTTATCTCATATGAGTTTGAGATCTTGTATGGTTTACTGGAAAAATGAGAGTGAGTTGGAGAATTTAATGTTATGTCGGCATGGCCATGGTAGCTCAGTGGTTAGAGTTGCCAGATGGAGACCGGAAGATCTGTGGTTTAACTCCCGCCTATGGCATTGAATTTTTCTGTTTCATTCTATCCTTTCCAAGGAAGACTATTATCAGTATAATGCTTTTAATTTCAGAAAACTTGAAGTATATGCTCCATCAAATGAACAGCCAGAGTTGGACCGCAAAAGCAGTGATTTATCTTCAGAGGAACTGGAAGTAGACAAATTTTTCTCAGATCAGGCCTGTGTAGACAAACTTATAGAATTCCTTGCATTAGAAGAGAAGAAGGGGAAAGACAAATTCAATGGTTACCGGTTTATTATGTTTAAGGTAGGTAGTTTAAGTTATCACAGTTTTTCTTCTGGCTTAAAGGCAAGGATCAGGTAAAACTCATATAATGTTGTGTACTGTTTCAGGGACTGTTCCGTAACCATGGGGATAAACATTTGCATTTGTTCCTTCCGCACTTAGAACGCCTTGTTGTGGACAAGCATGAAAGCAGCCAGCGGTGTGCAGCAGAGATTCTTGGAGGTTTGTTTAGCCACTCATTAATAACAGCAACAATGGCTGTATTGGTTATTTTGTACAATATAAATTAATGAAACTTGGAAATATCAAGATACGTAAAAATTGACAGTAAATAAATGGAAGGTAATGCAATAATGCCATATGGTGGCTTATTTTTATGCTTATCATAGGCTTATTCCAATTCCAGAATAAGTGCCTAAATAAGGAAGGTTATAAAAGTACTAGCAATGTGCAAAATGTGACTTAAGTATTTTGATCTTTGTGAAAATTGGTATGTATGATCTTAAAATAGTGTTGATCGCGCACTATAGTAATGACTGTAGGGTCAAGGAGCTCAGACTGTTACCAGGGGTCTGGCCAGTGGCAGAATACTTGCCTCAGATGATACAGGAGGGATAAACATTGGTGATAAAAACACCAGAGATTCTATTATGTCCTAAGGTCTTTTACTCTGTAAGTCTGGAACTATGGCCCATATCTTAAATATTCAGCACATGTGCTCACTTTAGTTCTTGTATTATGTTAGATATCACCCAGCAAAACACACTGTTTTAGACACGACTGATGTGGATTCATGTTCAGATGCTGCCTCATGTGTTGCCTCTCCATGTGACCTCAATTTCTAAGGTTTAAATACAATCTCACTGTCACCTCCTAATGCCAGTAAACCACATAAATCTTTAAGTCAGCATTTCAACGTCTTTCTCTAGCTTAACCTTTTTTTTTTTTTTTTTTTTAAAGATTCTTTATTGTTCTACATGTTCCATTACAATATGTAATACTACATGTTGGGTTTGCTTACAAAGTAAACTGATAAATACATCTTAATTTAACATTAATAATTACATAGATTTATATAGTTCAATTATTTTTTGTCAGATCAATTGCATTGGCATACTGAATATATTCTTTAAAATAACTTTTAGCAATTTCGACTTTAGTTGGTGGCCATTTTCCTCTTCTTTGAATTATTTTCCTTCTGAATGCTCTTCTTTTTTCTTCGAGATTTTTGCAGTCTTAAATTATATGGTCTGTTGTTTGCTCTCCTCCATTACATGAACAACTTGGGTCGTCTGTGATGTGGAACCTATAGTAGTATGCTTTAAGTCTTCCGTGTCCTGTCAGTAGTGTTGTAAGGTTTGCCGTTAGATTTATCCTTAACTTCAGTCTGTCTGCTACAGTAGGAAAGTAAGCTTAACCTTGATGTCAGGGATGCTACACTACACCATTTCCTGAGCTCGTAACAGCTGTTGGTTGAAGTTTAAGAGGTAGAACTGGAACTTAAAAATTCAATGCCACAACTGGGATTTGAACCACAGACCTTCCGCTTGCCGGGCGGACGCTCTACCACTGAGCTATTGTGACAAACTGCCAGAATGGCATTAAATTCTCAAGTTAGTTCATATTTTTTCCCGGTAAACCACAAAGACAGTCTCACATCAGAGACAATTACCCCAATGGTGACTTACTATTGCAAGTACTTTATATCCCAGGATTAAATAACCTTCACATGGTAATTATTATTTATTTATGCCAACAAACTTACTGTTGGTGTTTTTAAACACACAAGCCGTGTGTAGGCAAAGTTTAAGAGGTAGAACTGGAACTTAAAAATTCAATGCCACAACTGGGATTTGAACCACAGACCTTCCGCTTGCCGGGCGGACGCTCTACCACTGAGCTATTGTGACAAACTGCCAGAATGGCATTAAATTCTCAAGTTAGTTCGTATTTTTTCCCGGTAAACCACAAAGGCAGTCTCACATCAGAGACAATTACCCCAATGGTGACTTACTATTGCAAGTACTTTGTATCCCAGGATTAAATAACCTTCACATGGTAATTATTATTTATTTATGCCAACAAACTTACTGTTGGTGTTTTTAAACACACAAGCCGTGTGTAGGCAAAGTTTAAGAGGTAGAACTGGAACTTAAAAATTCAATACCACAACTGCTACATAGCGGCGCAGTTTGCCTGTGATAACGACCACGACAAGATGGTCGAAACGTCGGCATTTTATAATTTGACGCGGCAACAACCGGATAGCCAAGATATTTTAAACGATGGCCGTGGAAGCTTGAGAGAATACATTATAAATCTCTACGGTGAGAAAACGTTTCGGCGGACAAGGGAATTCTCTGGACTGCGGGAAAAGAGAGGCCGTAAACTATGTAATTTGGCCTTTTTATTACGTTGCAGAGACCAAAAGGTTTTACCAAAATTCGTACAGATTAGACATCAGGCAAGATCGCCGAAGATAAATCGCATTTTAGAACGAACAGAAAAAGCGCTATTACACGAGAGAATTAGGGAAACAAGAAGGGAATTGGCAATGGTGGAAATGAAGCTTTTTAGATGTCACCTGGAGTTGTCCCGCACACTGAACGCGGACCTATGGAAGAGATTAGATAATATTTCGGCTGATCATACCACTAGGACTCAGGATGCTAACAGAAAGAAACAAAAGGCAAAGTTCGACAAATTGGCCGCCACAAAAAACAAACCATGTGCACCACAGCTTAATACAATCATAAATGTATCAGGAGAGCCACTAGACAATGATACGTTGGCTGTCCTCTCCAAAGGTCTAAATTTCGCTATAACACCCAAGCAGATACCGACAGATGACATCATAGCCAGTGTAGAAGATGTATTAATTGGAATCCCAGAAGAACGGGCTGATCATATACGCATCGAAACAGCAAGAATCCTCTCACATCATAAAGTACCTCGCCAGAATTTATCTAGAATAGAACGTCAGGCACTATTTAACATTAAGCAACGTGAAGATCTGGTTATTTTGAAGGCGGACAAGGGCAATGCTACGGTTGTAATGAAGTCTCAAGACTATCACCAGAAAGTTAAAGCACTGCTTCAAGAGGATACATATGTACCACTTCCAAAAAATCCATTGGCCAAAATTCGCCGGGAGGCTAGTGCTCTAATCAACAGAGCAACTTCAATAGAAAAACAATTCAAACCGAGGCTAAAAAGAAATAACTACAACGTACCTAGATTGTATGGTCTCCCGAAAGTACACAAGCCGGGGATCCCACTTAGGCCCATAGTGAGCGCTATAAATTCCCCTACGCATTCTCTAGCACGATTTCTAGCAGATAAATTAAGACCTCTAACCGAGGACATTAAGTCCAACGTAAGAAACTCCACTGAATTTATCAACATAATTCAGCGCCTCCATTTGAAGAAATCTGACTTGTTAGTCAGTTTTGACGTAACATCCCTCTTCACAAAGGTGCCCGTGGACGAGGCAGTGGAAGTAGTGCGCCAAAAACTCAGATCACGCGATCTTCCAGAGGAGTGGGCCGATCTATCTGCTTTCTGTTTAAAATCCACCTTTTTTCAATATAAGGGAGATTTCTTCAAACAAACTCAAGGGGCAGCCATGGGGTCACCACTCTCACCAGTTATAGCCAACATATTCATGGAAGCCTTTGAGCAAACGTTTTTGGATAATGCCACAATAGGACCCAGTGTGTGGATAAGATACTGTGGCGGGGATTTATTAAAAAGGAGGGTTAACACATATTAGTGTGGATATAGCAGCAAATGGAGCACTGTTTTTGCTAAAAGATGTAAAGTTTGTTGGAGCAGACGCCACTCTTCTTTTCAGGGGAGGTGGTCGTGGAATGGAATGCATAAATCAACGTACTTTTGTTATAAACACATTTATTCGTTCATCTACACTTTACATCACTATTTCACTTGGTAAATAACTTTTAAAATTGGATAGCGTCCATGCCGGTTAAAAGTTTGTGTAATTCACATTTTCACACGCCATCAACAATTATACGTCTTTACATTTTGAAGTCACAGACGCTAATGAAAGTAGTCTCTGAGCGTCCTATGACGCAACACCGCCATTCTTGTGTATTCATCCGCGCAACAGTTCTCATTGGTCGAACTCAAACAATTGAGAAGACATTGTCTATTTTGAGTATTGAAAAAATTAGGTCCCTTATACATTCAAATTAAAAGAATTAAAAATTTACACACTCTTATAAAAATATTTACATGAACAATTTTCTATTAGTCAATATTCTGTCTCATATGCCCCTTGTTTTGTTTTTCAAGTTGTCACCTTATTTACAATCTTGAAACACAATACAATACTTCTCCCTACTTCTATGATTCAATCACTTTGTACAATATATATTTTTTTTCTTTACAGTCTTCTTCACTGTTTGTCTTTGTCCTTTGTTTTGACATGATACAGCATGTCTTTCTAAACTTCACATATTCGATTGCTACACAATGCATTCAATTATTATACAATACATATCCGGTTATTGTACAACACATTTAGTTATTACACAATATGTCCAATTATTATGCAATACATATTCAGTCCTTGTACAATATATCCTGCTATCATACCATACATGTTGTTATTATACAACACACCTTCTGTCATTATACAATACATATTCAGTTATTGTACAACACATTTGATTACTACACAACATGTCCAATTATTATGCAATACATATTCAGTCCTTGTACAATATACCCTGCTATCATAACACCTATGTGTTCTGTTTTAATGCAATACATATTCAGTTATTACACAATATATCCAGTTATCATATCATATATGTTGTTATTATACAACACACCTTCAGTCATTATACAATACATATTCAGTTATTGTATAACACATTTGAATACTGTACAACATGTCCAATCATTACACAATACATATTCAGTTGTTGTACAATATATCTTGCTATCACATCACATATGTTCTGTTATTATGCAATACATATTCAGCTATTACACAATACACATCCAGTTTTGGCATAAAGCATTTAGTTATTACTCAATATATTCAGTTATTACACAATATATCCAGTTATCATACAATATGTATTCAGTTATTGCACAATACATATTCAGTTTTTATACAACACATACTCAGTTATTGTACATTTGACATTGACACAAATATAATTTAAGTGTTTCATGTGGTTTTTGACTTGTATTCATTGCTATGAGGAGAGAAAAACAGGATACAAATTTTGAGCTAATGATTATGATCATGTTTATGGCAATATTTTATTCAGTTCTTTGCCTTCTTTGTCTTATAAGCTTATGTATAGGCAGGTTATTGAGTTGGTTCTTAAATTCTGATGTTACTAATGGTACTAATTCTCTTGATTGGGTTATTATTCATCGTTGTTTGGTTCAACATTTCTTCGAGCTTAGCATTGGCTATATTCATCTCAATTCATGGGCATTGTTTTTCTGGTTATGGTTTTCCTCACTTCACCAATTGTCATTTCTTTGTCTCTTATTTTTATAAGAGAAAACTTCTATACTTACAATTATTCTGTAATTGTATTATTTTTCCTCTCAATTTACCCTCGACATCTTTGTGTCGAAATATTATATCTTTTTCATCATAATTGATCCATTTTTATTTTTGTCCCTGACATCCTTATGTCAAAAACATATTATCTTCCGTCGCTATGATTCATTTATTTAATGACAATCAGTGTCCTCATCTGTCTTTGTTGACAATGCTCTTTGTGGTCGATATAGCCAATGACTATGTTGATCTTCTTCCTTGTTGTAATCCTAATCTGAACGTATTTTCCTATAAGTAACCCATTAAAAATTGTTATCTTTCTTTCATCTCCACTACTCCTGCCTTACACATTTGTTGACAAAGGCTATTTGGCTCTTTCTTTGTATGGCTTCAATTTATTTTTGTGGTATCTTCCTACCAACTTGCCATTTGCATTCTGTAGCTCATATGTGTGGTCACCCAGCTGTTTTGTTATGACCAGTGGTTCCATCTCTCTCTTCGTGTAGCCATCATGGTGTCGATGTCAATTGCAAGTTGCTGAGATATTGTTGTTTGTCATCCAGCCAGTTGGGACGAACTTAGTTGTTGTAATTTCCCTGAGTGTTGGTGGTGGTTGTCGTTTCTGTATTCTGTGCAGTATCTGCCCTATTTGGCACATCTCCTTCTACTTCCTGCTGTCTTGTGTTGTTAGTGTACCATTGGTCTCTGTCCCTTTGGCGTGAACCTCTGT
Organism: Tenodera sinensis; assembly: GCA_030765045.1. Taxonomy (NCBI): domain Eukaryota; kingdom Metazoa; phylum Arthropoda; class Insecta; order Mantodea; family Mantidae; genus Tenodera; species Tenodera sinensis. Next base: position 34,392,327 of record CM060967.1, read on the forward strand.
TGTACGACGGCCTATGGCTGTTCATGTATTCCCTACAGAATCGTATATGATTCACTTGATGGGCATGGTCTCCTGGTCTTCCACGATCATATGTATATGTTTGGTGTCTCGATTCACCCCTCGGTATCGTGTCGTGGTACCGCTGTCTTGTGTTCTCCATCCTCTCGCCATGATTATGTGGTTGTGGGAAATGGTGTGCCCCTCTCCCCCTTTCATGGGTACTCCTAGTATTTGTATTTTCTCCTTCGCTTTGGTTGTTCGTAGCCGTGTTTTGGTTTAGGATGGGTGAGTTTGGGTGACCGTTCCTATGTCTATGTTCATTAGGTCGACCATTTTGTGTTTCGAAGGCTGTCAGCAGTTCTATCATATCTGCAAAATCTACCGGCCTTGCAACAATTAATCCTGTTCTCACTGTGTCTGGGAAATGTCTCGTTATGCTGGCAATTAGTTCTGCCTCCGACAAGTTAGGGTCTAATAGCCTTCCTTTGTTGGCTACTTTCATGAAATAGTCGACCAATGACAATCCTTTGGCTGGATCGTATCTACCTGTCGCTAGCTCTACCCTAGTTTGGTTTTGTTTAGCTGGGCCCCAATACCTTGATAGGAATAAATTTCTGAATGAGCTATAAGACTCGTGACCAGCTAGCGTTAACCTGAGCCATTCTAATGCCTTGTTTTTTAAGCTTTTCTTTACTATCATCATCCTAAGCTCGCTTGGTATCCTTTTCACTTTAAAGTATTCTTCCATCTCTTTAACAAAGAGTTTTGGATCATCTCCCTTCTCCTCGTCAAATGTAGGTGGTGTGATTTCATGTAATATGCTGTTGGTGTAACATGTGTTATGTGTTGTGTCATTGTTTGGTTGTGAACCTCTTTCTCTGTATGGTGAGTCAACATTTTGTACATTACTCAAGTAACTCTCATCTTGTACATTACTTACATCTAAATCATCTTGTCTTTGTAATGCCTTCACAACATCATTTACATTAGCCAAATTTTCTTTCCCTTTTTTCATTTCTTCACAAATTGATTTTAAATCATTCTTTATTTCTAAGTGGCTTTGTTTCATATCATTTATAGCATCCTGTTGTGAAAGCATCACATCATTCATTGTCTTAATTTTAGGAAATACAATTTGTTCTACAGTTTCATTAATAATGTCTTTCTTTACTACCTCAATCTCTTTCCTTAATCCCTCAGTTATTTCTGCTTTTACATTTGTTATTTTACAGTCTACACTTGTATTACTTTCTGTTATTTCATCCCTACATTTAGCAATTTCTTCTTCTAACACAATTTTATTCTCTTTCATCTCTGATTCTATTTTTCCCATCCTATCTCCTACAATTTCTATCCTAGCTTCTAAGGCTTCCTTTGTTTCATTTAAGTTTTTATGTACTAATTTTAAATTAGTTTCCATTACTTTCATATTTTCTTTACACTCCTGTCTTCCTAATTCTATTTTCTGTTCTAGGTTCTGTCTACCTAATTCCATTTGCTGTTCCAAGTTCTGTCTACCTAATTCCATTTTCTGTTCTAAGTCTTTTCTCACTTCCTCCATTTTCTGACCTATCTCTTCCTTATTTTGTTCCAGTTTTTGACCTATACTCTGACCTAAACTTTGTTCTATATCCTGTTTCAATTCTGCATTATTTTGCTCCATTTTTTGACCTAATTCTATGTTATTTTGTTCCATTTTCTGACCTAATTCTACCTTGTTTTGTTCCAGTTTCTGACCTATTTCCTTCATATTCTGTTCTAGTCTTTCAAACATCGTCATCATTAACCTTTGGTCTTTGCTTATCTCCGCCTGTTTCTCACCTTCTAATCCTTCCTGATAACTAGGCCTATCTGCCCCTTCCCCCACTCCTATTTCTATCTCTTTTCGCGACATTTTAATTCCTTTATCTAATTCACTTAATGTTGAAAGTCCTGTTGTTTTGCCGTTTCTCAATAACATGGAAATCAAATGTACGTAAAAAAAAAAATAAAAAATTTTGATCCTACTTTCTTTTCTGCTGGTTCTTCGTCCGGTTATTTACGTCTCCTGGGTAGTTGGCTTCGCTAGATGATCTCCGGTGTTTTTCCCACGTTGATTCTCCGTGTATCGATGTTTTGTTGATATCAGACGATGGTCTAATGGCGTCTTTCTCCTTCACGATAAGATAGCGTTCTTTTGGTGTTAGCACTTCGCACTCTCAATTTTGCATTCCACTCCAAATTCGCGCCCCACGTTGGGCGCCATTTGTGGCGGGGATTTATTAAAAAGGAGGGTTAACACATATTAGTGTGGATATAGCAGCAAATGGAGCACTGTTTTTGCTAAAAGATGTAAAGTTTGTTGGAGCAGACGCCACTCTTCTTTTCAGGGGAGGTGGTCGTGGAATGGAATGCATAAATCAACGTACTTTTGTTATAAACACATTTATTCGTTCATCTACACTTTACATCACTATTTCACTTGGTAAATAACTTTTAAAATTGGATAGCGTCCATGCCGGTTAAAAGTTTGTGTAATTCACATTTTCACACGCCATCAACAATTATACGTCTTTACATTTTGAAGTCACAGACGCTAATGAAAGTAGTCTCTGAGCGTCCTATGACGCAACACCGCCATTCTTGTGTATTCATCCGCGCAACAGTTCTCATTGGTCGAACTCAAACAATTGAGAAGACATTGTCTATTTTGAGTATTGAAAAAATTAGGTCCCTTATACATTCAAATTAAAAGAATTAAAAATTTACACACTCTTATAAAAATATTTACATGAACAATTTTCTATTAGTCAATATTCTGTCTCAATACGTAGATGACACATTTGTAGTTTGGCCACATGGACGTAACAGTTTGAACTTGTTCTTTGACCAACTAAACAAAAGCCATCCGCAGATAAAATTCACCATGGAGTTGGAAAAAAATGGTGAACTTCCATTCTTAGATGTGCTGGTTATTAGACGAAAAAATGGCACTTTGGGACATTCAGTATACAGAAAAACAACACATACTAATCTCTATCTTCATGCAGAATCCCATCACCACCCCGCAACCAAAAAGGGAATTTTAAAAACTTTGGCCTTACGAGCAAAAAGAGTTTGCGACTCTTCTAGTTTGGAACAAGAAAAGAAAAATCTGTGTGAAGTCCTACATGCCAATGGTTACAAAAAGAAGGATATCTTTCGGGCCTGGAAAACAGCAGTATCAAAACAGGAAGACAAGGAAAAGAAGAAAAAATCAGACAAACAAAAATTTGCAGTACTCCCATATGTAGAAGGAGTAACAGACCGAATAGGGAAATTATTAAAACAAGCGGATATTAAGTTGGCATACAAAGCACCCACTAAACTGCAAGATTTACTGGTTAACGTAAAAGATAAAGTTCCACCACTTAACAAACCCGGTGTTTATGAAATACCGTGTAACTGTGGCAAATCATATATTGGTGAGACTGGTCGAACTGTGAAAGAACGATTACAAGAGCACATACGTCAGTGCAAACAAAATGATATTGAAAAATCGGCGGTCGCGTTACATGCTTACGAAACCAAACACACAATACTGTTTGATCAGACCAAGATAGTAACCAGTGAAAACAGATGGCGACCCAGAAAAATTAAAGAGGCCTTAGAAATTTCCCGTTGTCCTAAGAATTTTAATAATAATGGTGGCATGCACATTAACAAACTTTGGTTTACGGCCATGGGTAGAACAAAACACAAGAACACCACGTCATTTGTGCCGCAGTGTAATGATTCTATGGCAGTGCCGCAGTGTAATGATTCTATGGCAGTGACGTAGCAATGCAGAAGGACTGCCGCAATGCAGAGACTGCCTAGCCTATCAGGGCTCACCATTTACCCACCTTTCACCTGTTTGCCAGTATATAAGTTGACTAGCTGCTACATAGCGGCGCAGTTTGCCTGTGATAACGACCACGACAAGATGGTCGAAACGTCGGCATTTTATAATTTGACGCGGCAACAACCGGATAGCCAAGATATTTTAAGTTCGACCAAAGTCAGTCGCCTTGAGAATGTCATTAATGCATGATGAAACTGTAGTCTGTATTTCAATAACTTACACCATATATTTAAGATAATTGAAGCCTGTGGTCTCTACATTATTTGTCATATTGGTGGATTATAATTGCTTCACTGTTAATAGCTTCAGGTATACCAAATGAAGGATGGCATTGCTCACACTGCTGCTAATACAGGGTGGGGGTCCCCTTCTTAAGTTGAAGAAATGACTACATTGTGTTAAAAAGGTTGAGAAACTCTGGTTTAGGGGATCCTTTTCTACTTTAAAGCATTCCTCTTTTTCCAAAAGTGTTTCCATCCTTTCTATATGGTCAGTTTTTTCCATAATCACAACTGTGTTCCCTTTGTCTGATTTTATATGACCCATGGGTTTGCTTTCTAGTGCTGCCATTACATTCTTGTAGGAGTTTATTTTTTATTATTATCGGCTGCAATCAAGAAAGGGATTGACAGCAGTGAGGGAGAGGCAATGTTGCCACTTATCAGGCCCCATGAAGAGGGTGTTGGGATTATGTGCACAAAGACAGATTATGCTTGGAATGTAGAGCAGGTGTTATTTATATTCGTATTTGAAGACAGTAGTAAAATAGTGAATCTACATGCAAAGGATAGAAAACATGCAAATATATATTAACGTAAAGATTTACATCAACAAAAGAGATATGCCTGTGAAATATTGTAATGGGAAAATGCTGTTGATATTCGAAGTGCATGCATCAATTGCTATTGTTGCTGGAGTTCCCTGTGGAAATGACAAGCTGTTCTATTCTTTCTTCTAAAGCTCATTTTCCAATGCTGCACTTATGCTTTTTACTTATTCAGTTTTTTTCTGCTGGTAGATCCACTTTTGTAGATTTATTACAGACAAGACTGAAATCTGTGTTTTTCGCCCAGCGTAACCCTTTACTTCGGCCCAAATTAATTAAATCGGATTACACTAGAAAAGGGGGATGGCAAACTACTTTGCCACCATGTTCTGCAGTAATGCTATCGACTGCATAATTCTTTAATTGGGAAACAACATATCTTACCAAACACAATTTTATTCTATGTACTTAGGCTTTCACGGCCGGTGTCTTGACTATTAGAAATGTTTAGTTCTTCCGGGCTTGTAAGCTGTAGTCTAGAAGGCATGGTAGATACCAACGTTTCGCCAAGTACTATGCTTGGCATCATCAGGGTAACACGATCCTCCATCTGCACTGGTCAGAGTTTGAATGTGGAAGCAGAGAAGTAGTGGAAGTAAAGACCATTAACGTCCGTTACGATTATTTATATGGGTGTGGGTGGACAGGGCATTGTAGGGCTACGGTAGTGATTGGCTAGTTGTAGTTGAGGTTTTATTACAACTGTTGTGTGTGTCTAAAAGTTTATCTAAAACTGGTATCCATGCTTTATATACACGTAGTATTTCTTCCTTGCGAGTAAAGTTGTCTTTGTGTTTGTTTTTACTATGGCTTCCCTTTGTAGTCGGGCATAGTAGTTAACTGTAGAAGACAGGACTCTGGTTTCTTTAAGGTTGACATCATGGCCGAACAGAAGGCAGAACATGCCATGTCCCATGCATTTAGTTAATTTTCAGCTAATAGTATGCATGTTCTTGAGGATGAACTCTCATATTTTAGATTGAAAAACAGTCTTTACTAATTTTATTGTATATCTGAGTATATATATATATAGGAAGCCACTCTACTTTTTCAGGTATTATTCGTGGAGCAAAACACTGGCCTTATGACAAAGTAGCATCTCTATGGGAGAAGCTGACCCCAATTATCAAACTGGCTCTTCTCAATATGACAGAGGAGACTGTTGGAGATTGGGGAGTGTGCTTTGCAACTGCCTCAGTGAGTATTCAGAATTACAATCAAATATTGTTGAACAAGAAAGAATTTTATTTCTGAAATAAATTTGATATATTGGTTAATGAAATAACTAGTTGAAATAACTAAATATTTGGGTGGCCTGCATATTGCTCTATACCCCGGCCACTGTAAGTTTGCACTTGACAGCTTGCATGGATTCGCATTAATTTGGCTATTCTGTGCTTTGCAACGTTGTCAAAGTTGCTAACACACAGAAGCAGACAACGTAGCTTTCTATGACATCACAAAGTCACAAACTATACACGTAAGCTATAAATGTAGACGGACAATAAACTACTTTGGTATTACTAATAATTGAAGCTAAATGCAGGTGTAACACACTACTACAATTGTAGTTTGTACAGAGAGAGAAAACTGTCTAGCGAACATTAGAAATTGGGAAACTGATATTTGATTAATAAGAACTATGAATATTCTTTTTCTTAATGGCCATAGATGATTTTCTTTCCTGATGTTAATTTACCATCATGGTCTCCATTTAAACATTCCCATATATTTTAGTTGTATTATTTCCTCCTCCATACATTTTCCCTTTATATTAATATTCATTATTTATTTTTCCAACCTCTCCATTTCTCTAATTTCTCTAGAAAACCTCTGATTTATAATCAGAGGATATGGTCGGTGAATTTATTTTGATAATTCTCCCAGTCAGGTCGATGAGACCAGTAAACCAACGATGGGTGTGGTCCTCCAGACATTCTGGGGTTTGTGAGAGAGTGATGTGACTGCCAAAACATAAAAATATGGTGCTCTCTAAAAAGCGGTTACATTTACTGCTAAGTCTCTTCTATAGTCCCCCATTCGGATCTTCGGGCGGGGACTACTTCTCGAGAACCAAAACATTATATTAATAGAAGATCTAACATCAGACTTCTACAATGGAATGCAGGTGGTCTCACACAAACAAAACGAGTAGAACTGATCAGCTCTCGTACATAGCCATAATACAGTCATAAGATCAATTACAAGTGTATATATGTATTACCATGCTTTGTGTACCACTCTGCTATTTAACGAAGCTTGCTTTGTTGATGTATCCGTGACAAGTATACAGATGCATTTCTCAGCTTCAGCTGTTATGAATTTAATTTACACAGTAACATAAACTGTGAAGGAAATGAAACATGTAAAAATGACCTATTATGATGTGACCTTGATATCTTTCAGCATTTTGTGTGCACCTCTATTCCCTTCAATGGAAACCCTTGATGTTAGAAGGTTGTTTCTTTCTGTATGTAATTTGGAATATATTTATCTTGAATGTAACATCTGCAGTTTCTTTATTAGAATATTTTGGGATAAAGCACCTTTATTCTAAGAAGTGAAGTATTCATACAATCAAATACATTGCTTTAAAAGCTGAAAAGAAGCTTGAGAGCATAATAGCAAATTATTAACTATACTCGGTGCCAAATAAGAAGGATTGATAGTTGCTACCCACGTGGTGGAAGGGTCTAAATGAACAGGAGGGGATGGAGGCGTCATGGCGATCATCATAGCAACGGAAGGAGCAACCAATTAGAGCTAAGATGTTTCCATAGCAACACTAAACTAGTGTTGTCTATATTTAACACGTCATTAACAAGTGCTTGACCTGCAATCTAGCAGTAACATAAACTGTGCGTCTTATCTTGTTTTCCCTACAATATATACAATGTCTCCCTCCAGCTCCAGCGTGCAATGTTTGTATCAGTGACTGCCTGTGTGCTGACAAGTTCGTTTGGATCATTCTATTCATGTGGTTATTTGACTTGTATATACGTATGTCTGAATCTGTGCGTATGTTGTTAGCATTTACAATTGTCTCACTCTTTTAATGAATAATTATGTCCAAAAATGTTGACAAAGACAGCGTATGAAATTGTGCTTGGTAAGGTACATATCCCAATTAAAGAGTTGTGCAGTTGATGGTATTGCTGAAGAACATGATCGCAAAATTGTTTGGTACCGCCCTATTCTAGTGTACTCCGATTTAATTAATTTGGACCAAAGTAAAGGGTTACATTGTGCGAAATAACAAAGATTTCACTCCGTTGTCTGTAATAAAGCTACATCAATAAAAAGCTAAAAACTGAAAAAGTGGTTACTGATACATAGGGTGTAATAAGTGCAACATGGAAAAATGGACTCCTAGAAGCAAGGATAGAACAGTTTGTCATTTCCACGGGTAATTCAAGGAAATACAGCAATAATGCAAGCAATATCAGTGGCATTTCCCATTACAATATTCCACAGGTATGTTTCTTTTGTTAACATTAATCTTTACAGTGATATGATACTTCCATATTCCATCCTTTGCAGTAGATGAACCATTTTACTATTGTTTTCGAATATGAATATAAATTATACCTGCTCTACATTCCAAACGCAATCAAATCGTCTTCTTACGCATAATGCTTACACGCTCTTCACGTGGCACGATAAGCAGCATCGTCGCCTCTCATTCACTGCCAACTGTCAATACTTTTCTTGTTTGGCACCGATAATAAATTCATTGTCTTTGGGGTCTTAGAATATTAATATTTATTACATAGATTTTTAAATGATATAGTACTGTTTCAGGTCAAAATTGAGATATATGACCAGTTTTACTGTTTATTCCATTGTTTCATGTATTGTGCCTAAATTTGTACTTCATACATAAGATATATTATTTTCGAATGAGCACTTTTTTCTGTGGTCACTGTAGTATTCTTGTAATAATTACTGTTTTGTATAGGAGAGCAGGGATCCAAATCGTCATCATTGGCTTTTGGAACTCTTGATGGAGGATCCTTTACGGAATGAGGCATCCTTCATTGAGTGTGGGTAAGTGTACTTTCAAATAAGTTAGATGGTAATTATCATTTATTTATGCCAACAAACTTATTGCTGGTGTAATGGTTAGAACATCTACACATGAAGTGGAAGGTCTGAGATTCAAATCCTGGCTATGGTATTGAATTTTTCAATTCCGATTATAACTCTCAAATAAGTTTGATATTTCTTTAGCCCTGTGCTTTTGGAGGGTTTTATCTCTCAGCATGAATATAAAGTGACAAGGATTGTATTTTGTTTTTTCACATGACTTGTGTATAGGCGCTAACCGTGCATGCGTGGTTAATAATGAAATCTTTTTCCTTCTAGCTTGCCAATATTTTGATGTTAGATTTTCAAGAACCACAAGGGAGTACAATTTTTAATATTTCCCATGTCCATTTCTTTCTCGGACCACAGTAAACAGGTTGGAGATGTTACTAAAAATGTTTATTCAAACAATCCTGTCCTATAATAAGTTACATGTTGCAACAGATTTTCTTTAATCAACAAATACTGATAAATATTAATGACTTAAGCTTTACTATGTTTTGACAGTTCCCTATGTATATCTTTATGAAGTGCTAGTGTACACTCATAAGCCGTTAAATAGTTGTATCACAAATGCTGAAATTCATAGGCACAATGCTAGTTAAATCGTCAAATTATAGAGCATAAAGCGTCCTGTATGAAAAAGGCACTCACTATAATGGCATTAAATTGTATAATAAATTCCCTAATCCTTCAAGAAATTATCGAACTTAGTTATGTTTAAAAAGGAATTTAAAAAATTTCTAATAGGTGTTTTTACTCTGTGAATGAATACCTGGAAGTTTAGTGAATTAGTTGTTATAAATGTGTATTATATTCTGATATCATTTAGCCATGTTTGTATATTAAAGTTAGTTATAAATAGTATCACTCAATACATTTGTATGTTAATGTATTTACTGTTAATCTGTACATACGACCTTATTGAAATTTGTATATTGTAGTATTGTATTGTTTTCATGAAGCTGATTTTTCTGTATTGGAAATCATATGGTGAATAAATTTGATTTGAATTGATTTGATTACTGTCTTTTATAATTATTATATGATATCCAATGGGACTATTGTTTTACAAGTCAGTCATTTGCATAATCAGCTATGGATTGTTTGAATGTTCTGTTACCGTTACTGCCACTAGGTGATGGATTCTTTCCTATTGCATTGCCAACTACTGCTAGTAAAACAAATTTATTGACAGTGTCAGTTGGCAGAATTTCAAAACTCATTACACAATCTTTATTTTTCAAAATATTTTTTCCCAAACTATCAAATATATAGGTTCATTTAATTGTGTTAATAATTTAACCTGCACGTTTATCTAATGATTAAATGACCAAAAATGATGTGCCACAGCAGATTTGTCAAACTGTTTATATGCAACATTTCTAAAATTTTCTTTTATTCTGGCTTTTAAATGACGCTTGGTCTCACCAATTTAAACTGTCACAATCTAAACAGCTAAAGTAATTTAAATAAGGAAAAATTGAAGCTATTAATAGTGAAGCAACAAGATTCTAAAGTAAGAACAAATTAGAAACTAAAAACTTCACTTATCTTAGTATTATTTGCTGACCCTGGGTTTCAAGCTGTGTCCAGCTCATTCTCAAAGTTTTTAGTTTCTAATTTGTTCTTACTTTAGAAGCTAAAGTAATTTTTTTTATAGAGAATATAAGCACGTTATCAACACTGTTAATTAGTGGTTTTAATACAGGTTTTATGCATAGAAAGATAAACTTAAATATAAAATAGCTGTGAAAGATGTCTCTACTCTCCTAATTTTTTCTAATAAAGATAAAATTTCAAATAGTAAAAGAATTGGCATTTATCAGTATAGGAGCCACTTGGGACATATGAGAATATTGGCCCTCATTTTTAATTTTGTTAATAATTACCAGGCTGTGTGTAATCTTGTTCTCAGGAGGCTGTATGCATTGCAAGGGGCACTAAACCAGCAGGAATGGCGGGTGGCAGAATTGTTTCACCGTCTCTTAGACTATTTTAAGCCTTATTTAACACATCCATTCCAAAATGTAAGAGAGCGACTTGGAAGGTAAGGATTTAACCAGTTATGATTTTCTTCAATTTTAAAGGGAACAGTAATTAAATTATGCCCCAGAACAAAGTTGTACAGCACATAGTGGAATAACAATAAATAGCATTTTCTGCGCATGATATAGTTACTGGTAGGTCCAATGCCCATCTCTAGAGGGCACAAACAGGTAGACAATAAAGAGTATTCAGCGGAACATCATTAGAACCTTAACAAATATTAATATTAGCAACAAAAACCTCGCTTATCTATTTAGTCACTATATATATTAATGTATATGTCAACAGCTTCAGTTTTTTCATTGTATTCACTCTTAAAACATGTTAACAAATTGAGGAAATGGAAAATCAGTATGTGCTAAAGGGAAGGACTTAAGAGGAAAAAGCTGAGGGGCTCTGGAATTGCATTGTAGAGTGATGGCAGACTTTTTTTTAAATCCTAGACTAATAACAAATATTCCACTTAATATATACAAAGTAATATTGACAGTAAGATTTCTTAAATGTTTTAGAAGTACCTATATGAGTCAACCTATTGACACTTATAATTTCTCTTATACTTATTTTTAACCGGACGCGCTTCGAAGACCATCTTCTTCATTCTCAATGGTTTCTCGACTGGCAGTTGAAGAGGAAACATTTGTTGTGGTAGTGACTGTGCTGCTTTCTGGGTTGCTAGATATAAACTTAGTTATGTCACCTGCTTGCGGTATATCAAAATTCTTGGCTATGTGAACATTCTTCGTAATATGTATTTATATCCCAAATTATCAGTTCTGTGGTTGTTTTTGCATGTTTTAGTAAATTAATATCCTGTTCTATGGTGTGCTGAGTTGTTCAGAAGTGATGGGCTACGGCCGATTTGTCGATCTGTTTGAATGTTGTGTTTCTATTGTGCTCCTTCTGTCATATCTTAAGATTTCTTTTAGTTTGGCCCATGTATATTTTTGGGTAATCCTTGCAACACTGGATTTTGAGTGTGCCCCTTAATGGGTGGTTTAGTAAATTTCTGAGGTTGAATCTGTTGTAACGTTATGATCCTGGAACAGTCTCTGGAATTTGTTGTGCAACTTTGGGTGAAAGGTGAATTTGTTGTATGTAGGTTGTGGATTGTATCTGTTGCTCAGTATTGTGATGTCCTTAATCTGTGTTTGTCTTTTGTATTTTTTTAAAAGTCAACTAAATCCATTTTGAAACCATTTTTTTCTGCTACTGTCTTGATCTGTTTATGTTCCTTTTTAAATTCTTCATTTGTCAGTGGTGTGTTTATTAATCTATGTATTAAGCTGTGGCTTTGGGTTAAGATTATTTTCTTTGATATAGCTGTTCGTATGAGAGGGTTTTCTGTTAATGCCAAATTCTATTTTGTTGTTGTGCCTCATGACTTTTAGGTCCAGGAATGGTAGCCAACTTTCTATTTTAGTTTCAAGGGTGAATTTTATGGCTGGATTCTGTAAGATAAGTGTTTTAGAGCATCTTCTGCCAACTTGTTTGGAATGATGGTGAACACGTTATCCATATATCGCACCCAAATCTTGTATATGTGTGGGAAGGCTTTTGTTACTCGTATTTTGAAAGTGCTCATGAACAAGTCAGCCAATAGTGGCGATAAAGGGTTTCCCATTGCGACTGCTGAGGTCTGTTTGTAAACGTTAGCATTGAATGTGAAGAATGTTTGTTCCATGCATAAGCTTATTAGTTGGTTAAGTTCTTCTATTGTCCGTTTGAGTATTTTAATTGATTCTAACTAGTTCTTGAGGAGTCTTGGTATTTCTTTAGTTGGGATGCTGGTGAACATGGCAGTTACATCAAATGATACTAGTATTTCTTCTGCTTTTAACTTATAGTTTTTAATCTTTGTGACTAGTTCTGTTGAATTTCTATGTTGAGGCTTTCGAATTTATGAAGGAATTTAGTTTGTTTAAGCTAGCCCCTTACAACAGATTCAACCTGAGAAACCTACTGAACCACCCATCAACTAATCAACTCAAAATCCAGTTTTATGAGATAAAATGCGAGGATTGCCCAAAAATATACATCAGCCAAACTAAAAGAAATATTAAAACAACTGAAGGAGCACATTAGAAAGATAACATTCAAACAGATTGACAAATTAGCTGTAACCCATCACTTCTGGACAATTCAGCACACCATAGAACAGGGTATTAAATTACTAAAACACACCAAAGCAACAGCTGAACTAATAATTTGGGAAAAAATACATATGAAGAATGTTCACATAGCCATGAATTTTGATATACCACAAGCAGACAACATAATGAAGTTTATATCCAGCAACTCAGATAGTCACTGCCACAACAGAAGTTTCCTCTTCAACTGCCACTTGAGAAACCGTTGAGAATGAAGACGCTGATCTTCGAAATGCGCTTGCACAAAAATAAGTGTAAGTGAACTATAAGTGTGTATAGTTCGACTCATACTTCTATAACATAATAACAAATAGTCTACATTTTCCTTTAAGAATGAATATGAATATAAAGGGAAAATGTATGGAGGAGGAAATAATACAACTAAAATATATGGGAATGTTTAAATGGAGAGAATAGTATTCTGAAGATAATGATGGTAAATTAACATCAGGAATTGGGAAAGTAAGAAATAGGGGGATTATAGATGACATGGAGTAGAAATGGCTTTGAAAAAACTGAAGCAGAGGACATTTACCTCTGCCTCATGAAATGTGAAAGATTATATAGTGGAGGGGATAGTATTTGGAATGAGAAATGGAATAAATTACCAAAGGGATATATTAGTAATTAAAATGTTAGTGGATAATAGATGAAAAGAAATTAGTAGGATGGGGAGTTTAATTTACAAAACATTAAACTCTTAAATGTGTTTTCTTCCTTTCATAGAAGTTTGAATGTGTATTATCTATCAAGGCTGTATTTTGTGTAAGAGGAGAATTATCGTATATCATGTAATCAGGTTTGTTAACAGGGTATTTTAAATAATTGTACAGAGAGAGAAAACTGTGTCTAGCAAACATTAGAAATTGGGAAACTGATATTTGATTAATAAGAACTATGAATATTCTTTTTCTTAATGGCCATAGATGATTTTCTTTTTCCAAGATAATGTGATGTCCTGGGAGTGGGCTATCTTCTCATTCACCAGTTTCAATTATGTTTTGTAGTATATGTTAAGGGTATGTGTATAATGTGAAAATTATGTTGCTTTTGTTCATTACATAACTAAGGGACGAAAAAGAAGGTACAAGTTTTAAAATATCACTTACTGTAATTATCTAAGACAAATTACTTAACGTTTTCATTGATAATTGAGTACCTGGGTGCAACAAGAGCGTTAGTGGAAAAATGCCATGTTGAGATAAATGGTCTCAAAGTTTTGAAACTGTAGTAATCGTTTAATAAAACACTAATACTTTGAGAATCAGATTTATTATCAATAATATGCAAATGTCTGTTTGTCATAACATCCTTTCAAATTTAATAATACAAAGATAAATATTGACATATATAGGAACAAAATTAACGCTGTTATTGCATAGAATGTATACTGTTCAGCCTTTTTATATTATAATTGTTATACTTTTAATACATTTAGGATTACTGAACAATCTTTAGGCCTAAGATTCTGGTTCAACATCTGACACTTTATTTGGGACATCATTCACACATTCCGTGTTTTTTGTGCCTTAGTATTGACAGATGTTGTTTGTTTCTCTTTTGTTGTTATGTATCCCATCAAGATCGCATCCTGAAGTACTTTGTCACTGCAGCCCCAAAATTTAACAAACAGTTGTTCCTGTTCAATGATTTGTAAACTCTGACAACACCTAGAATAAAATTGGAAAAAGTATAGACTATATAAAATAAGCAAAACTTCACCCATATCTAATAATAATTCTGATAATTTTTTGTTAGCATTATTAATTTAAATTCGCATGTTTCCTTTGTCATTGTTGGCAGCCCGCTAAGTGCTGCCAACAATGAAGTTGTTAAATTGATTTTCATCTAACTAAAGGAAAATAAACTGTCCTAGAAGATATTGCAAAGAAAAATTTAAAAATACATACCTCTTCTTGCAACAAGACTCAACTGGCTTGAACTTCTTGCCTGGTATTTGCTTTCCTGTGCGTTCGGATATATACATCTTACCAGAATTTCGACGTTTCTTAGCAACATATCGTTTCCACAATTCGGAATTCTGTTGTCTCTTTACCCCAACACAGTTACTTTCATTGTCATCAGTGATAATTTCTTCTTCCGAAGTAACATACTCATCAATTATTGCGTTCATCTTTACCTTGTCTGCCTAGCCACGTGGCGGCAATGAATGGCTTGGTCATGAGTGCAGCTAAATTGTAGCGTGCGATCTACTTTCCAAGGGGCTCCTGCCATCAAGTGACGTCGTACCGAACTAATTTTTATACAGATGATAGTTGAATGTTTGACAAACACAATGCAAGCATTTATGCAATAACAGCGTTAGCCGGCTAACGCTCTTGTTGCACCCAGGTACTCAATTGTTCCACCATCAAAGGATGCTTACAGGCTATGCAATATTTCCTGGTCAGGGCTTAAGGAAGTTGAACATTCTGCCTAAGTTTCACATCCTTTAGTGTGAATATGAGCTGATTTTTATAAGGGATAGAGTATTAATCACAAGAATCCTCTGGATCATTGTACAATAATGTGACAAAATGACAATCAGTCCGATTACTTTTCTATCACTTTATTTTTCTTCTAAACTTTTGCACCAAAACAGTTCTGTTTTACTGACAGTACAGTCTATGGTTGTTTGTAGTATTACAACCCACAATTGTTCTCTTGTTGTAGGCTTGACTCAGTCCTTTCACTGTCTCTCTTCACTTTCTCTGTCTCTCAAGCACTAACTCTGACAATACAATCACTGGATGCTTGTTAAAACTTCTTCACACAGCTGTCTTGCATTTGCTAACACACTGACTTGACTCGTGTCTATAATTGCTGTTTCCTCGTCTCCTTAAATAGTGGGGATGTCACATGGACCTTTTGTGAACTTCTTCAAACACATTGGCCATGATGTAGCCAGATCTTTCTCAAAGACTCCAAAAAAAAAAAAAAAAAAAAATAATAAATAAAAAAAAAAAAAAAAAAAAAAAAAAAAACTTTTGGTTCTGTCGCTAAATTGTTTTAGTCACGTATGCACAAACAGTTGCATGAGGCAGAACCTTTCTATTGTTTAAGCATTCTCAAATTTGAAAATAAGTGTAGTTCCTGTACGTATTCTTGTTTCAGGAATTGTGCACCAGAAAACCAAAAATGTTTGTGATATTAGGCATCGAGAAAGGTATAACTTTCAATTGTATGATAGAGCTTTTGGTGCTACAACCGTTTAGGTGCTTTAGAATTGTTATACACAATGTATGAGGGTCATTCAATATATAACGCTCCAAATTTTTTTTCTCTGAACATATTTTATTCTTAAGTCAGAATTTGATGACAATATACAATGACACTTCTTGTAATTGTCCTAATTTTTTTATTGTATTTCTCCATCACATTCTATGGCCATATGCCAACGTTGTGTGAGAGAATGTATTCCCTGCCAGTAAGAGCTCTTGTCCAGTACACATAGCCATGTATCCACTGCATGACTTACACTCTTGTCATCTTCAAACTGTATCCTTTGTAGAGAATCTGTAAGTGGCCCAAAGAGATGGAAGTCCAACAATTCAGATGAAATGGCCTTTCTTTGAATCATGTAGTCTGCTGTGAGCATTTGTGGAACCCATTGTAAGCATGTCTTTGAATAAGGAAATAATGAAGCTATTAATAGTGAAGCAACAAGAATCTAAAGTAAAAACAAATTAGAAACTTAAAGCTTCACTTATCTTAGTAATATTCCAAGCTGTTTGGTGCTAACAAGTTTTAAGTTTGAAACTTAATTTGTTTGTATAGCTTAGAGAATGAGTTGGAGTCAACTTGAAACTTAATTTGTTTGTATAGCTTTGAGAATAAGTTGGAGTCAACTTGAAACTTGTTAGCACCAAACAGCTTGGAATATTACTAAGATAAGTGAAGCTTTTAATTTCTAATTTGTTTTTACTTTAGATGTCTTTGAATATCCAATAGTCTTGATCATTGCACACGCACTTCCAATGCTGACCGATAATTGTAGAGCCAAAGTCAAGTTGTGATGTGCCAGTTTGCAGTATAATGGCATTGCACAATTCAGCATGTCTGGAGCAGTGACTGTGACAGGACGTCCTGAGCATGGTTGATCATGGAGCTCTGTTTATGCATTTCCTGACACTTGAACTTTCTTTACCCATTACCCAACTGTACTTTTATCAACTGCTTCAATACAATATATTGTACAGACGTTTAAGGATGTTTACCATGGTTTCTTTTTCCACACACAAGAATTCACTGACAGTATGTTGCTTGTAACAAGAGTTGTATGTAGACACCATTTTGACACTGTACTACGGCTCTGCCATCTGTCAGAATGGTTTGAAACATCACAGGCATGCAGAAGAAACTCAAATGTGAAGCACCTTTAAGGATTTTTGTCTCTCTCTCTCTCTCTCTCTCTACATATATATATATATATATTAATAGCCTTTTAAAAAAATGTGCGTTATATAGTGAATGATCCTTGTAGAATACAGATAACTTCTGTCATTTATCTTTCCTGCCGAAGTTAAAGAAAAGTCTTATATATGTTGCATAAATATGGACACAGGACATCTGTCTTTTGAGGGGTTGAAGAAATGTTTGTAACTAGAGAGGGTGTAAATAATTTTTTCTTTTTTGCAGTGTGATCACAAACATCTTTGATCCTGACTTTGTCCTGGTAGGTGGTAATAGGACACGTTCTCCTCATATATCTGAATTTGTAGAAGAACTAGTTCCTAAATTGACTGTGCTTTATGAAGCAGGACCCAAAATAGCATCTCCTCGCAACCATCTTCATTCATCTCGTAATCACACCAATCCTGAAAGTGAGTATAATACTTGATAAATTAATAGAATGCTCATCATAAAATATTTCACTGTGTTTAAACAGGGTGTTGACCTGGCTGACTTATTGACCTGAAATATATATATAATCTCCACGGCAAATTTATTGAAATGTTTCTTTATACCAGGAACTGTTTGTATCTTTAGTTGATGGAAGGGGTTTAGATTTCATACACACATTTATTCTAGGTAAACCTTTACGAAAAGATCTGATTTGTTACATTTGCATGACTTTCTCTCCAACTCACCTTAATATGAATATCTCTCCTACAAGGTATTGTAAAAATTATTTTTCTATCTACTGTGTGTTTAACTGAGAAAAAGAATATTTGCTGCAATGGTTTCATTATGCAATTTGTTGTAGGTACTAGGAGGATATAGGAGGCTGAAGCTATAGCCTAACCTTTAACCCTTCTTGGGTGTAATTATTTTCCTAGTTTTGTCAAGTATTTTAAAACATAAATATTATTCAAAATATGGCACACATGAAACTATTTTGTGTACTAAATCGTTGAAAACATATAACCAAGTCCATAAATGTTCATTAAGTCATAACATTGCTTTTTATTAGAGGTATTTTCTTTTGAGGCTACACTTATTTAAATGAAAAGTGGCATATGTACCAAAACAACTGAAACCTTGCCATATCTGTAGATATGGCAAAAAAAAAAAAAAAAAAATATGGGAACTACCAAACATTCAAACTAATTTCTGAGTATCCTTGAAAAATGGCAGTTGATTACAGGACATGATTGTCTGGCAAAACATTTTGAACAGAATTGGGATATATTCTTCACCACTCTGTCCTCTTTGTGATCTGCAAGAGGAAATGTAGCATGTCTGCCTCATGTTCAAGAGGTCACAAGTTTGAATCTTGCTTTGGGTAAGTTATCCAGATAAGAGCTTTTTCCCTTATCCTGAGAAGACAAATTTCGGGTAACTTAAAGCTCTATGGATCTCAGGCTCATTTGAGCATCATTTCACCCATTTCAGTCATTCACCGTCCAATATGACGTTACGTTGAAGGACGTTAATTAAAAAAAAAAGAGAAAATGGACCAAGATCACCTTCAAATATACCCGGCCACTTCTAGTGCTCCATCCATCGGTAAAAAATTTTGGAGAGCAATTCATTGTCAGAAATCCAGCATTAGCTAACAACGTTGAGAACTATAGGTGTAGACTTTGTGACATTTTGTACCATATAGAACTGTTCCATATAAAGTTACTAAAAATGTTTACATTTGGAACACTCTCTAGTGCTGTCCAATGCGGGGCCTGTGATGTATTTTTGTGGCACCCTTCAAAAGCAAACTTTTACCCCGATATTTCTAATATTAATTCAAATTTCAAGGCCAAACTATTTCCTTCTGAATATCTTGCTAGTACATACCTATGAACTA
Organism: Tenodera sinensis; assembly: GCA_030765045.1. NCBI lineage: Eukaryota > Metazoa > Arthropoda > Insecta > Mantodea > Mantidae > Tenodera > Tenodera sinensis. The sequence continues at coordinate 34,411,544 of CM060967.1, forward strand.
TGTTTTTGTACACCTAAAGCCGTATTCATTACTTCCCTAACCAGTATTTTCCCCTTTTTCCTCTCAAAAGAAGATGTTATAATTGCATTTGAAATGGTAACTAGTGAGTTTTGTTTTAACAATTGGCTGCATTTTTTGTTTATAGAAACCAAGAAAAAGGTTGTTTCAGTAGTGTTCATTAATAAACACTGTTATATTTATACATTTACTTATAAATAAGGCCTATTTCCAACAGAAGGTATTGCCATAACAGTGCTTTTATCATTTCAAGCAGCTGTGCTGCTGTTGTATCATAAAGCTTTCTGCCCTAGACAAGCCAGACACATTCACCGATACTCACCCCCTTCTGTAATTTTTGCTTTCCTTGGACCTGAATTTGTCAGGAATTGAGGACAAAGTTGCTTTTCGAGAAGCTTGAAGAAACGTGTATATTAGTGAAAATTTGCATGTAATTCATCTTCACTATGTAAGTAGGGTGGACGGTCCAATAGAGTTGTGATGGCACCTGTGCTTCCTTAGGCATGAGTTAAATGTGCCCAAGCACATAAGTTGCACAGCACTCCTCTAGGACACGTGCAAGCAAATTTTAATGTGGAAATGCTTTTCTTACTTCAGTTTCTTGTGTCATTGTGTCAATGCAGTCACTGGAAACTGTGCATGACAGATTTTCAAAACATAAATAACTATTGCTCATTTGGTAATACACAAATTCCCATGCATGTATATGTATGTAGGATGTCTGAAGGAACAACATACAAGCTGATATTCAGAACTTAACTTTTTATTAAAAAGTTTTCAGTATGAACCTACCATTAGATTGTGACATCTTTAACTGTAATCACAGAAGTTCCTTTTCTTCTGGTGCATGTAATATAGTGTACTGAATTAACCTAAATTTTCTAAATGTTGACTTCCAATGTTATTGATACCAATATTCTCCTTTTTAGTTTTTATTTGCAAATTTGGATGACTTAATTTCTTTCATTTGATTCCTCAGGCAAAGCAGAAGGAGAAGGTGTAAAAGAAGTCACACAGCTCATTGAAAAAGTACAATTGAAGAATGAAGAGAGAGATGTATCTATTCGATTGCTCAAGACAAGTAAGGATTAAATTGTTCTGCTTTTATAAAATTGGAAATATAATTCTGAGCTTATTGCTTGCCTTTTGAGCCTTATAGAAAAGCCCCACATAAAGGTTCACTAACACAGGTAGCCAAGGTCATTAAGTCACATAACATGATTGGGAGATCTGTGGTTGAAATCCTGCCTGGACTTTCCTCCCACCTGAGGGTTGTGTTGGGTTTTCCTCAGTCATAACTGGCAAATTTGGGAAACTATCCTAAACTTGGGCCTGTTTTCAGTGTTCATCACCTGTGGAGCTATATGTAGTGAGGTCAGGCATTAAACATTGTGCCTCTATGTAGCGAGAAGAGAGATTAAACATTGCTAAAAGAAACAGGTGCATTACGTACACACTCTTGAAATATTCACACAGGTGCATCGCAGTAAGATACTCATTCAGCAGATGGCTTGGTGCGGCTTGTGTAATGGAGGTTGAAAATTATTTTCCCAATAGGTGCTATTAGAATCCTACTAGATGCTCTTTGAAACCTTTAACTTTCAAATAAAATATCCAGATTGCACAATGTAGATAATTATCTTAATTATTCCACCATTGAAAACTCATTTCTTGTTTTTCCAAATCTAAATGTTTTCTTAAGCTGAGTTCTGTTTTTTCCCAAAATCTTGTTTAGTATTATTGGATTTCTGTTTACAGTTGCTCATTCCAAAAATGTCAAGCTGCTGCTGATTTGTCTTCCTATTTTTGATTTATGTTCCTGATGTGTTTTGTTCTTGCTTTTAGGTTTCTTTTAGTTTTCCAATGTAGATTCTTTTTGTAGTCATTACAGCTGGTCTGGTATGTTTCTGATTTGTTCTCCTTTGAAATATTACCTATCAAATTTAAAATAAGAACAAATTAGAAACTAAAAGCTTTACTTATCTTAGTAATATTGCAAGATTTTCCACAGGTGACATGTTTCAAGTTGTAATCCAGCTGATTTTCAAAGCTATACAAACAAGTTACCATAGTTACTGATGCTCATTTTAAAACTCTGTTACCAATCTCTGAAAACAAAAACTTATAAATACAATTTATTGGTGGTATTTCAAAATTCATAACATGGTTCTTGTTTTTTAAAATATCTTTTCACAAACCATTAAATCTATAGGTCCAATTAGTTGTTTAATAATTTAACCTCCGGATTAATGTCATGATTAAATGACCAAAAATGATCTGCCACAGCTGAATTATCAATTTGTTTATATCTAATATTTCTAAAATGCTCTTTTATTCTGGCTTCTAAATAATGTTTAGTTTTACTAAAATAAACCCTATCACAATCCAAACAGCTAAATTCATAAATGCCAGGTTTTTTTTATAATTTGGAATTTTATCCTTTTTAGAAAAATTTAGAAATTTTGTATATTAAATTTATTTTGAGGGACCAAATTTATTCCATATTCTTTAAAATTTTGGTAAATTCTTTATTGGCCCACGGATGGTAAGTAAACTTTTTAAAAATACAATTATCTTTTACTTTTTTGAGGGTAGAAACGTCTTTAACAGCCTTTTGATACTTAGATTTTTCTATCTTTTTATGTATAAAATCTGTATTAAAACCATTAATTATTACTGCAGTGTTAATAATGTGTTAAATTCTGTGTCAAATTCTTCCTCATTAAGGGGTATATATATTAACCTATAAATTAAACTATTGAAAACAGCAAATTTGTGTGCAAAAGGATTAAAACTTCTATTTTTTATGTAATTATCAGTGTGAGTAGATTTTCTATAAATACCAAAATTCAATGTATTATATTTTTTAATTTTTAAGTCTAGGAACAGAAGGCATCCATTATTCTCTGTTTCTCAGGGACAACAGAAAAATGTCAACCACATATCTAGACCACATTTTAAAAATTGAGGGAATGATTTTGTAATTTGAATTTCAAAAAAGCTCATGAACAGATTAGCAAGAAATGGGGAAAGTGGACTACCCAATGCCAAGCCAGAAGTTTGTTGAAAAAAAATTACCATTAAAACTAAAGAAATTTTGATCCAAGGATTTGTAAGTTTTACAAAATCATCTATTAATTCTTTGCGTAGCTCTAAAGAATTTAAAAAAAAAAAATCAAAAGCTTTTTTTCTAGGAATACTAGGAAATAAAGTGGTTACATCAAAAGAAACGAGTTTATCATTATCAGATAATACTATATTGCTAATATTTACTACTAATTCAAAGAATTTTTAATACTTAAACTTTCAAACTGATCAAAGGTACTGAATTTTTTATTTAACCATTTCACTAAAGTATACAAAAAAACGAATGTTTTCGAGATCATTTGATCTTGTCCTGAGCTGCTAGGTGACTGAAATCAACATCGTCCTCCATTAAAGATTTTGATATAGTCACCCAATAGCTGAAGGTGGGATCTAATGATCTCAAAAACTTTTGTTTTTTCCAACATTTTATAAGTGAAGGTGAGTGTAAATAAAGTGGCTAAAAAAATCGGATTCAGTTCATGATGTTATGCTGCTTGAAGATTTCCTGAAATTTGTAGAATGCTGTAGGGTGGTATATGAGTTTCTTGAAGACCTTTTCTTTTTCATTAGGCGTGACTGTGCTGGTTTCTTTTACTCTCTTTCTGTTCTTGGCTCTTATTGTTTCCTTGTGGATATTTTCTAGCTGTCTATTATGTTTTGCTTACGTTCATATTTGTGTCAGTGTGGGTGGTTCATTTGTTTAGTCACGGGCCTACTGAACCCAAGGTCATGGGTTCAAATCTGGCCCAGACCGATGGTTTTTAAGTGTGCTTGAAAACGACAGCTCCATGTTAGTAGATTTACTGGCATGTAAAAGTACTTGTGCAGGACAAAATTCTGGCACGCCAGCGACGCTGATGTGATCCTGGCACTTGACAGTATTGTTAAATAACAAAATGTTTTAATTCTCATATTTGTCTTTGGGCATAGAAATGTTTACTAATCTGTGACCAAGACTGTTAAGTGCTGCATGTTGGTGGGGAATTGGATTGTAACTTTTTCTTTATGTAGCCCTTGGTGTGTGTGGGTTTCCTGTAGATGCCAAATGAAGGTTTCCTTTTTTATGATTTTAAAATCGAGGAAAGATAACTGTCCATTCCATTCTTTCTCCATGGTGAAATTCATAGATTTTTCTTGAAGGTGAGACAGAATATTAGAAGACCTCAAAAGAAAATCGTTTATGTGAATATTTGTTAAGAGTGTAATTTGTTTTTTGATGTTGGTATGAGTTGGTTACATGACGAAAACGTGTTACTAATGTTCATTGTTACAAACAATTAAGTTTGTTTAAAGACGTCATAAATATTTCCATATTTAATTTTAATATATATGTATAAATAAAAGAATTGTGTGTTCAATATTAATAGCAAAGGGAGAATAGCTAAAGATCGCTTCCCTAACAATACGGGAACTATTTGATGGACGCATACACGGATGTATACGAGAAAGGTAGTATCACGTGAGGTGATGCTGGACTTCGTCCACTAGCGTTTAAATGTTCAAGGCGATAAGACGTGTTTTGGTAGCGTGTGAACATGTGTAGAACATTTACCAGACTTTCATCAAGCTTTTGTTCCACTTTTTGAAAAAGTGGAAAGACTTAAATAATCTAAAATGGTGCTAAGAGGATTTATTTGAATGTAAAATAGAGAAAAAGTGTTAATAAAACAATACATTGTGGTGAAGAAACATTGTGTGATTTTTCATTCCATCCGTTACCACGCCCTGAGGGAAATAAGAGCCACATCGCTCAAACAAGAAACATTTCTTCAATAAAAACAGCACCAAAGGTTTAGTATTTTTATAGCATTTTCCAAGTATTTTTCTGGGACTATTGCAAAAATATTGTCAATAAAGTGGTACCAAAGTTTAAATATCCAGAATGCCTTTGACTGTTATTTCTAAAGTGCTTATAAAAAGACTGGCGATAGTGCTGATAGTAGTGATAGTGGGCTGCCCTTAGTTAAACCTTATTATACTTTTCCATTAAAAGTAAAATAGTTTTGTTTAATGCATAGTTTAGTTTTTCCTGGCCAAACTCACATCAAAAAGACAAAACCTGTTCCCATAGTTGTACCTTAACCCTTTTGCCGCCGCACGTCGATCAGGACGACAGTGTCTGACCGACATTTAAATGTCAAGTCCAACTATGGCTACTGGGGTGAAAACTGCCAGACTACTGTGTCTTGAAGTGTCAGCTTTCAGAAAAAAAATCACAATAAATGTAATTTTAAGGATAGAATAAACATCGAAAAAACAAAATTTACCAAATTGATTTGTGTTGAATATTATATTAATTAGAACATTTGTCAGATAGCAAATAAATATCTAGCACATTTTATTACAGCAAGGAGGAATAATAGTTTTGTTATTGTAATTTGAGATGAAATAGCATACATTTCTATTGAAATAACGTAAATGGAATTTAGCACCGTTAAATATGTACTCAATTACAAGTGAAATAATAATAATAATAATAAACATACCTTCAAAACTATGCTGTTTTACATTAAAAACGCAAAATATAACTCACCAGTATCGATGACTAGTGTGGTTTGCATCAAGAATATAAACTCTTCAATAATTATATGGTCCTAGTTTTTCAGCACTAGTTGTAACACTATTTCGGGTTTCTAATAATTCTCGGCTTGCATATCTGTGCATGAAACTGATTATAATAATAGTTTCTGGTACCACAAGATAAAAAACACCCTAATTAAAAAAATTAATTTCACTTCTAACATTTAAGCACTTTTAGCTGCAAAAAAGCACTACACTACATTTAATACACAAATTAAATTAATTACAATAGTCCCATTTAGACGAAAATAATTAATTTGGTATTTATTATGAGCACTTTTATAAATGAATGCACTTAGGATGTATTCCTTTTTCACATTTTACGCACACTGTATGCAATCTTTTTCGCTGATCTGGTGTACAACATACTGACGTTCCTGCTTCTTTGGCAATAATTTCACACCATATGATGCAGAACTATTAACTGTATCTTTGACTATTTCACCTCCTTTTAGAAACCTCTGGGAGCTTACAGTTTCAATTATCGAAGAATAAAATTTAAATCAGCATTTAAATGACACGCCTCCTTTTTGCATCGGGTGTCCCCAGAGTTGCCTCAGGTGTCCCCAGAGTTGCCTCAGGCACACAATTCTCACTGTCACCATCACTTAGAGTACTTGCATCCACGTCACACTCATCATAATACGCCACAATTTGTATCACCATCCCTACTTTTCACAAAGCATCGTGGGAGCAACAAGCCATGTTGTAAAAACCAAGCAGAACTGGATCCAGTCAAACTATATCGGCAAATGTTAGAAAACTGTCCTTCAAATAACAAAAGGTCCCTCTTAATGGCCGTGTAACATACCGTTAGAAAGAAGAAAGTTTCCCTTTTTTGATGACATAAAGTGCATCCCTATAGGATGTTTCAAAAATAATTTGATGCTGGGAGACTTCATGCCCTGTAATACAGTAAACTAGATTGACAGGCGGCGTTTTTGGGCAGGAATTCTTTAAAGAGGCGTGGCAGCAAGAGGGTTAAAGCAGTTTTTAGTGTTGAGAATCAATATATATGTTCGTCTTTTCCTTCCCCCATATAATTTATTTTTTGTAAGAATGCAGCATTCTTTATAAAATGTCAATATCTAGTAATATAAAATATACATATTTAATTCTTATGTATTTTCTACCTTAAAAGACATGATTTTTAATGAAATAGATGTGATACAGCAGTGGGTAGTAATTCTCAAAAGAAATGCTACACAGGATTGCAGTATAAGTCTATATCAAACATCCCAGTTGTCAAAAGAAAATTGATGATGATGATGATGATGATGATAAACAAGATGATGCCGCCGGTTGTAGGTGTGGTTATGAGAGCAGCGACAAATTTTTTACAAGAAACCAGCGAAGAGGAAGGAAATATGCTGCCAAGAATGTTATTCACAGAAAAGAACGACAAAGAAAGCAGCGGGAATGAAAGTAGAGCTGCGGAAGAAGGAAGAAATTCAATTTATGACTGAGAAAATATGAACGCCTTACAACCAAGCAGCACTCCCAAAATGGCGGGCAGCCTTGAGGTACATCATAAGAGTAACGCAGATATATTTTAAATTACTGCGGTAAATGTGAGTGAGTACCAATGTAATCATAGCGGCAACTTAAATAATCCTAAAATGCAAGTAAATGCGCAAATACTTACGGAAGAAGAGTGCAACTAAAAAGAAAGTGTCCGTGGTGAAGTACCCAAAAAAGACGGGAATGAGTATGTAAGCTCTCTACACAAAGTTATCGAAATGAGTTCTGATTTAAAAGAGGCGAAAAATTAAATTAAAGAGGCTAACAGAACAAAATAAATATTTACAGAAATTACTACAGTCACCAACCCCAGAGTGGATGCCAGTGAGAGGAACTTCGAAACCGAATCCAACACAAATTACTAGAAACACTATTCCTACATCAAATAGGTTTGGAGTGTTTCAACCAGATGAAGAGGATGTATCAGGTAACCTAAATGACGCAAAGATGAGAATCTCGAAGCCGACAGCAAAGTTACAGAAATATAATTGTAAAAGCAAGTGGTCTAGAAACATAACCTCTACTTCATCTCAACAAAGTAAGTCACTGGGAAATTTGGGAAACGTACTGATACTAGGAGACAGCCATGCAAGAGGACTAGCGGAAAGGATAAACCACTTAGGAAAACCTATCCCAGAAGCTAATGCAGTGGTGAAACCGGGTGCAAAAATTATAGATGTTGCTGAAAACATTGAAGCAAAGTGTGCTTTCTTCACAAAGGACGATTTTGTAGTGGTTATGGGAGGTAGTAATGATGTGGCAAATGGGGAACCAGAAAATGTAATTGTGAACATAGAGACTGCAGTGAAATCCTTAATAAACACAAATGTTATTATAGTGAAAGTTCCCCAAAGACATGATCAACTCCCAAACAAATAAAAGTTATAAATGCAAACATTTTGAAAATCAGTGAAAAGTATGGTAATGTTAGGTTGATAAACACTTTCAATGCCACTCGACACATGTACACAAATCATGGCATGCATCTGAATAAACTTGGGAAGAGAATACTAGGTGAAACTATTGTTCATGTTATTTTAGACATTAAATCAAAAAATGAGGGAAACAGTGTACTTGGTGCAACAAATAAAGTAGAATTGGATACAAAAAACTAGACAGCTTTTCACACAGGCAGATAAATGGTAAGTCATTAAAGCTCATTCATCAAAACATTTAAATACTGTCCAATAAAATTGATCACTTAAACATATTCATAAATGAAGAGAAACCCCCATATTCTAAGAGGTAGAACCGGAACTTAAAAATTCAATGCCACAACTGGCATTGAATTTTTAAGTTCCGGTTCTACCTCTTAAAAACTTTGCCCACACACGGCTTGTGTGTTTAAAAACACCAACAGTAAGTTTGTTGGCATAAATAAATAATAATCCCCATATTCTAGTTCTTACCGAACATGGGCTAAGGGAATATGAATCATGCAATACATTTATTAAAACTATGAAATTAGTGGCAATATATTGTAGGGATAAAAAGAAATGGGGTGGTGTAGGGATCTTTGTAAATCAAGCAGTAAAAAATAGCTGTGAAAATATTGATCTTACCTGTTTAAGCATAGGACAAATTGAGTTGGCTGGTATCAATCTGATCTGGCATAAGTAAAGACTAGTTGTAATTGGCATATACAGACCACCAAATGGGGATATCAACATATTTTTTGAGAAATTAATACTGTTACTAGAGACATTTCTAGCAAAAAAGGAAACAAAAATTATAATATTAGGTGATATAAATATAAATATTCAAAAACATTCACCTTCTAAAATCAAACTTGATTGCTTATTAAATGAATTTAACTTAACAATGACAAAATGAACCCACCCATATTACCGCAAATACAGCCACAATTGACAACATTATCACAAATATTGTAAACATGCCATATAAAACTGAAGTCATCCATTCATGTCTATCAGACCATACTGCTCAAAAAATTAGCTTCGAAGAAATAGTTGAAAAGGAGTATTCCAATGGCCGTAAAGCCATAAAAAGAAGCTATAATTCCTTTAGTGAAAATAATCTATTAATCTTAAAAAATTCCTTGCTGATGTTGATTGGGGAGATATATACACTGAGTTAGATCCAAACATAAAACTCGACTCACTTTTTAAAATCCTAAAACATAATATAAATATGTACTGTCTCCAAATTGCAGTCAAAAATAGAAAACAAAATAAAGTAACCAACATACATTGGATTACACCAGAGATTAAACAAATGCGACTCCAATTAAAATGTGCAATCTCTCAGGCAAACAGCAGCAATGTTGTTGTTGTTTTCTAGTGCCTTGCATCTGGCAATGAAGCCATTAGCATTCGTGCTTTCCAATACTTTTGAACTGTAGTTTCTTCTGATCTTAATGCTTCACAGGTCTTCAAGTGGTCTTCGTTCATTTCTGCTGGATCGTTACACAGGACACATATTGGTGAGGCTGAGATACCTATTCTGTAGGGATGACTTGCTAAGCAGTCGTGATTTGTCAATAGTCGGAAGGCTGCAACCGCTGTTTTCCTTGGTCTCTGGGGGATTATATCTGGGTTGGAAAGTAGTGTAATCCATTTTTTATCTTTGGCATTTGTTTCTATTTCTTGTAGGTATGAATGAGAAAATTTTTTAATGATCAAGCGTTTTATTGAGGAATATGAGAAATTGAATTTAGATTTTTGCTTTATTGTTGTGCCTTTCTTTGCAAGTGAGTCTGCAGCTTCATTCCCCATGACTCCACAGACAGCAGCAATGTTGAATTTAATAAAATAGAACTAAAGAACTTAAAACATACCTATGATCAAACAGTAATAAATGCAAAAGAGAAATGCATTAGTAATAAGATTCTAAATTCTGCAAGTGTATGTAAATCTAGCTGGCAAGTAATAAACAACATCCGTAAACCCTTAAACATCACTGATTCTAACCATTTTGTAGTAAAGACAAATGAAGGTATAACAGATGACCCAGGAAAAGTGGTAGAAGCTTTTAATGACCATTTTGCCTCTATAGGTTTAAAGATACATAATCTCAACAAAATCAATTCCACTAACTGGAGACCCACTGCTATAAACGATAAAATTTCAAAAAACTCATCAAGTATGTATATATACCCAACCGATGAAAATGAGATCCTAAATATAATCAAACAAATAAAAGCGAAAAATAGCATTGGTGTCGATGGTAACCCTATGTCATTAATGAAAGCATGTAGTCAAGAAATCGTAAATCCCCTTGTTGATATAATAAACTTGTGTCTAGAACAAGGAACTTTCCCAGACAAACTAAAAATTAGTAATACCAATCTTCAAAAAAGGCGACAAAAGAGAATTGAATAACTACCGTCCAATATCAATTTTACCAGTGCTCTCAAAAATTTTCGAAAGAGTAATCTACAAAAGGCTAATGAGTTTTCTCAACAACTTTAGCCTAATACCTAAACATCAAAATGGCTTTGTAAAAAATAGAACAACAATCTGCGCGGTCATTGAATGTATTGAAGAAATTATAAAAAACATTTATGCAGGCAAATATATAACAGCTTTCTTATTAGATCTTACTAAAGCTTACGACTGTGTGGATAAAAAAATGCTAATGAACAAACTGTCAGTCCTGGGGATTAGAGGTCTGGGACATAAATTAATAGAATCCTACATGACAAACTGAAAACAGTACGTAGCTGTGAATTCGACAAATGGTGATGCTATATCAACTACGACAGAATTGACACAGAGATCAATTCTCTGTCCACTTTTGTTTATCCTATACATGCACGATATAACTGACTATATACCTAAAGGTACAAAATTAGTACAGTTTGCAGGTGACACTAGCGTCACAGCCAGCCATTCCTCTAACCTAATGCTGAACGAAAACCTAAGTGAAATAGCTATGAAACTATTGCAGTACTTCTCAATGCTAAACTTAAGTATAAACCCAACTAAATGTGAACTGATAACATTCGGTAGCAAAACACTTAATACACCTCTACAATTGTATATTGACAACAAATCAGTAAACAGTGTTGACAAGGTAGAGCTACTTGGTGTCACACTGGATAAAACACTATCGTTTACACCGCATACAGACAAATTAGCATTAAAAAAGATATATTTCGAACTTGAAAATGCAAGACTCATGTAGAGAAGCTTTCCGTCAGCATAAAATAATGATGCTACCTAGCCTGTATATTTATAAACTATACTATAATGATAAAATACAAATTTCCTATGCAAACAAATTCAGACATAGATGACCACAACACAAGAAATAAGAATGATTTGTCTATTACAATGCACAGACTAAGCCAGTTTGAAAAGCTGCCTAGTTACGCTGGTGCAAAATTCTACATTAGACTGCCAGCAGAAATTAAAAGGTGTGAAAACTACACTAAATTCAAATCTGCTTTACAAACTTATTTAGTTAATAATGTGTTCTATTCATTAGATGAATTTTTAAATAGGTTAAAAGTTCAGTAATCAAGAGTCAATGTTATGTACTTATTTTGTAATCTGTTAATAGTTCATTGTGCATAGTCTCCACTACTTGATTAATCAGTTCTTTGTATGTTGTTGTTGTTATTATTATTGTTGTTGTTGTTGTTGCTGCTGTTTATTTTTATTATTATTTATGTTTTGTTATTTTGTCTTTTGCTACTTATATGTACTTGTTTACCTTTGACTGAATTCAATCGTGTATTACACCATATTGAATTGCAATAAATTATTATTATATGGTGTTGGTGGTGGTGATGGTGGTGGTGGTGGTGGTGGCGGTGGTGGTGGCGGTGGCGGTGGCGGTGGCGGTGGCGGTGGCGGTGGCGGTGGCGGTGGCGGTGGCGGTGGCGATGATGATGTTAATAATGATGGAGATGATGGAGGCAAAATTTTGTTGGAGGTCTCTTAATAGTTAAAATGAACTTCAGTTTAGCTCTTAAGATTTACGTGAGTACTTAAACTAAAGTTTGTGGATATGTTGGCAAAATTTGGTTCCTCAGTTGGCTAAAACTTAGGCAGTGTAAGCCACATTTTTGTAGTTCATATCCCAGTCATAAATTTGTCAATTAATACTCTTTTTTTATATGACCAAATTTAAAAGGTTGTGGCTGGTAACAGTAAGTTTCCTATCCTATGGAGTATAGTACATACTCAATTTCCTTGCATGAAGTATGCATGGGTTTTAGCCAACTCATGGAGTGTGGTCAGTCAGGTCTGTCTCTGAATAACCAATAGGAGACTGAACCAGATCCCCAACCCCAAGGAGTTAAGAGTCTGTTTACTCAATGCATGTGCACTTCAGCCACTTTCTTTGACGAACCCGCTAACCACAACAATGACTGTCATAAAGCCATCTGCGTGCTGCAGAAAAGGAAAACCCCTCACCATGTCCCTTGTCCTTTAAGACCAATAACAACCTTAATTTTAAGGAACTGGCAGACACATGTTTACTCCACATGGAGTCTCTGCCAGTTGCTATTTGTCTTAAAGGACAAGGAGGAGGGGTTTCACTTTTCTGCAGCATGGAGATGAATTTATGAGTCATTGTTGTGGGTAGCGCAAATTTCCTTTGTTATCCAACTGCACATGCGTTGACAAAACAGACTCTACTATTGAATCATAATTATAATTGGTTATGTTGCCAAATGCTGGCTTCTTGATGTGCAATGTTGCTAAACCATGCCAACTTGACATGAAGAAATACACTTCTGGACAAAGATGTTGGTGACTATGGATCAGAGAGGAACACGGGTTTTGGAATCAAAGTGCAATCTAAAACTGAAACAATGGAATAGACTTGCGAACTAAATAGTGGAATAATGTAAATAAAGGAGATGTAACAATAGCAGAAAAAGTCACAAAATGATTTTCTTTCTCTTCATTCCCCTTTAGCTGTTATTATTAATGAAAATCTGCATTTCAAATAACGTTGAAATCACCAGTAATTTGTGACAGTTATTTCCAGTAAACTCTGATATTTAAAGTATTCTGTTTGTCAATCTATCACATCTAACTCTTATAAAACTGTGCATTTTTTTCGTAAATGTACATTATGAAATATATTGTATGGTTATCTACAGTATCTCATGCACAATTGCATGAGATGATTTCACAATTATTTCTGGTTATACAGTTTATACCTCCAAAATGCAACTTGCTGCACTGCTGCATCTTATGATTTCATAGTTGTTTCAGATTATGTGATTCATAAATTAATTTGTATGTCATATGAAGGGATCCTCATATATTCTGTAATTGTGGTGCTCAGTGTCGCATTTGGGAAATCTTTTGGATTGAATTGGGTAATGTATGCGTAAGTAAAATAAGAGTTCCCTGCCTTTCAGTTAACAAAATTTGTCACGAATGAGAATAGTTTCTTGCTTTCGCATCTACATCACCTATGTGCATCTACATCACCTATGTGCATGCATTGCTGGAAGTTACTATTTTCATTCCTCATACATTGTGTGGTCCCTAAGGCTGCATTCACCAACATTACATTATTGTTGTTGTTGTTCACACCTCTGCAAATAATTTACTCTATTTTCAGTTTGTAGATGGATAACAGGAAGCATCTCAAGATCTCAGTATGCGGCACTGCCAGAATATTACGAGTTTTTCCCTATCATTTGTTTAATGGAGAGTTATGATGCAGATGAAGAACTGACTAAAACCTGTACCATAACGCTGGCTTCTTTGAGTCATGCCCTCACATTGCCACAACATGTTCCTGCCGTTCTTAAAGCGATACATAAGGTAAGGATGTTGCATTGTTATTACACCCTGTCTGACATTACTTATTTGCAAGCGTGTAAAATATGAATATCATGCTTGGCACTCCTGTTGCTGTGTTCACTTTCATTATAGAACATAGAGCTTCATGGTTTCAGTAGATTACTTTTGCTAAATGCTACAGTGCATTGACGCGGTTGGCAACTTTCACTCTTTAACTTTATTTTTGTAATTAGTTCTAAATAATATTGGTAAATGTCAGACGTCTTAGCTTCTACCAATGTGCAAAGCTAGCTCACAAAATAACTTTAGCTAGAGGCAACTTTCTTTTTATGATATAAACAGGAGAGAGAGGATTCTACCAAAATGATTACATTTTAAGTTCCTATTCTAATTATGCACCTTTTCAAAGCTAAAATCCCTCTTATTTTTCCTCATCAGCACTTGAGCAAGTTTGTAAGCAAAAATCTAACTTCAGAAATGCACTAAAATATTCCAAGTATTCCTTAAATACACTCAGCACTAACATAAAGGACATATAGAAAAGGCATTTTATAAACTCCTTTGTCTTAAGATTTTTCTTACATTGATGTGTAATAATATCTATACTCTGTTCATCAAGAGATTAGAGGAGATGTAAACAAAGCACTGGTTTGTATCACTCCGCAGCTCATGCATTCACAATGACGCAACACTGTTACCTACTGCTACACGTAGGTATAATATGCATTTTACACTACTAGAAGGATATATTTACATGATCCAAATAACATGTAGCACATGGAAATTAACTGCTACTTACGTCATCTCTGTCCACAATAACACTTTTTCATTTCCTGCTCACAATCTTGAAACCAATCTCCAGAAGCAGCTTGTGGAGGGAAGTTCGTTTTAAATATGGAAGATCGGGATCAGAGTTAACTGCCAACAGCACTTTGTTTAAGGTGGGGGTTCATTGTTAAAGAACTAGTGAACTTTTCGATGGATGGCAGATCTCACAAATTCGTTGCAACTACATCCACCATTTATCTGACACGTGGTCGCTTTTTGCCGGGATCTTCACCAACTGACGATTTTTCTTTGCGTGTGCTGTAAATACTTGCAACTGACACACCAGTAAACTCAGATGTTAATTTCATTATGTCTTTGATAGCAAGTTCGGGATATTTCTCGCAGAACTTGTTAAACACGTTCAATATTGTTGTTTTTTCACCACTTTGCAACAGTTTGCTGCACTTATGTTTCACAACTCACTTGTTCCGCCATGTTACTTTCATACTGAATAATGTGTGTGCAGAATGAACTAGGCTGGTTACAGATTCACTTAACTGCATATTCTTACACTTTAACTATGCTTAGTACACTTAGTTCATGCTTTAGCAAACATTGAGATTTCAGACCTTAGTAACAGTATTTCTTCAAGGGACTATTTACACAGCGAAAGCGTCAAGAGGGCGCTCTGTGGTCAAAATGCAAATGTTACGTCTCCTCTAATCTCTTGATGTACAGAGTATAGATAGGAAAGTGAATTGGACTTACTGACACTACATCACTCACTTATTAAAAATGGGACATGTTTTGAGAACTCATTTGTTCTCATTCCCAATTGTTGCCGACTGCTGGAATGTGGTGTCGTCAAATTGGAGATTCCTGGAAAAGACACTAGAGGACTACGCATTGCAATCTCCATCTAAAGGTCATTTAAACCCAGAACATAAAGTATTTTCTATTATAAGTCGCCCTGGGGATATTTATCTCTGATGTGGGATTCCTTTGTGGTCTACCAAGAAAATATGAATCGGTTGGGGAATCTGTCACACTGGCTAGTTGGCCATGGTAACTTAGTGGTTAGAGCAGCTGCGCATGAAGCGGAAGATCCATGGTTCAAATTCCGGCTGTGTCATTGAATTCTTCAGTCCTGATTCTACCTCTCAACTAGTGACTTACTGTCAGTTAATCCTATTCATTTTACTTTATCTTTACATTCTTTAAATTATCCAACAGGTATCAATGAGCACATCATGGTGGGCACGATCTTCATGCCTCGAGTTCCTGCAGGTCTTTGTCTTCCACAACATGGCTATTCTTCTCAGCAAAGAGGCTTGGGTGAACCAGGTGAGTGAACACTCTACTGCCTGCTGTATTAATATCCTGTTGCACATACTTTGCTAGCCAATTTGAAGCAAATTTGCATGTTATCAACAGATCAAACCACAAATTAACTTTTCTCCTCAAACTGCCTTTGCGGTTATCTATCATACAAGTGGATTGAGTTTCAAGTAGCTCAGGTTCTGGTAAAGCCCCTCTTTATTTTTTTTTTCTCACCAAAATCAGGAGAAAATGTATTTTCTTCCTATTGGAAAAATGTCCTGCTGTCTATAAAGAAGAGAAAATTACTTGAAATACACCAAGATGACATCTTCTGTGTAGAAGTTACTGTGGTTTTATGTAAAATATACACTAAATATTGCAAAACATTTTAAATCTACCTTTACCTTAAATGACTAATTTAGATGAATACTGAATAAAACAGCACATTTAAAGCTATTCTAAATCTAGTGTTGGTGTATAATGGATCAGCCCCAATGTAGCAGGTTATATTTATGATCTTACAGACTGGAAAATCCTGAAGGTTGAGGTTAGTCTGGATGGCTCAGTTGGTTTGCTGGCCTACTGATCCCAAGGTTACAGGCCCAGATTTGACAGTTTTTGCTAGCATAACAAAAACGTTAATTTGTAGAACATCCATTGTTAATAAGGAGAAAATACTTATTTTGTAGGTAGGTAAACTGCAATGTACGTATCAAGTTTTTTGCCACCTTAATACAGATTCATAAACCTTATAAAAATGAAATATTTGTAATAATCTATCATAGCCAG
This sequence comes from Tenodera sinensis, assembly GCA_030765045.1. Taxonomy (NCBI): domain Eukaryota; kingdom Metazoa; phylum Arthropoda; class Insecta; order Mantodea; family Mantidae; genus Tenodera; species Tenodera sinensis. The sequence goes on from CM060967.1 coordinate 34,428,361, forward strand.
GATCATGTCAGCGTTGGCGGTGTGCCAGAATTTTATCTTACAGATTTTAGCTTTTAAGCACATTTAAGAAACTGTCAGTCTGAGTTGAGTTTGAACTGCAACATTTAGATCAGTAGGCCAGCACATAACCAATTGACCCACTCAGACTGACAGTAATAAAAATGATATACTGTCTAAAGAGAGAAAGAAAATTGTTAGCGACGCTGTCAATTGCCAGGATCATATATGTGCTGCTGCTGTGCTGGAATTTCATTTCACTGAAGTTCTTTTACATGTCAGCAAATATACTGACATTGGTTTGTCACTTTTAAGCACATTTAAAAACCATCCATCTGGGCTGGGTTTGAATCTGCAACCTTGGAATGAGTAAGCCAGCACCTAACCAATTGAGCCACCCAGATCAACATCAAGAGTGTGAATGTATACTTTTATCTCATGCTTCTGTAGAGTAATCAAAATTAAATCAATTATGATTATAGCCATTGTAGCTGGCTCCACAATCTTCCAGTTTTGTTTTTTCATAAGTGTAAAAATTTGTTAACGAATAGTCATTTGTTAATAGATTCAGTTGACAAACCATTTGGCAAAATTACTTAACAGTGGCAACTATTTTTTCATTTAAAATACACAGCATACACACAGTGTGTTAAGTTTTACAGCCCTTTGATATAATCACCCCAGTTGAGTATCACGTATTCCAACTGATTTGAAACCTGTTGGACGCTGTTGTCACTGCCTAATCTCTGAATGTCAGTTGCCTGGAGAACACCAACTGTGCGGAAGTGGGTCCCAAGAAGTGGTTCTTTCATTTTAGGGATGAGATTGTGGGGGCAGGGGCTTAGATCTGGAGAATAAGGGGGTGGTAAAGCACTTCTCAGCCCCAGTGGTTGAACAAATCAATCACAGCTCCTGCTTGCGTTGTCATGCAGAATGGTGGGTGACAATTCATGAATTATCATTTTCTTCTTGGAGCTTCTTTTCTTGTTCTGGATTTTAAGCAAGTCGAAGATGCCTAACTGGCATCTTTGGCCAATTCATGAATTGCAGTGTCCTGATCCACCAGCACTAATGTGTTCACATTCTGCTCCTTTCCTGCAGGATGACCAGGCCAAGGCATGTCTGTCACATTTTGACGTCCTTCTTTGAATATTTTGACCCATCTTGCTGCTGTATAGCAAGCCTCTTACAATGCTTCGTAACATTGTGTTGCATTGCAACCCCTAGCTCATTCAATTTTCAGCCAGCTCCTCTGATCTTGCTTAGAAATCATTACCCCTGCACTCCGCGAGCACTTGTTCAAAATTGCATTATTGCTGTTGCACACATGCATGTAGTGGGGGGGATGAGCTCATTTGCTCTGAGGAAGGGTGGGCTTCTAGCCTACCTCTGGTATAGGTTATATTGTCTGACTCAGTTTTACTGCGTTGTTACAGCATTGTTGCCACTATTAAAAAATCAACCTATGTATTTGAGGAAACTTTATTTTGTGTGGTGCTTTAACATTACTTTTTTTTTTTTTTTTTTTTAAATAGATTAGTGAAGTGGTACTACGGCTTTTGGAAGATGACTGGCTAGAAGTACGAGAGAAGGCCTCACAGGTGCTAGGTGGACTGTTGCATTGTGATTTTATTGGTGCTACCAGCAAACTCATAGTAAGTTCTTCACTATACCTAGACTATTTGTGTTCTTATACCGTCCCTGATCTCTTTAGGTTGCAATGTAAACAAGTGCAAAACTGTATTCCTTCTTGGGGCCCTATGATTGGTAGAAACGTGGTACGACTTAACATGAGCGTTCTTGAACTATCCTCAATATGTGAGTAGCTTCTGGCTTTTGTACTTGTACTGCATAGGAGTGCCACTGCCACTTAGCAACTTCTGCTTACAGCCATAGAAGGAAATGAAAGAGCGGTTATATTCTATACTCTTTCGTAAAGTAAAGAGTAACAAATGGTTTTGGGTATTTCTACACTCTTATGTAATAAAGAATAACACAATTATGGTATTAAGTATTTCTCTCATTTTGTAACCATGTTCAAAACTATTAGCTTTTTACCACTTTGTAATGGTTTCCCTTGACCTACTCTATGACAGACACCGTTTTGAATATACATATTTTCTGTTCTTTCACTTCCCTCTATGGCTGCGTGCATATCATTTCTTATTTCAGTTAAATTTGCTATTACATATTAACGTACTCTATTTATTCTTACTAGAAGCTTTTCAAACTGTTTTTGCAAACAATTCTTGTAGTTTAATGCTATTTTGCATGTTAACAGATTATATTTTCATTCAGCCTACTTGTATGGAAGTTATGCATTTTAATCAACCAATGAAGTGTACTCATGCGGTTGTTTACATTGCAACTAAAGTAAGGTCAGTGAAGGCGTAAGTATTTGTATTAATAAAGATGTTCGACTTCATAAAATACTGTTGCTTAACAGGACAACTTCAAAGTGAAGTCACAAACGAAGCTGAAAAAGAAAGAAGTAAAGAATCATGTGATGGAGTCGGCATGTGTCCAGAAGCTGAAAGAGAGGCACTCTGGAATACTTGGTCTGTGTGCCTTCATCAATGCATATCCTTATGATGTGCCAGAATTCATTCCAGATGTCTTTTTAGTTTTAGGAGACCATCTCAATGATCCTCAACCAATACCAGTAAGTTACAAATATTCTGTTTATAGGTAAGATGTAGTTTTATTAAATATGCTGAAAATCCAGTTTAGCTTTGGAATAGAGAAAATGTGTAGCTTTTATTCTTTTTGCTCTGAAATTGGCAACATTTACCAGGAGAGAGAAAAAATCTGATACTTCATACTTGCATGGTTTTCTCCATCCTTTGCAACTTCACATAACTCTGATACCTCCCACCCATGTGGTGCAACACATCCTCTGGGCCAAGGCCTACCGCCCGACTGCTATGTCCTCTACCATAGGCGTCATGGGTGCAGTACTGGAAGTGGGAGGTGGTCAGCACCCCAGTTGCTCCTGGCCAATTATGCTGTCTTCTCAACCAGGGGCCACTACTTTTCAATCAAATAGCTCCTCAGTTGGTCCCTCAGAGATCTAATGAGGCTGAGTGCACCCTGGACCCCTTTTTTTAAACAAGTTTTACCTTGGCAATGCCAGTGAGTACTGATGAAACTTACACCATATATATAAAGATAAGTGAAGCCTATAATTTCTATATATATTTGTTATATTAGTAGATTTAATGTGCTTCACTGTTGATAGCTTCAGTTTTTTGTTGACTTAAATGTTTGTATGCCCAGACACACAGTTGCATATGGTGCTGTTTTTATAATATATACAAGGTGATGGTGATGAGCTTTTGACTCTTTCGTTATCTCGGGTCATGGTACTGGATGGAATGAACCTACACTCGGGGTTAACTTTAGTGAAATATTTTATTTGCACCTTCTTGTTCACAGTATTTAAATCGTATCACAATAGCAAGTCTTTTATTTCAGTGGATCGACTTCCCTAGCATCGCCGAGATTTAATGTCTGAAAATTTAGCAATATTTCGCTAAATGTGTTTTCTATCACTTTACACTTTGTCTATTTTACGTCCTTTCATTTAATTGCACACTTCGCATTAACTAACTTGTTAAAGTTAGCTAATGTTTCACTTATTTTACTCAAATTAACGGCCTTTAAACACTTAGTAATTTTACTTTCAGTATTTTCTGACGCGCACACATAAAAATGCGTCCATCTATACCAAAGACACGGACACTATTAACTAGACAATTGGCGCTGCATCACACTTCTTTTTGTGTACATCCGTGTATGCGTCCATCAAATAGTTCCCGTATTGTTAGGGAAGCGATCTTTAGCTGTCCTGCTTTCGCTTTTAATATTGAACACATATAATTCTTTTATTTATACATATATATTAAAATTAAATATGGAAATATTTGACATCTTTAAACAAACTTAATTGTTTGTAACAATGAACATTAGTAACAAGTTTTCGTCATTCAACCAACTCGTACCAACACCAAAAACAAATCACACTCTTAACAAATATTCACATAAACGATTTTCTTTTGGGGTCTTACAATATCCTGTCTCACATATTTACTGTCAGTTCTTGATGCCAAACCTGGTTCCATTGCCAGTATAATTGTGCATTTTATAGAAAATAATATTGACTATGATCCAGAAACTATAATCGATAGTGATGGATGCACATACCAAAATTGCAACACAGTCGAGAGTAATGCACTGTTTCCCTTGACAAAATGGAAGGGCATAATTATTATTCAGAAGTTCCTTGAGATGGGCCACCCGCAAATAGAGGATGATACCATGCTAGCTCTAATTGAAAGGCAATTGAGGAATTGAAGGATATACACCCCTGCAGATGTATGTACTACTGCAAGACAAAAACCCAGATTGTATGTTGTGAAACATGTAGATAATACATTTTTCAAGGACTATGACAAACTGATGTTAGTTATCAATTAGGCCTGGGTCATTTTTAGACAGTTTGCTCTTTTGTAGTTAATGTAAACTAAATGACCTTCAATAAGTCAAGTTATAACCTGATTACAATAGAAGTAACTTAGTATTAATTACAGATAATTAAGAATGGTAGTTTAATGGACAACATTAATTTTTTTATAAATAATTTAACCATACTTCTGTTGATAGTGTTGTAGTAATATTTCCTTTTGACATCAATTTATATTAATTCAATGTATTATAGTATATACCTCATACCTCCAAATTGCTTCTATAAATTCTAAGTGAAAACCTTGGAACTCCAAATTCATATAGACATGCAAAAGTGCATAAAAGTTCATGTTGTGGTGGCTTTTTATAAATGGCGGTAGTGATGGGCGATTATCTTTGGGTTGTATGATGGGTAGCAGATAAAAGTTGTAAGGGCTAATGTTCTTGTCAATTAGAATTCACTTTCTGCCAAAATCAATTGATTGTAATGAAGAAATCAAATGATAACAAACTATCTCACCCTTTAAAAATATAATTGCAACAAATTTCTGAAGCTATTTGGTTTAATATTGTTATCTTTTTCTTTTGTGATTATTTCATATGCTATATACAAAATGGTGTCTCAATCTTTTATGCTTTCTCAGCTTTTCTCACTAAATAATAGTCAGCTCTGTGGATATAATCACTGTTGTAAATTCTCTTGCACAATATTTATTGGGATCTTTTGGTAATCCAATTGTTGATTACGGATCACTGATACCTAGTCTGATAAGTATATGTGCACTCACTGAAATTTGCATCTTTAACATACAATGTGTGAATTACTAATGTAGAGGGTCTGGTATTTGTTCTTTTTGGTTACATAGCCATCAACTATTGTTTCTCTTTCGTCTTATCAGAGGCTTTCTCTTATGATTGATGTTGGCCATGTTTTCTTTCACTGAATAGCTTCAGATTCGGTAATGTTTATAAATATAATTGCAATATTCACTTAGGAAATTTACATATGTTCAATGGATATAAATTGATTAACATGGTAAATGTTAAAATGAATTTTCCTATTAGTTTCCTCGGATACACAATTTCTGTCACAATATCTTAGTGACTTAGGTCTGTGTAGTCCAGTAAAAACTGTAGCAAGTGTCACTTAAACATTTGCTATGAATTTTTAAATCAGTCTTTTGCTTCTGTTAAATTGATGGTAATAGAGTTACAAAGTTTTCATTGTCTAGCATTGATATCTATTTTTAATACTTTTACTTACAACTTCCTTTTGTTTCATGTATCAGCATTTTTCTTTTTCCAGCTAATGAGTAAACACCTCTGTGACCTCAGTTTGTTCATAGATGACACACTACTTAAAAAATGACTTGTGTAACAAAATACCATGCTCTAAAGAACTTGTGCATAAGATTCAATTCATATCTTGATTTATCATATCTTTATTTCAGTCAACCATCAGGAAGACCCTGGGAGACTTCAAACGAACACATCACGACAATTGGGAACAGCACAGCCTCAAGTTCACCGAGGAACAGCTTGCAGTTCTAAGCGACCTCACCATTCCTCCTTCGTATTATGCCTGAAACAGCAGTGCCTTGTATGTTTCCAATACTTCTGCTTGTGTTTTTAAACATTTCACTTCAGCCAGCCATGCTTTCCATATTTTAAAATGTCACTTGAATGTTTGAGAAGTATGAATGACATGGCTTGTTTTGAATGAGACCTTAATGCCGCTCACTTTTGAGCCAAGAGATACAAAATTCACAATTTATTGGTAATTTTATTTATCCATTTGGTTGCTGTGCTTCCAAGTGTGAAATGACTGCATCATTTGCTTTTTAGTGTTGCCACATGCTACTTCAGTATTATTATTAGCATACTGGCACGCAAAAGCTTTTAGATGTAATGTTTTAAATATGTGCAACTTATAGAGTGGCAGCATGAAGTTAACATAAAGAAATGGTATAAGGAGCTTGCCGCTGGGGACTTAAAATCTTATATGTCTTTTAGAGTCCTCAATTCTCTCCCCTTCATGTTTTGTTTCTATTTATTGACTTTTTTGTTTTGAACAAATGCAATTTATAAGCTGTGGTTATTTTTAATATGGAGATACACGAGTTTTATAATCTTGCAATACCATAGCGAAGGAATAAAACAATCCATAATTGAAAAATAGTATGAAACACCTGATAAATAGAAGACTAAATATATTTTTGATTGCTCCTTATCGGAGCAGTAGATCTTGTGAATTCTTCAATTCTTCTTAGCTCATAAAAGATTAAGTGGAGTTGGGAAAATAGTTATTCTGTAGTAACAGTTTCAAGAAAATGTATTAGATTTCAAACAACCATTCCAAAATAACAGTTAATCAACTCTTGAACATTTACATATAATCATAACATCAAGGATTCTTGGTCTACTGGTTGATTATCCCAAAATTGGAAGGTGGAAGTAGGGATATTACTAAGGTCTCACATCATTACGTGCATGTGCTGTAATACAACACACTTTTTGTGATCAGAGCAGTACTTTTGGAACCAATTACAAACATACTCAAATGAAAACACAGCAGTAAAAAGTAAGAGGATTGTTATTTTGGAATTGTATAATAAATGCACCTGTAATCCCCCCTCCCCATTTTAATATATTGGAATTGTATAATAAATGTGCCTGTAATCCCCCTCCCCATTTTAAGGGGTGATAATTGATAAGGTATCAACATGTATGCCCTACCAAAGAGCTTATTATGACCATGAACACTGAGCTAAAAGGCATTTCATGTAAATACGAAGGAATATGCAGTGATCAGAGTCATTGCTCTTACAACTGCAGTTGTTAATATATGTTTTTGTTAGCTAATGCTGGATTTCTGACAATGAAGTCATTAATCCTCTTGCTCTCCAATATTTTTCACTGATGGATGGGGCACTAGAAGTGGCCGGGCATATTTAAAGGTGGTCTCGATCCTTTTCCTCTTGCAGATCACATAGAGGACAGAGTGATGAAGAATATATCACAATTCTGTTTAAATGTTTTGCCAGACAATCATGTCCTGTAATCAACCTGAAGGTTGCAACTAATATATGCAGGAATGCTTAAAGCATAATATACGAGGGGCATTTCAAAAGTAACTTGCACTATTTTTTTAAAAAATAACAAAACGTTTAAATATTTTAAAAAGGGTATATTTTGAAAGCTACATTCAGTACCCATCTTTCCACATAATTTCCTTGAACCTAAATACATTTTTGATACCGTGATAACAGTTTTTTTAACACAATGTCAAGTCACTCTCCCGCCAAACTGAATAGCCATCTTTCCACTTCTTGTTTAAGTTCCTCGTCATTTACGAAGCGCCTTCCCCCAAGATGTTGCTGCAGCTCCGGAAAAAGATGGTAATTACTCGATACAAGGTCAGGTGCACTAGATGGATAACCAAAAACATTCCATCGAAACTGTTCAAAATGGCTTGAGTTTCACGGGCAGAGTGCGGGAGAGTGTTATTGTGGACCAGAAAAACTGTTTTGCTCAACTTTCCCTTCCTTTTGTTTTGTGTGGCTCTTTTGAGTTTTCTCAGCACCTCACAATAGCGAGCAGCTGTCATCATGGTCCCATGGAGCAGGTAATGAATTAACAGTACTCCCTTCGAATCCCAGAATATTGTTGTGATGACCTTGACAGCTGGTGCAACAACTTTTGCTTTTTTTTGGAGTTGCCTCATCCATTCGTTTTCACAACTTGCACACACTTTCCATAGATACAGATCCTTAGAAATAATCCTGTGAAGCAATGCACGGCTTATTTCAATATACGGAGGAAGTTGAAACAAACCTACATCAAGTGTAAGGTGCTGATCGGTGTTCACAACTACTCGAACCTCGTCAACAATATCCAGAGCGAGGGAAGTGGAGGGTTGGCCATTTGTCTTGACAAAAAGTCTTTTCCATAAACACTGCACAACTCGCAATGAATTTCAGTCGCACATTTATTTTTTCCCGTCAGAAAACGGATTACAGCGCGAACTTCGCAATCGGAGGTAGGAACGAGTGGAGTCTCCATTGTTACTGCCGTTTTAATGTCCAGGCAATAAACTTAGGGGCCTAGGAATTTTACGGTGCTGCTACTACACCCATACCTATCTATATACCCTGGGACTTTCAAACTTTTTCCGCCTACCGCGCAGATTTAAAAAAATAGTGCAAGTTACTTTTGAGACGGCCCTCGTACATCACAGTTGAAAGGAAGGTAATTGTTTTCATTTAGTGTAAGCAAAACTATAGACAAAGTAAACGGGAAGAGAGATACAGCACAATGTAACTCTAGTGAGCAAACGCAAATAAGAACATAAAAGTGAGCAGGAAATGATCATAATGATAAGAATGATAATAGTAGTAGTAATAATAATGAAATAGTTCATTTGAAATTATTATAATTTGTCAAGTCTGAAATGTATATCTTCTAGCAAATACTGTCTTTATTTGAGAGGTAGAACTGGACCTGAAAAATTCAATGCCACAGCTGGAATTTGAACCACAGACCCTTCGCTTGCCAGGCAGGTGCTCTAACAAGTAAGCTACTGTTACAACCTGTTAGAAGGACATTGAATTCTCCAATCAGTTCGTATTTCTCCCAGACATGAAGTACTTACAATAGTAAGTCACCAATGGGGTAATTGTCTCTGATGTGAGACTGCCTTTGTGGTTTACCAGGAGAAATACGAACTGGTAAATTATACGTTCTGGAAAATTATAAATGTAAGTGTTGTTTAATGCTATTGACTCACCTTTTAAATTAAATTGATTATAACAACACTATTTTAAAACTTCTAAGAAAGAAAGATCATTACGTGGCGTTGAATTTTTAAGTTCCATTTCTACCTCTCATTACGTGGAGTTTTTTATGATATGAATTTTCTCCCAGGTATCCAACTCTGCAGCGTGTTATGCAGCTTTTAAAAGTTTTATGTTCGGTGTAATGTTATGATTGGATGTCCAAAAATGGTGCTCAACTGCAGATTTAGCCATCTGTTTGTATTTGATGCATCTCATGTGTTCTTTCAGACTGATTTCTAAATTCCTTTTGATTTTCCCTATGTAATTTTAAAAAAGCAGGAATCTTAACAAATCAGTTGCCCAAATTGTGACAAATTTACATTGGGAAAACCAAGGGTAATTTAGAAACCAGACTAAAAGAACACATGAGATGCATCAAATACAAACAGATGGATATATCTGCAGTTGGGCACAATTTTTGGACATCCAGTCACAACATTATGCCACAATGGTTCGGATGTTTTTGGGTCATCTGTATAAGCCATCAGATACAGGTACAGTACCCAGCTCAGAATTAGTTGTGATTGTATCACTAGAAGAGTCCAAGTTTATAACCAGTCCGGAAGATCTGAGTCAATGTTCACGGATAATGTTTCATATATATCAAAATCCCATTTTCATCACAAATCCTTTTATTAAGGAATACGCCAGTTAAATACAGCTTGATAAATACGCCAGTATATTATTGTTTTAAGTCATTATATTGCCTCCTGAAGCTTAAAAATCTGCAAATAATGTTTTTTCGAACATCGTTAGATAGCAGACACTATACACAGAAGGCATGTAGTAAGGGCAAAAGTGAGGTATGGGAAGGTGGGGAACGTGGTATTGCCAGTGTATGAAAAACGGTAACTATGTCAGCAGTTTGGTAGTTCCCAAAATAAAAGATGGGAACTACCAAACATTCACACAATAATTCCTGAGTATCCTCGAAAAACAGCAATTGCAACCTTCAGGTTGATTACAGGACATGATTGTCTGGCAAAACATTTAAACAGAATTGGGATATATTCTTCACCACTCTGTCCTTTATGTGATCTGCAAGAGGAAATGGACCGAGACCACCTTCAAATATGCCCAGCCACTTATAGTGCCCCATCCATCAGTGAAAAATATTGGAGAGCAAGAGGTTTAATGACTTCATCCATCAGTGAAAAATATTGGAGAGCAAGAGGTTTAATGACTTCATTGTCAGAAATCCAGCACTAGCTAACAACCCAACAACATCAGATTTTCCTGCATTTGCAACACCACATGCTTATATTCCTAATGCTGAAGTTTGAAGTTGGCAACAGCTTGACAGGAGAGGGAAGGGATGAACAGGAGAGAAGTGCTCCCATGATGCCTTGTGTGAAGTGTGTTGCCATAATTTTGTTTGATTTCTCAAAGTTGTGCACCTTGCCTTAAGTGCAGTATACAGACATTTACACAAATGCTTGTGCAATAAAACAGTGCAATATAGTGCTAAAATGTGCAAAAATCCATTTGAAGTGTTTCGGTAAATACCAAATGTTATCCCTGTTCACCAAAGAAAGCACCTTATGTTAATCAAGAGACTTGTTCTGTAAAAAGAAACTGCATTTTAAAGCAAATGACAAAATCACTTTAAAGCAAACTCAAATGTTAAATTACTTTTTTTTGTGGGGCGGGGGGATACTTAAAGTTTTGGTTTGTTTTATTTCTGCTCTCATATTGTAAACCGTGTTCATAGATATGCCAGTTGCTTCTGACAGCAGTTTGGTTACGTGTTTCACAACCAGGATATCATAACCTTGAAAGAAGAAGTTGAACACATTTAATACAATTGCCTTTTAACTGCTTTTACGTTTCTGTATACTACTTGGATCTGAACACTCCACCATAATGACTGCATGCACGTGCTTTACTAAGAGGATAGTCTCCCGAACATTGTTTCACTGCAGTGAACAACACAGTTGGGGAAGTACTGACTACCACGTGATAATAAATAGAACTAAAATATTTAACCTTATGTTTAAATGCTTTGGAAATTAAACTTCAGTGCTTAAACCACATTCATTATTTGAATGTATCAAATAGGCATTAGTATACACAATGTAGTGACATACAATATGTTTTAACTTACTCCAAGAGTTATGCTGTGGCACAATTGTGACATGTAGACCCACTCTAAGACTGGGTCAGGTATAGTTCTCATTCTCTGCAACCCATCTTTTAGGCTCTTAACAGGAAACATTGCAAAGAAACAAGAGAGTTAGTACTCCAGGTTATCACAAATAATCCTTTTTCTATCTCTGCAGTAGGCAGTGCACAGTATTAGAGCTGTCTTCTATAATATTTGTCTTAGTTTTTCCATGGTAGCCTTAAACTTTGTGGAATGTGAATGTGAACACAATGTTCAACTGGGCAATTAGGGAAAACAATAGTCATCTGAACCAGAATTGAGAGACTAAGTTTATTTCTTCCAAAATAGAACATTTATGTTGGAGTGTGAACTTCTCTCTTGGTTATGAAAAGAATTAACACATATTTCAGTGTATCAAAATCTAGAGGGATTACAGGTTGCTTTACTTTAACAATCCACATAAAATATCAAGAAATACCAACATCACAGTATTGTAAGCCATAAAGATTCACAGAGTGTCCACTGTAGAAGCTTTATACTGATAGTAGTATACTAGTTTTAATAGGAATCAAATTGGCTCTTTGTAATCAAATTTATATTGCGTAGCTTATATAAAACAGTGCACTAGGCAATTACTTTCTTTCTTTCTCTCTGCATTTTTGCTTTGCTGTCAACGTCAGGGTAGAGCAAATTTCGGACAGGTCAACTAGCCAACTAAACTATCCAGAAACTATGGTTCCCAAAGTAAAATATACCATTCTGTGTTAGGACTCCCTTCATAAGATACAACAGATTGGCAAATTTTACATTGACTCTTGTCTAAGTCCTTAAATTTCTTGTGACACACATTTATGACTGTCACAGAATTCAGTTGAATGAAACTGGAGTACATAAAATGCTGAGGTTATCTGTAGGTTTTTGCTCCCTAAGAGATAAAAGTATCAGCTGTCAATTACAAGGTGCATTTATTTTAAGCACTTTCTAGAAAAATGAGATAATGTGCTTATATAAGCAATTTCAACAACATACAACTTTCAGAATGCATTATGATACAAGTAACACTGAATGTTCATCTTTTATGTCTGACCCAAAGGGTCTTGTAAATTCGGACTCACAGGCAAGAGTTTAGTTGCAATAACTTAGCTGGTCACACAAATCCTAAGGTATTAAAGACACAGGCCAACCATTTCTATTGCTTGTAACTTTTATGTCTGGCTGCATTCCATGAGGTGGTGGTACAAATGTTAAGATCCACTAATCAATATAAGTCTGTTAGGAAAAATTCAGTTCTCAAAGGAGTTTGAAGGGTTGGGACGATCCCAAAATTTGTTCTGTCCTGGTTTATATACTATTCTTCTGATACTTTTGGTAAGGGTAATGTGTCCAAAGCGTTGAATTGATAGAACAGAATCACTAGCTATAGTATTTAATGTAGTATGAATGCCAAAGATTTGTAGGATAAAATTTACTTTCTTCTCCTAACTTTTAATTTAACCCTTACTGTTACCATGCATTTTTTATGTTTTATCACCATGCTGTATACTATGGACTAAGAAAAATTGTTAATTTCGTATTTTTTTAAAATAAGTGTTTATTTATGTACACAAGGCTGCATTGCTTTAAATATGACATTGTCTACTATTGAAATTACTTAAGATAAGTCACTCTGATATTATTTAGTTATCGTACAATTAAGTTATTCATATTGCTTTTGTAATTTCTTTTTTAATTGTACTGATATTTTTACAGTGGAACTCCTTTTTAACAAGTCTGAGGTTGATTGGATACTTATACCTTAAAAAGGGGTTTTTCTTAAATGCAGGTTTGTATAAAGCGAATTGTATTACTGTAAATAGCAACTTTGGTGATAATCTTTCGTTGCCTCTTTTGCCATCCTGACATTTTCCTTGCAAATTGTGTACATTTTAATGGGGAGTGTACTAAATACTCCCATTCTGCTGGCAGTGAAAATGTGCTTTGGATGGTGGTCATGGAGAAATCGAGATAGCATTCCTTGAAATCCCCAGTTAATTTACATAGAGAGAGTAGGTGATACAGCAGATAATGCCAATTTTCAATTCCTTGAGTATTAGGACAGTGTCAACAAAGTATATATTACTAACACAAAACATTTACACATCAGTGAGCACTGAAAGAATTTAAGTCAGTGAGTTAAGTGCTCAATAAAAATTACTTAATAAAGCTGTACTTATCGGTTAAATCAAAGCATTCATATATATCAGGGGTGCTGTTGAAGGGGAAATTGTTTTTGTAGCCCAACAAACAGATATTTTAGAGCAGTGTAGATTGCTTCAATTTCTCCATCAAAATTCATAGTATTTTACCAACAGGTTTGTAAAAGGAGAAAAACTGACATGTACTGCCTGCTCCAGCTGCATCATCCTCACAAATAAGCTGTCTGTGTGTGGTGTGTGTAATATATTTATACACAGGGTAGAAGGTACTGCTTCGGCCAGAATAATATGGCTATTAGATGCAGGTGTAAACAACATAAAATGCCAAGTTTCATTTCGGTAGGCTTAATAGTTCTGTAAACATTTAAGTCTTTCGGTAGTGTAAATGGCAATGCTGTGCTGTGATCACACACGCCAGCGAACTGTTTTGAAAACGAGCAGCGCATGCTTCTAGGTCAATAGAGCCTCAGATGTAAACAAAACAGCTGACTGGCACGTGCCTGGCATCCAACACTGCTTCAGTTGTAAACAAAACACCCGACCAGCATGCAAGCACGAAGACGTCAACAAAACACTGGTCCAGTGCGTTGATGCAACAGTGAAGCAGTCGGGCGAATTGGCAAGAATCGATATGTCATGCCTGAAAAGTGTGAATATAACTGAAATGATGCATTCGTTCAAGTAATAACGAACGTGCAGTTTTTCATAGTTAAGAGAGCAGAAGAATGAATAAATCAAAACTACGAAACTTTTGGTTGAACAATGGTGACATAAAGAGATACAGATTTTCCTAATAGTGGTCATGCTTCTTCTTCGTCTTCTTGTTATTGTGATTGTTGTTATTATTGTCATTATTATTATTATTATTATTAGTATTCACTGGTCTACAAAAATTAACTTTTTCTCTTTCACAAGAATTAAAATAACAGATTCTAAAAGTATTTTTCGTGCTGAATTCAAATATAATTACAGTTTGTCCGCATCGGGCAGGAGTTTTGTGTGATATTCATTTGAATTTTTATAATATTCTAAAAAATCCGTAACTAGCTATCTAACTCACAATTATAATTACTGATTCTGACTTACCTAGAAAGTGGTAGATAGTGATTTTCGGGTATATTTTGCATCTGGAACGTCTCTCATTTTAGTCCAACAGTAGTCAGCCAGCATATTGGAACTCCACTTGCCTTGGTACCTCTTCTCTATTGTAGAAATTTGCTGATGAAAACGCTCACCGTGTTCATCGCTGACAGCTCCAAGGTTTTCGGGGAAGAAGTCCAAGTGAGAGTCCAAGAAGTGAATTTTTAAAGACATGTTGCATCCCATAGCTTTATAAGAATGCAGAAGATCAGCCACTATGTCACGATAGTTTTCTGCTTTATGGTTTCCAAGAAAATTGCAACATAAACTTTAGAAAGACTACCAGGCTGCTCTCTCCAGTGGATTTAACAGTCCCTCGAAATGTTCATCAGCCATTAATGATCGGATTTGTGGTCCTATAAAAACTCCTTCTTTCAATCTGGCATCACTGACTTTGGGGAATTTCGATTTCAAGTACAAGAATCCATCAGAAAGTTTATCCATAGCTTTGACGAAATTTTTCATAACTCCTAACTTAATATGCAATGGAGGTAAAAATATTTTTTCAGGATTCACTAAAGGGACACATGCCACATTTTTCTGGCCAGGAAGAAGAGATTCACGTTTTGGCCATGACTTTCTAACGTAGTGAGACTTCTTATCTCTGCTGTCCCACTCGCACAAAAAACAGCAAAATTTGGTGAACCCAAGTTGCAAACCAAGCAATAAAGCAATGACCTTTAAATCACCACAGATATTCCATTCATATTTTCCATATTGTATTTTCTCTAAAATTAGTTTCATATTTTGATATGTCTCTTTCATAGCGGCATGCGCTACTGGTATTGATGGAAGTTCATTGCCAATATGTAGCAGCACAGCCTTCAAACTTACTTTAGAGGAGTCTATGAACAATCGCCACTCATCTGGTCGGTGTTGATGCCCAAGGGTTTCCATAAGTGAACAAATATTATTACAAAACACAACATCATATTCGTCAGAGAAGTATTCTTTGAAAACTCTATGGCGGCTACGATAACTACTTATTCTTACATCTTTTTGGAGTAAATTCCACCCTTTGAGTCTGGAAGTTAAAGCTTCAGCTTGCAGTTTAGACAGATTTAAATCCCGAATCAGGTCATTAAGGTCTTGCTGATTGGGAAAGTATGGTTCTGATGAACAGCTACTGGGTTCATATGTAAGATCATTTTTATTTTCATCTGAATCATTTTGAGTTTCAGTTAGGT
The DNA here is from genome assembly GCA_030765045.1 of Tenodera sinensis. NCBI lineage: Eukaryota > Metazoa > Arthropoda > Insecta > Mantodea > Mantidae > Tenodera > Tenodera sinensis. The sequence continues at coordinate 34,444,283 of CM060967.1, forward strand.
CAGAATCAGAGTTATCACTTAAGGTTGTATCTACATATACTGGTACGGGGAACTCTTCACTGTGTAAGACAGGTCTCAATGCAGATTGCAAATTCGGATACTTAACTGTATATTTTGTTTTAGATGTGATTCCTTTAATATTTGTCAAACAAAAATAACAGTCAGTTGAATGATCCTTCGGTTCCCTCCAAATCATGGGAATTGCAAATGGCATATGATGTGTACCATTTTTCCACCCAGTCAGCAGTCTAACACATGAAACACAGCATGTATTTGGGGCCCAGCTCTTATCAAAATCACCAACTTGACAGCCAAAGTAAAGATGATAACACTTCTTTACAAGTGGGGTCATATTTCGCCTCTGAGACTTGAAGGTCAGCTCACCATAAATATAGCAGAAATTATCTGCATGATTTACACACTTTCTTGGCATGATGAAAACATTAAGCACTGAAATACAACATGCACAACATACTCAATACACTTCTAAACACAAAGGAAGGAAATATTTCACTAGTGAACAATGTCACAGTCAGCTCAATACTGACACATCACAATACCAGACAGGTCTGAGCATGTCTAAACATGAATGAACCTGCACAGTCTTGTTTTGTGGTGCTTCAGGTGATATTACAAATAATTTCAATAAATACGGCTTGAGTAAAATAGCTACATATGAGGTAAAGGTTCCTATGACAGGTCAAAGAAAACGCTAAAATCATATTTTGAAAAGTAGCTTTCACAGAAAAACTATGCCTGAAGGGAAAATTCTGACTACATATCTGAATTCAGGATGAAAAAATGCACTAGATTCACTATTCAGATTTCTTGTGAAAAAAATCTTGTCGACCAGTGTTATTATTGTTGTTGTTGTTGTTATTATTATTATTATTATTATTATTATTATTATTATTATTATTATTATTATTCACAAGCTAAAACAATAGTAATTGCCTTTAATACACAAGTAAATAAAGGTCTTCTCCTTCATTTTTCTAAAAGAATTGTGCTGTTCTGTAAATTTCCGGGCTGAAATAAAGCTAATGATTTCATCATAAATCACAGCTGTGGTCATGAGGGTGCCTAAATAAGCAGACAAGCAGAATGAAATTGATCTCTAGAAGTAAACATGACAGTGATACTATCATTAAAAGAAAGCATACATAATATGGAGTTTCTCTAGACATATGACAGAACAAATCCATATCTAATGCGGGAGTGAAGCACAGTTAATGTACCCCATAACATAATGCTACGTTTACAAGTACTATTTAACATGGAACACAAATAACAGCATTTTGAAATAAATTCCACAATCCTGTCTAAATGTATTTATAAGCGCTTTACAACAAGCAATACTGAAAATGTACATCATTTATGCCTATCGTGTGTGTTTAGGTTTTATTATTACTTAAAGTTCTTAATATTGAGTTGCATTTCTGTTCACAAGAGACATTATTTTTATGCTGTTTTGTTGTTCTTAAGAGGAAAATAGATGGAGAGTTGGAGGTAAAGAGTGGAACATCTGCCTTTATGTGATCTCAATGTTATGTTTTTATTTTATTTTATCTATTTTTGTTTTATTTATTTTTTATTCTTAAGGGGAATTTCCCCCTTAAATTAGTAGCACCATGTCTAAGTACTCTCTTGGTGCGAACGAACCCATGATAGCAAAATTAATTCTTTCGTGTTGCAGACAACTACTTTAGCCCTCCCTGCTCCTTCCCTTGACCTTTACACCGATTGGCTTCGGCTGAACCTGCCACCCCCATCCACCGAAGCTTGTTTATACATGACGTTCGCTAACATCAGGTGTCACGCCGAAAAGGTGTGAATGTTACTGAAATGATGCACTCGTTTACGTGATAATGAAGATTCATTTTTCCATAGTTCTTAAAACAGAAAAATGAAACAGTCGAAATCACATATTTGAGGGTTAAAACAATGCTGACATAAAGGGATACAGATTTATTATTATTATTATTATTATTATTATTATTATTATTATTATTATTATTATTATTATTAGTAGTAGTAGTAGTAGTAGTAGTAGTAGTAGTAGTAGTAGTATTATTAGTATTAGTATTATTAGTATTAGTATTATTATTACTATTGCTATTAATATTGTTATTACTATTATCATATTATTATGATCATATTATATCATTATTATTGTCCGTCACGAGCTAAAACAATGGTAATTGCCTTTAATACGCAAGTAAAAGTCTTCCCCTTCATTTTTCTAAAACAATTGCACTCTTCTGTGCGTTACTGGCATGAAATAAAACTAATGATCTCATCATAAATAACAGCTGTGGTTTCGAAGGTGCCTAAATATGAAGAAAAGCAAGACAAAATTGTTCTCTGTAAGTAAACCGGTGTGACCGTAATAGTACCTTAAAAGAAGGTATACATAAAATGTTGTTAGCTAATGCTGGATATCCGACAATGAAGTCATTAATCCTGTTGCTCTCCAATATTTTTCTCTGATGGATGGGGCACTAGAAGTGGCCGGACATATTTGAAGGTGGTCTCGGTCCATAGTTTTGGTTCTCAAGAAGTGGTCCCCGCCCAGAGTTCTGAATGGGGAACTATTTTAACTCCAGAACATTTTACCTCGAGTCAGATTTCATAAATATTGAAGAGATTTAGCAGTAATAGCAACCGCTTTTTAGAGAGCACCATATTTTTATGATTTGGTGGTTACATCGCACTCTCACAACCCCCGAAATGTCTGGAGGACCACACCTGTCATTGGTTTAGAGGTCTCACCAACCTGACTGGGAGAGTTATCAAAATAAATTCACCAACCATATCCTCTGATTACCAATCAGAGGACTATTACATGCCATGACAGGTCAGCATGTTGGTTAAGAGTTTATAGAGAAATTAGAGAAATGGAAAGGTTGGGAAAATAAAGACTCCTTAGCCCTTGGGAGCCCTAATGGCATCGGGGTCGGACGAGAACAAGAGATGACCAAGGTAAGGTCAGATAGAAAAGCTACAATGAGGAGCAAAACACCCGTAAGTGGGTGTGATGTTCTGCTCAACTTGGGTACCTTGTGGTCGCCATTCACATATCCCCTAGAAGGGGACCCCTGAGTGCATGTTAAAAATGCAAAATAGCTTTGTTTCCTTGGCTTGCCCGAAATTATTACAATGCAAAATATGACATAAGACGTCACGAGAGAACATATCGGAGCGAGACAATATACTAATGCGTTACTAAAGTGAGACTAACTTTCAATTCCTTCTTCATTGATGATTCCGAAGGAGGCAGACAGTTTCTCGGCAAGGCTCTGGGAAACATATATTAAATGATTTTATCTTCTCAGACCGAAACATCTGCAGAAGAAAGATACTTGTTATCAATACTTCAAGACATTGAAATATATTATGTTAAATAGTACAGTATCCTTTAATCAACGTAATATAAAATATAAGAAGTTAGATGCCGAATTTAGCGAGATTCCTCTAAAACATACAATATTTAATTTCAGATATGCCAAAACACATGTAGCGGGAAAGACAAGTATTGATTTGTATTAAAATTCAATAATTGTGTTAATTTACTGTGATGTGAATAAATATTTTAACAAACAAAATTGGAGTCCAGTAATACGCCTTCTTCTGCACCATGCTGAGATACTATAAGTCATCAAAGACACAACTTCATAGCCACACCAACTTATAATTAAGAAATAACCGTCGTAAAGCTCAGTGTGGAATCCCCTCTGTAAATATTCTATTCTACTTCTCTAGGCTCTAATGACCTAGTTGTCAATGGGCCCTTCAACCATACACACCCACTCACACTTCTCTAGTCTAAATTTGTATTTCTCCATGTTCACATGCTGTTCAGTGATGAACATCTTTTCTGCTGCTATTTTAACATTGCAGAGTTTACACAATACTGCATTGTTAAAGAATACAATATGATTATCATCACCATCCTCACCATGAAACACCATGGAAACCCAGTTATTGTCCGGTTGATAATGGAGGAAAGTTAACCTTCGAAATGCGTCCCAGAAAAATATTTTGTAAGTGTTGTTCAGTGTTATTAATTAACTCACCTTTTAAATTAAATACAATATGATTCAATACTCAGAAACAAGCTGCTTCAGTTTTGCGGAACTTGGTTGCTCTATGGGCATGTTGATGTAAACATACAATCTTGACATTTATGTGCAAAAATTGACACTTCAATCGGAGATGTTTTGGAAATTTTTCTCCATCGTCAGCCCAGATTGTGTACATAATAATATTACGTTTCTCTAGACATGTCTAGACAAACCAAATTTGTATTTAATACGAGACTGAAGTACAGTTAATGTACTCTAAAAGATAATGCTACATTTACAAGTACTGTTTAACAAAGAACACAAATACAAGTTAGCATTTTGAAATAAATTCAATAACCCTGTCTAAATACATTTATTTTGTTGTTAGCTAATGCTGGATTTCTGACAATGAAGTCATTAATTCTCTAAATACATTTATAAGCACTTTACAATAAGAAATACTGAAAATGTGTGTCATTTATGCCAATTATGTGGTATTTATTTAGGCTTTATTATTACTTGCACGGAGGACCCGGGTTCGATCCCCGATACCAGCATGGGGATTTTATCCCCTCTGGGAGGTCTGGCACGGGGTGCACTCAGTCTCGTTAGCTCCCGGGGGGACCAATAGAGGAGCTACTTGATGGAGAAGTAGTGGCCCCAGGTCTAGAAGACTGCATAACTGGCCGGGAGGGCTCGGGACGCTGTCCACGTCCCCCCTCCAGTACTGCACCTCACCAATGACGCCTGTAGTGGGCAGAGGTGGGGGACGCAGCAGCTGGGCGGTAGGCCTTGGCCCCTCGTGGGCTGTCGCATCGGGGTTTAGTTTAGTTATTATTACTTAATTAAAGTTCTTAATACTGAGTCGTATTTCAGTACACAAGAGAGGATATTATTTTTATGTTTTTCTTCTTTTTTCTGTGTGTGTTTTTTTGAAAGAAGAGTTGGAGATAAAGAGTGGCTTATTTCGCTAGATAAGGGATGACGGGAATGGGAACCTCTGCCTTTATTTACGTGATCTCAATATTATGTTTTTATTGTTTTTTATTGTCTATTTTTCTATCTCTTTATTTATTTTTTATTTATTCTAAAGGGGAGTTGCCCCCTTAAATTAATAGCACCATGTCTAAGTACTCCCGTGATGTGAAGGGATTAATGATCATAAGGCAAATTCTTTCGCATTGCAGACAATTGTACTTTTACTGCATCCCTTTCCTTCCACCCCCCCCCCCCCCCCACACACACACACACCAAACACCACATGATAATACTGCCCTTCACGCCGCAAACAACTGGTCACACTACTGCCTTTCGTGTGGCCATATTTCGCGTAGAAATTAAACTTTGCATGACACTTTAGAATTAAATTGTGTACAGCGTTGTTCACACTATGTGTGCTCAACAGTTCGTGAAATAATAAACAATTTATATCCATTTGTCAAGAAGTTAGATGGCTCCAAATGTTTGACACAAATTTTTTTTTTGACAAAACGGTTCTTTATTGACACAAATTGTATTGGACATATTTGTTACACTCATCATGTAGAATCCTTGATTAACGTGTGGCCGAAGCAGTACCTTCCACCTTTTATATACTTGTCCATTCTTCTTCAGGATATTTGATTTGCAGTGTTTCTAATGCTACCATTTTTGTAATGTCTGGACTTGTTTGTTTCTTGAAGATTTCACTGTCTCGCGTAGACTTCCCAGACCATTATACCTATCCCAGCTACCCTAGCTTCTCTAACATAAACAATGTCACAACAATTGGAGTCAGTGGCGGCACCCAATAACATGTAAATATTGTAATTATTTTGACAAACCATCGGTTTATTTTCATTATTTGACTTTAATACAATATTATTACTAGAACATATCAATTTTTTTTTTTTCCCTGATAGCATGTAAGAATCTTAATAATTTTGAAAAAGCATGTGTTTGTTTTTCCGATTTGGCTGTAATATAATATTAATACTACAATATATGAATCAATTTTCTTTTGGTGGGGGGGTATGTAAAGATTTGGAGCTCTGTGCACTACAAGCATGTCAATATTCGGCTGTAATCTTTGAAAAAGAATTAGTTGTTTGAAACTGAACCATAGACATGTTTACGAAACTCCAGTGTATGTTTATTACTGCATGTATACCACTGACCTGCCTGAATGACAAATGGAGGTCTGTGGTGGTCAATCTGCTTCAACTTACGTCACGTTCTTGGAAGGGATAAAAGTAGGGATATGCGAGATAGTGTGCTGAACAGCATGCCTAATATGTATCTATGACTTACACATTTTAAGATGAACATACAAAAATGTTACTGTATGTTATGAGAAATTGCAAAAAGTGAACATGAAAGTCATTGTGCATTTCCTATTGTATTTGTGCACCATATGGGGTAATCTTAAGTGCTTCATGATGTAGTACCCATACATTTAAATTGCACCTAAGTAAAATAATTGCCACAGTAGTGGAGCATAAAGGAATTAAGGAAAGGCTTTATACATATCTGATAACAATAAATAACAACCTCTATCTCAATAATGTCTTCCCACTTTTTACAAAACTTATTTTGGCATTAATTTTCAACATATTAACGACTATCCAAAATTCTCAACATCTGGTCATGACCTCTGATACATGGGTTACCATTCACAATCTATAAATAATGCAGTATAACCTAAGTTATATGTTTTCAAAGGGAGATGGCTAAAATAATGTATAAATAAGAAAAAGTTAAAGTGAATTTTCTTATGGAACTGTAACTTGTTTTGTTTCATTACCTATTATTATTATTATTATTATTATTATTATTATTATTATTATTATTATTATTATTATTATTATTATTATTATTATTATTATTATTATTATTATTATTATTATTATTAATTATTTATTTATTTTTAATATAAGAAAGTGATAAGTGAAACCAATACATAAGTAATAAACATAATATAGTATTTAGAGTACTTACATGCATACCAGTACTGTCGTTCACATTTATAAAAAGAATAACTAATTTTTCCTTACCTTTGTGAGTTTCCCAAAAGGTTTTACACTAGTCAAATGTATTAATCACAGAAGTGCTGTCATCATTTAGGCTTTGCTTTGTTAGAAATTGTATAATTTCTAGAACTTGAATTGCATTATGCACACTAGGAACCCTCCCTATTTAGGTCTATTTCTCCATCACTGTCCTCGTCAGTACCATTTGTCACAATCTGGGTAAGAATAACCTTGCCCAACATATTAATGAATTCATAGGAATAATGTGTTCCTTAAGTATTTGTCTTGTCTGAAATGCCTTTGTTGTGAGCTGTGACAGCTAGAACACATATGCAGAAACCGTACTTGTTATATCTTAACATAGCGTAAGATAAATAAATAACCTGGGAATTAAGGTATGGGAGTGCTTTGGTGCAGTAGTGTTAGATTTTCTGTTAATTATATAGCTTGTTGTTTATACTTTTGTCGAAATTATAACTAGAACACTATAATTGAGTAAGTAAATTATATTACGTACATAGGGACCAGAAAAATATTATGTATTAATGAGAAACTGTATAATCAAAAATTGTGTAATTCAACTAAATGTTAATGGACAAAATTTGGTTCCTAAACAAATTTAGCATATATCTACTAAAAATATAGAAGTTAATCTATAACTGAGAATAACTGTATAAGAGTATGAAGCGAGTATTTGTGTAGTACAATAGACTCTTGTTAACTCGAAATTGAATAAACCAAAAACTTGACTAACCTGTTCTAGCTGTTTGGTTCCTGCCAAATTACATTGAAAAGGCTACCGCTTAAACAGAATTTTGGATAATTCGTACTGTGAACTAAAATTTTGTCCCTTCATTATATATTCCATTGCACTCATCTAAACTGAAAATATATATAATATGTATGTACATTACTGTTCATAAATTTGAATACACCCATGTTTTTCAGATTTAAACACAAATCAAACATTATTTCTCAAAAAATATAATTATACTAACTTACACACATATAATACAATCACAATCATATTTTACTTTCATCAAAGTATCCTCTTTTGGATTTAATGACTGCCTCACAAACTCGAGGCATGCAGTCAATCAGTTTTTGTTGGTATTTTGAATCTGTATGATTACATACATTCTTAACAATATTCCAGATATTCCTTGCGGGATATATTAACTTGCCTGATATGTCTGTCTACTTCATCCCTGATCATTTCAATGGGATTACAATCGGTGCTTTGAGACGGCCATCTTTCAGTACTTTCTGTTTTTCCTTTGATGCAATGTAGTTCTTACAGAATGCTACCTGGTATTTTGGGTTATCCTGTTGTAAAGTGAACCCTTTTCCTATTAAGTGCAGACCACTTGGTATTGTGTGATACTGAAGTATGCGGTGGTAGTGCTTCTGATCCATACATCCTTCTATTTTCACAATGTCTCCAACTCTATCTCCAGCAAAACATCCCCAAACCATAATAAACCTCCACTGAACCTGTAGGTAGATCACACTGCTGGACTATCCTTTCTCCTACAAATCAGTGAACAAATATTCTCCTTTTGGTTCCAGAAATCTTGAACTTTGATTCATCGGTGAATAACACCTTTGTCTGTTCTTCAGATGTCCAATTACGGTGTTTTCTAGCCCATTCAAGTCTCTTCTTTTTATTTATGGGCCTTAGAAGAGGTTTTCTTGCTGCGACACATCCTTTCAACAACTTCAATTAGTCTCCCTTTCACTGTTGCAGCAAATATTTTTGTCTCGTTCATTTCTACCAATTCTGCACAAATTTGGTGCACTGTTTTGAATCTATTTCTCTTACTGGTAATTCTGATAAATTTATCATAACTTTTAGTTGTTTTACGAGGTTGTCCTGGTCGTGGTATGTCCTTATTGCTACCTGATGTCTTCTGGCAGTGAAGGGTGTATTGCACTGCCCCTATAGACATACTACACTGTTTTGCAATTTGGCAAATTGATAAACCTGCTTGTCTTAAGTGCTACAATTGCAGCATGTTTTTCTGTAGATATCTCCACTCGTGGAGCCATACTGGCAATGTACACACTTAACTGTCACTAAGGAACTGAAATGCTGGAACCAAATGTTTTGTATCTTAGCAATGCTTGAAGTTCACTGCCGACATCACAATACTACATGGAACAACACAGGTTCACCAAATGCAGCTTCAGTCATCAAATAGGTAAACATATCAGATAGGTAAATAATGTTTATGTACATAACATTGTTTTTGGATACTATTGTATCTATATAGCGTTCCACTCTTAGAAGACAGTATGGAGTTAAATGGGACATCTCTGTCTCTATCTAGCACATACAAGTTGCCATTAGCTGCGTCCTTTTCTACCCTCGCGCTGTTGCCAAGTACCTAATAGCATGGTATAAATATTCATTTTTTATAAAGTTCAGATTTGAACACATTATCCTATGCAGAATTTTTTTCTCTATCAGGTTATATCCTTTTCAGAGTTATTATACATTTCTATAGGCCCAAATTTCTTCAGAAAACGTTTTTTTCAATAGAAGTCTGATATTTGCTGTTTCTATACTCATCACGCACTAACTAACAAACTAACTGCTAGAATGCATCTATATTTTTTTCTTAGGTAGGGTAAACCATAGTGCTACTACCTGCCTACTTTGAATTCTCTATGTTTACCCAGTTAAGTGTTATAATTTTTTAAATTAAATGTTTTCGGAAAATTTTATATCTGTGCACTGCAAAAGTTACGCAGTGTGAAACTTTTTTGTTATTGAGTTTACATCAGGGAACCAGCAAGAACAAATGTTGAGGAAGGTTGGAGAAAGTTTTTAAAATAAACCAAAAGGCAGTAACCTCTTTCTTTTATCCAGTAAGGCAAACAAAAGGCATTCATCTATTCAGCGTCAGGCCTGACACACAAGATAGTATAAGGAGCAGCACTAACATTAGTTCGAAAGAAGCCGTGTGTGTAACTGTGAGCTGTTATTGCGTTATTTGTTTAATATTTTTGTAAATATTTGTAGTTATGGAGGGGGAAGCTAGGAAGAGACGATATGTTGGTAAATTAAGAAGTAAGGAACGCCAAATAATTATGAATGTGTTAGATTATTTTTGAAGTAAAATGCGTGAAAGTAAGGCAGTAAAAGAAACAGCTAAGGCTATCGGGTGTTCAGAAGCAGTAGTGTGTATGATTAAAAAGGAACTAATGAAAGGACCTCTAAGAACGCCATCGAAAAAGAAAGCAAAAAGGGCGGGACTACACAAAACGCTAGGTTAACGCAATATGATTGAATAGTGCAAGGTGGAGTGCGGTGAATTGTTCATTCTTTACAGTTTGCAAATATTCCACCCATGCTGAATATAATTTTGTCACAGTTCAACAGTGATGAGACCCTACCAAATTTCTCAAGGGCCACTCTGATTTGGGGTTCGAATGTGAAAGAAGGGGTAACAAGTGCATATTAATAGAAAGAAACGATATCGATATCATCAGATGGCGACATAAATATCTAAAAAACATAAAAAGGTTTATGGACCAGGGGAAATCAATTGTTTATACAGACGAGTCATTTGTAAATTTAGGTCATACAGTAACAAAGGCATGGAGGGATACCAAAGTTAAAAGTGCCCGTCTCTTCAAGCAGCAATTGAAGGACTAAGTACAGGACTCTGGCCACCTCGAGTCGCTCGCGGAGAAAGATTCGCAACTAGTACATGTTGCAACACTGCGCTCCATTTAACGTGTACTGTCTTTTAAGGGTGGAACGCGCTTTAGATGAACACAAATGCAAAATCTTGACATGTTTACTACTGTTGCACTATTCCTTTGCTTACTCAACCATAACCATGGTATTAGACCTTATCTACAGAGAACTAGACATCCATTATTGGGTGTATTGAAATTAATGAGTGGTAGTGTATGTCTTGCTGTACATTAGAGTATTTTCTGTTATGCATTTGACATAATTTTCTCAATATGTACTGTTCTGTGACTTCTCAACAACGCCCAGATCACTTGCTGCTTACGTGTCACTTCCACTGCATAAAATGTAAGGATGGTGGAAAAAAGGAGTTAATCAGCTTACTGTACACGATGCATGATTTGTAAAATCCAGAGAGTTCTCTGTTTCTGTTTTCCAGAGTTTTTGTTGTTTATTTTCGCTCCTTCACTTAGAAAATGTCACCAAAACAGAAACATACTCAAAGTTATTACTTAGAGGCCATAAAAATAGACCACCCTCATTGATTGGTACCCATAACAAGAGAAAAATTGAACTCATAGTTCTATTTGCCATTTCGGATATAATTTAAACATTGTCAAATCAAATTGTTTTTGCTCCTTTGAAATTTGATTAAACATGGTCTACTGTTCCACTAACTTGACATCTATGCTGAATATTAAATAAAAGCATCATAAAACATTTTAATCAGTTGGGACAAAATATTTTGGTGGTATTGTTTTTTTTTAATGTTATCATTTTTGGTATGCTCTTACTACCAGTGTCTTTTATCCTAATTTTGTTTTGAACAAGCTTAAAAATGCTAATATAAAGAAATTGTTGTAGAGATTGATTGAGTGATTTTAATTAGCATACAAGAAAATAATTCAATTTTTATAAGCAAGTTGTGGAAAATATTAAATTGTAAATTATCTAATGAATGTATTAAATTGATTGCTTTGCAAATTTTAATATCTCACGTTCTCCCAAAAATGTCTACCATGCAAATTAAAACTCATTATTATGCAATCTTTTTGAATAAAAGGGCTAAGAAAAATGGGCTTGAAGTGTTAACACAGTGCTTCATTTTAACACCATGGGGTAATTTAAGTGACAAGATTAAGAAAATAATAATGTTAGTAGAATAAAAGTACAAAGTCTTAACACAATAAAACAAATAAACAGAAAATTTAGAAATGTTTATCATTTTTAACCATAATGAACTTGCATGCTTATTACAATTTCTTTCTCAAATTAAGACAGCCAATGAATATTGTCATGCAGATAGTTGCATGGAGGTGGCAGAAAGAGGTACTCACAAGCTTGTGGCCTCGACACATTATTTTGTTGCTAAATGTTTATGCACTACATAATTGCATATCTTATTCTACTCATTACCCTTTACTGACTGGATTCATACAAAGGAATAAATTTATAGCTCAAAATTATAACATTTTACCGCTAAATACAAACAAGTTCACTTAAAAACACGCTCAAGCAGACTATTTCTGATTATCTTTGCAGTACAGTATGACTTAACAGATTTTGCTAGTACAATCACCTTTGTTTGAATGGCAACACTAGCAGTCCTATGTTATACTTTTGCTGTTAATGTTTACTATTGCTTTCAATGAAAGAACCAAAAATGATCATTATAAACAAGAAACCGACATCCATTTGGTTGCAGTATTTTTGTAAAAGGAACTGTAATAGAAAATTTAAAGTTTAAGGAAACAAATTTTATAACTGTATGCCTCATTGGGGTACAAATTCATTCAATTTCCTCTTTAGCTCAACATAGCATACATTTTGTGAGATTAAAGGTGAGAGAACAATGAACCTTACTTAACCTTACGGGATATAATATGAAGTTAAGAAATGTTGCTAAACTGAAAGGTCTAATTAGATGCACATAACTTAAACAAAGAAAATTTTTTTGATTGATAGTTGTTTTTATTACTTGATGCTACTGTTTCATGCTAATTGTTTTTAATTATCGCATGACATTAAACTTAATGTAATGGGAAGGAAAAGTGTTGTTTGCTAATCTCTGGATCTTAAACTTCATCCATTTGCCACCTGGCGTCCCAATAATACGATGTTAGTTGATGGGAAGAGAAAGTTTGATGTTACCAAACTCTTAAGTTACACACCATTTTAAATCAAATCACATTAAGGGGAGTTAGGGGTAAGTTTAGGAAATTCTACATTTTGTATGCTAGCAGTACCAAATTTTAGCCACATTAATATAGTGTTTAGATATGTAGCTGTACAAAATTTGAAGTATGTAAGTCAAATAGTTTTTTAATTAAAAACTTTTAATTGATTATAAAGATACTCTGATTAAAAATGCTCCTTGCATAACAATTTTTATATGTTTGGCATGAAACTTGGTGATCTGATGCTTCATGCACCTGAAAGTCATAATGCTCTGCATTTTGACTTTACACCAGTACTTTACTATCTGGAAATTTTTAAATATGTCTATTTACAGATTTCACGTTTTTTTAACTTTCCATGGTCATTTGAATGTGAATATGTTCAATATTATTTGGCTGATATCAAAACCCAGAGCAATTTTGGAGCCTTATATGCACAAGAACACATCCTGAAATTTTCAAAAGAATCCCTTAAGAACTCTGGCACAAGGAGTTTTTTAGTTGCGTGAAAATGCTGAGAAAAAAGAAAGCGAGACAAACAGCATTAAACTTTTAAAACATTCTAACCTCATCAGAGGTGTGTTGCAGCATAGGTTTCACTTTCTGACCTCTTATTCTCTCCTATGCTGACAATTTCTGCAATTTATGGGCTCTCCTTGTGTGGATTTGTTTCCTGGCACTGCATTTTCTACTCTGAACACATCATCTAACATTGAGCTTCCGACAAATTATATTGCTCCAACTGAAATGCGTTCATTCCTAAGACTATTCAACACTTCACACACCCCATATTAAACTCCATTACAGTTTTCAGTACCGCAAATTCAAGTTTATTCCTAGACACACACCTATTTTGAACAAATAGCTCCACGCAACATTGTGAAGAGATTCATTCGAGTTCTGTGGCATAGCGTTCTAGTACCTGGTCAGAACCAAGTCGCTGATCTGGAGGTAGAATTTTAGTTACCACCTCTGGAGACAACTTGCAGGACATTTTCTTGTGATTTTGTGGATGCAGATTGAGGATAATTTACATGATTGAATTTCTGATCCTTCGATATGCAGTCTCGTGGGTGCGTACGCCTAACCACTAGTCATTTAATCACTATGCACCACTATTTAAAAATGGTCACCAGACCTTTAAAAATGGTGCTGGCATAAAGTCATTGCACTTTTTAATAGACAAAACATTAAACAATTTTTCAACATAAAATCTAAAAATCAACTTTTTTTACCAAATGGGCCAAATCTCACCCTAAGTCCCCTTAATAGATCTATTTAATACAACATGCTTCAGGTTACATTGCATTAAGTTAAGGTGCACTATGTTGAGTTCATCATAACCCCAAGGTAAGACAGGATTAAGAGTTAAAAAATTCAAAATATTCTTAATATTATAAAGGTTAATTTAATAGAATGGCAGTGTTTAAGCAATTATTAAGTGCAAAAGGTCTATTGTCATAAATGTAGACTTCATGAACTATATCTCTGGCAAGTATAACTTAGGATATGATTCTCAAATGTATATTATTCATAAAACTTTCTTGCTATGTTAGGTAATATAGCAACTGATTCAATATTACACTTAGCATGCCATTATTAAACATTTATGTTTTTAAATGTAATGTATGCATTTTCTTTCTAGCTCTATATTAGCAAAAATGTATGAATAAAATTAGTGTGTTCAAAATTAAACTCAGGATTTCTAAAGTGGAACATCAAGCTTGATTTGAAGAAAGTATAATTAATAATAATAATAATAATAATAATAATGGTATGCTCTGCATTAACAAACTCATGGCAGTAAGTGATAGTCGAAAATAACACCTGGAATCACTCAGTAACATAATTCAAATAAGGTATGTATGCTTTGTTTTCTTGCCAGAAATGTTATAAATTCAAATTATATATTTGACAAAGTAAAATAATATTAATAATTAACAATTGTGTGAAACAAAAGAAATTTAGCAGCCTGAAAGCGAATTACTGACCATCTTTCAAGAGCAACCATTTGGGTGGACGTGTGCCATGCAGCCTACCCATTTTATAAATGAGAAGCATTTCGAAAATGTTATCCAATGCCATGTCCTGGCAATGAAGCCATTAATGCCCTAGCTCTCCAATATATTTCTATAATGGATTCAGAACACAATGTTTTGGTCTTTGAAATGTTCTTCAGTCATCTCTTCATTTTTGTTGCACAAAGGACAGTTTGGGCTTTTAATATTCCTAGTTCATATAAATGTTTCGTCAGGCAATTGTGGCCTGTAACCTGTGTAAATTGTTTCTGCTGCTTTGCAGGAATTTCTGGGATGATTTTTTATTTCTTTATCAGAATATGATTCCATTGAGTTCATGAAAATTAGGAAAGTTTTTAAAATAAGTTATGTTTTATTATTCTCTTTGTCATGTAGTTCTTGTGTTTGTTTAATTTTATATTTGTTTTTAATTAGTCTTTTTGTGATGTGAAAGATAAGTTTTTCATTGTGTTTTGGATTATATTAAAACCCTTTTTTGCAAAGAAGTCAGTGATTTCTTTCCCAGCTTATCATTAATGGTAACAGTTAATTTTTACCTTTTTTGTCATTTTAATTGTGAGGTCATATATCATATAGTGGTTTCAGACACAAATTTGAATATGAGACAGTTTCCCTTCCTGTGGTATTTTATTTTTATTACTGTAGTTGGAAGGTAGACTTTTGGGATCAAGAAATTGAACTTTTATGTGGGTTTGCTACATTTAGTAACTATAAGACCAGGTAATTGATCTAAGCTGCATAGTCACCATTTTGGTTGGGGATTTGAATACGGCATTGAAATATACAATCTGGCATTTACCTGGTGGCTGAAGGAAAATCAAAGAAAACCCCCAATCAGATTGGCCATGCATGAGATTTAAACTCAGTATCTCCTGAATACCTGTGCTGTGTATCTGGGTAATAGTAGATATAACTTTTAATAAGCAAAAGTTTTGTTATTGTGTTTGCATTGTGCATCCCCAGTTTAAAGGAAAACGTGCCAGTATGCTAGGTCGTACAACATATTGGTGCAATAAAGTGAGAAGTTTCAAGATATTTGAAATGGCTACTAAAATCATGAATCATTTTTTTAATTATCATGTACATGTAAAACTTAATTCATTTTTAAAGTGTTAAGTTACCATAACTAATATCTGAACTTCT
Organism: Tenodera sinensis; assembly: GCA_030765045.1. NCBI lineage: Eukaryota > Metazoa > Arthropoda > Insecta > Mantodea > Mantidae > Tenodera > Tenodera sinensis. The sequence goes on from CM060967.1 coordinate 34,460,417, forward strand.
TGTTTTGAATGCTGAAAGACAACCATCAGGAATGAATGTTGTATGCATATGAATAGATATTTTATACAGGTCATAATGGGTGTGGCTTTGTTCCAGTAATGACATACTATTGTTATTGTAAGATAATTGTTATGTGGTTGTTACTTAGTGATCAGAAAAATAAATATTTTTACTTCATAACTCGTTATTTTAATTGATTCGTTCGCCATATATATTATAAATCATAAACCAAACTTGCAATGGGGAGGATATGGTATTATGGTGGAATCCCAATAACTCGACCTAATGTGGACTGAGACTGAGACTGAGACTGTCAAGTTTTACAGAATAAGGGATCTGTTATTCAGAACACATACCACTGAAATTACATAAATATATACTCCAACACAGAATAAGAAACAAGAGTATAACATATTCTAAAATGTATTACGTATTAATGTTCCCCTTCGTCCAGTCTCTTTAACACATCTAATTTAATTTCCATTGTCATGTTAACTTGTTGCCTTCTCTTCAACATTTTCAGTCATAAACAACTCAACTTAATACCAACAGTAAACCTGAAATCTTGGAAGCTGCACTGTAACCTAAAATATGTAACTGAAAGTTCAGCTTACCATGTGCAGGGGTATTTTTAGACGTATTAAATGACCTTGCCAGGATCTGCATTAATGACATCAAGCAAATATATTATGGGATAATGTCTGTGTTTCGTTCCTTGAAGTAAACAAGGTACTGCTGATTATGTAGAATAGCACTGTACCTAATCATGCACGGTCTGTGATGTTTATGTACTACACAGAAGTTGGAAAGATAACCTGACACCCCTATGGTCTTATAAATACAAAAATGAACTCGATCATAAACCACTGCCCAATTCGTCACGTCTAAAAAACACCTTTATATTGGATAAAGCAATAAGCCTTCAAACATTCCTAACAAGTCTTTGTGCTATGTATCCACATTATTAGCAGCAAGACAATGGTCTGCATATATCCTGACTATATCAAAGGTCAATACGTGGTCAGCCCTTTTGTCACTGTGAGGGAAAACTCGGTTGGTTTTATATGTACAGTAATTAAAATTTACCTATACTATTCATACCGTATAGTAGATAATCAAAATTAGTTCAGTCAAGTTAAATGATAAAAGATAAAAAAAATTGACTTACACGGAATGTCAAGTTATCGAGAGCAGAGTTACTGGGATTCTACTGTACCTGCTTGTATGAGGGCAGCTCTGTAAAGACTGACACTGATTTGATTTATACCGGGTGGAAGGTCATAAAGTCGTATGTTAACCAAGTATTCTGCATGGGAAGAAATATGTTCAATACATTGTTAATAAATAAAAATTTCACAAAAAAAATTTGTATCAAATATTTGGAGACATCTAGCTTCTTTACAAATGGATATAAATGGTCTATTATTTTACTAACTGCCACTCAGAAATTATGCAAACACTGCAATACCTTTTCATTTCAGTTCAAATTAATTTAGTTGCAATGTAATGTTAATGTGATGTTGCCAAATGTCTCTTAGAAATTAAACTATGCATGATATTGTAACATTAAATTGTGACTAAATTCATTTGAATTAATGTTGAAATGCATTACAGCATTATTCACACAATGTTTGCCCAACAGTTAGTGAAATAATAAACCGTTTATACCCATTCATCAAGAAGCTGGGTGGCTCCAAATATTTCACACAATTTTTTTTTTTTTAAATTGAAATGGCTCTTCATTGACAATAATTGTATTGGATATATTTGTATACTCGTGTAAATCCCTGGTTAAGGAATGGCCAAAACAGTACCTTCCACCCTGTATAAAGATGGAGATGAATTATACCTTTCCTTAAAACTGAAACCTTAAAGTTTATTGTATTAAGACTGGCATAATGTTTAGTGTCAAAGTTGGCCTTCAAACTTCAGTCCTTTCACTGTATTCCCCACCCAGTTCACATATATCTACCTAGTCTTACAATAATACTGTCACAACTTTTGAGAATGGCTGTACTACTGGCCTGCCAGTACATTCCTGAGTTGTCATTGAGTGCTCAGCTGCATAAGTAGAAAGTTCTTTATATCACTTTTGAAGATGGACTGGGGCAATTATGAAAATTGTGTAGCTGTAGTAGCTTTGCAACTTTGCAGTTACTTGGCAAATGCCCGTGTGAAGTATTCAAGCTCCTCCAGAAATTGAAAATAAGGGGAGGTTAGTGTGCTACCCTATCCAGCACTTCCTTGAAACTGGTAGTCTAAAAGATTGCAATACAAGGTAGACCATGCACTACATATGAGCACTCCAGAGTTGGTAAAAGCAGTGACAGCATGTGTTCAAAGAAATCTAGTATGAAGATGGTCAGTGATGGCCAGGAGCTGAATATTTCTAAAATGTCTGTCCTATCCAGAGTCACCTGGGTCTCTGCCTACAAACAGTTGAAAAGATACCTCCTCACAGTTGATCGAAGTACCAGAGGTTCTTAAAAGCAAAATGCTTACTCAGCAGCCTTATGTAGAAAATGTTCACAGAAGAATCCTTTTCATTGATGAAAAAATGTTCAGTGTTGAGGAGACTTCCAATGCCCAAAATGATGGTAAATGCCAGATGCTCTAGAGAAGCTTCTCTAAAAGCTCCAGGGGTTATGAGGGGTCATCATCCTGCATCTGCTATGGTTGTGTGGGATATGAGCTATGAAGGGACTGTGGAGTTCAATTTCAGCGATAAAGGGGTTCACATCAGCCAAAGTGTACCAGGACACAGCACTATAGAGAGTGATAAAGCACCACCAACAGTAGATGCTTGTAAGAAGAGACATACACATAATGAAAGTTGAAGCATTCTCCTAGGAAGGTAACAGCACATTTCCTGATGGAAACATTGCGTAATTCAGTAGATGAGTGGCCACAAAGGCTTCATAATTTTGTGCATGCCAGAGGTGGTCATTTTGAATAATTACGTTCAATTTTGATTACTCATATAGCCATGCAACAAATATTATTAGGATATTAAAATGTGTCAAACCATTTTGTAAAAATGTATAGGAAACTTTGTGACTATATAGGTGCAATCTCTGTTGCTGCTCCTTGATGGCATAGAGAAGACCATCAAAGGTTTGTGTGTGTATTTGTGAACAGCATAACTCAAAAACGAAAAATTGTGTAAATACCAAAATTGGTACCTTGACATGGAACAGTTTTCACAAATTTTGATTTTATCAAACATGGCCTTGATTTTGATTAAAACACCATATATTTAAGATATTTTTATGACAACTGAAATGTATATCTTGAATTTTCTGGGAATGTTCTCAGAAACCCTCTGCAGTCTGTATGACTTGCATATCTGGTAAACTGTTAAAGATCAACATCTTACTACACAAAATATGTAGTGCAAGATAAAAAACCAGTTGCATTTTGGAGATATTCCTTATAATTCCTCTGCATTTCGCATTATTTATACTTTTTTTTCAAATGGGAGGTCATTGCCTTTTTTTTCTCATGGCCATGAAATTTCAAAGCCATCGCATAGCCGCCAGCTCAATTTGACTATTGCTTAAAGCCAACTGTATTCTCATACTTCCTTTGCACCAACAAGAAAATTAGTAATAAGATATCTGCAAATGTTTATCTGGTTCCATCTTGAAGGCTGGAAAGGACCGTCATCTTCGCTCCACCTTCCCTCATCTTCCCTTATTCCCTCACCAGTTGCGTTTGCAAGGTGATGGAACGCATGATCAATGGACGATTGGTATAGTGGTTAGAAAGTCGTAACCTACTGTCTAACATCCAGTGTGGTTTTCGACGACGCCGTTCAGCTGTTGACCATCTTGTGTCAATATCGACACAGATAATAGACGGCTTTATGAACTGTCAAACCGTTGGCATATTTTTCGATCTTGAGAAGGCTTATGATACGTGCTGGCGAGCAGGGATTCTACGTTCCCTGTATGCCTGGAACATACGTGGACGCCTACCACTGTTCATTCAGGAGTTTATGAAGGACCGCTTTTCCGAGTAAGGGTCGGCTCGGTTTTTTCTAATTTTTTTGTTCAGGAGGAGGGAGTACCTCAGGGTTCGGTGCTAAGTGTCACGCTCTTTGCTATAGCAATTAACTCCATCTGGAAATGTGTTCCACCTGGAGTTTCGTCATGCCTATTCGTAGACGACTTCGCTGTCTATTGCACTTCTCAGCTCACGGCGTTCTTACAACGGCGCCTGCAGCAATGTTTGGACAACCTTAGAGAATGCAGCGTCAAAAACGGCTTCCGTTTCAACTGAGAAGTCAATCTGCGTTAATTTCTGGCGTCGTAGGAGACGATTACCACCTTCGCTCCGTTTCGGTCCAGATTTACTTCCCTTCGCAGAGGAGACGCACTTCCTGGGCTTGATCTTGGACAGGAAGCTTAGTTGGTCGTCGCATATTGCACAGCTAAGAGCACGATGTGACCGTTCCCTAAATATCATGCGAGTACTGAATGGCACATCGTGGGGAGCGGATCGGACAATTTTGTTGCGAATCTATCGCGCACTCATCCGATCCAAGCTAGACTATGGGTGTATTGTTTATTCGTCAGCACGACCATCTGTGCTGAGAAGAGTAGACGCAGTCCACAATAGGGGCATCCGCATAGCAATAGGAACTTTTCCAACAAGCCCAGTGGTGAGCCTTTACTCCGAGTCCGCAGAACCTCCTCTGCACTATCGGCGTGAGCTTCTCATGGCAAATTATGGTTGTGCGCTTAGATGTACGCCTAAGCACCCAACGTTCGCTTCTTTTTTCACCACCACGCTAAGAGAACGGTATAGGAATAGCACCCTGAGTCCTAAGCTTGCGGGGTTCCGTTTCCAAGATCTTCTAGTGAAGCTTGGAATGGAACTGCCTAGGATGTTCGCCAAGGGCGAGATGCTTTACCCCCCTTGGCTATCTGGCACGCCCCATGTAGATCTTGGGATGACCGTACAACAGAAGTCCACGATGCCTATTTCAAGTATCCGCAGTTGTTTTCTAGAATTTTTGTCAGGCTACACTGACCGTCGATTTATTTATATCGACGGGTCAAAGCGCACCAACGGTGTTGGATGTGCTTATGTTTATGGAACCGAACCACATACATTCAGTTTTCCAAATAGCACTTCCGTTTTTACTGCAGGGCTTTATGCAATTTACCGAGCCGTTTTATATGTGCGCCGTCGTAAATTAGGTGACTGCCTGATTTTGAGTGATTCCCTTAGTACACTGCAGAGCCTTTGTCAGTTGTACAACACCCACCCTATTGTACAACGTATCCAGGATGCCCTCCATGTTTTACACGCTTCTGGCGTTAACGTGGTGTGTGCATGGATTCCTAGTCACGTAGGTTTGCCGGGGAATGAAATGGCAGATTTTGCAGCAAAGACGGCAACTACAGAACCCAGTATTACCATCTCATGTGTTGCTTTGGAAGACTTTAGGCTTGAAGTGCAGAGAGCGGTGCTGTCGTGCTGGCACGAAGAGTGGTCAGCTCTCCGCAGTAATAAGCTTAGAGAAGTGAAAGAACTTTCGATAAACTGGGTAACTTCCTGTCGCATATCTCGCCGCGAGGAGGTTAGTTTGGCTCGATTAAGAATAGGGCACTGCAACTGTTCGCATGGTTATCTATTTAAAAGGGACCCTGCCCCTCTATGTCCGCTGTGTGACAACCTTTTGTCAGTTCGCCACGTGCTACTAGAGTGTTGCTCTCTAGCGTACCTTCGGGATTCTCTGCAGCTGCCTGTCAGACTTGCAGAGGTCTTAGCGGACGACAAAACAGCGGTTGAAAGAGTTTTTAAGTTTTTAGCGGAGTGCAATATCAAAAATTTTAAAATTTAAAATTTTAGTTATCTGTTAATGCTTTTCGCCATATTTATCACCTTGTTTCATATCTGGCTATTGCCACTGTTTCTTACTTTTTGTGTATGTTTTTCTTGTTGCTAGTTTTTTATTTTTTATTTATTTATTTATTTTTTATTTTTTAGTAAAATTTATATCTGGCTATTGCCATGAATGTTTTAAGGGCGCTGATGACCTCGAAGTTGAGCACCCTTAAACCAAACCAATCAAGTTTTATCTGGTTAACTTGAAGATAGGGGAATAAGCACTAGTAAGAACAATTTTCACAAGAGTAGACAGTCATGTAAGTGCAACACATCAGACTTTTACTTTCTCTACTACATATAGTAAGTAGGAGAAGTATTCGGTCCAAAAATTCAGTGTCAAGAAAATATGTTTTGAGGCCTCCTGAATAAAAAATAAATAAATAAATAAATAAATAAATAAATTTAAAAAAAGCATTTTAGAAAGAGGTCTGTGTGTTTGTGAGCAGCGTAACTCAAACACGAAGTCAGTTAAAAACTGAAGTTGGCATTTAATGCATTTCAAGGATGCGGCATGAAGATTTTGAAGAAACTAACAATTTTGATTATAATGCCATATGTTGTCAGATATTTTTATGGCAAACGAAATGTATATTTTGAATTTTCTGGCTGTAGCCCAGTGTTGTTTACTCTTGATGACTTTTGCATAACTGGTAAACCATGAGAGATAGATCAAATCTTACTAAACAAAATAATGTAGAACCTGTTAAAACACAAGTTATGTCTAAATGCATTTTTTATTTATTTTTTATTTATTTATTTTATTTATTTATTTATTTATTTTTTTTTTTTTTTTTTTTTTTTTTTTTTTTTTGAGGATACCACTTCGGATATACTCCTTGTTATTTGTGTGAGTTTCGCCCAACTTGAACTTTTCGCAAATGAAAGATGATTGTTCACTTTTTTATCTCTTGACCAAAGAGAACGGAATTTTAAAGCTTTAAAAGATTTGACTGTTGCTCAAAGTCTGTGTTCCGATATTCTTCTTACACCTACAAGAAAATCAGCAGTAAGATAATTTCTGCAAATGGTTATCTCGACTAACATGAAGATAGAGGAATAAAGAGTTTGTAACAATAGTTAGTAGGTACAAGAGCAGAGAAAGTCATGTGCGTGCAACACGTAAGATTTTTAAGAAATAGCCTGGTATCCCAGAAAATGTTCTCAGGACTCAACATGTCCCTTATTTACCGAAAAGTAATAACGTTCACATTTTAAAATCAGTTTGCATGACATTGTGTAATTAGAATGTATAACGAATCTAATTTGCTAACAACTACCATTTACCGCTCAACCTTCGTAAGAATGACGTAGAACTGCCCACTGGGGAAATAAAAAAATGACTAATGCGTACCGTCTATCGATGGCTGCAATGGGAGAAATTGACTCGATTGTTTACGCATAACAAGCGACTAGCAACTGGCAAAGGGAGTTCTGGTTCTAATTGCCTGTCACTTGTTTTTTGGTCGACAAAATCGGAGTGAAGAGGGTAATATTCAGGGCTTAGGTGCTGCAAAAGGTTTTCTTTTGTTTCGTCATGCCAGAAGAGAACATTCTTGTATTAGTGATGAAGTAGTGCAAGAATAACAACGAAGAAATGTCGTGCAAACGCTGCCGCTGCACATTCAGCATCAGCATCGTCCACAGTGGGAAGGCGAACAGTTTCCAGCATATTGAAACAAGAACTTCACACTCCTGAACTGTAAGTAGTTATTTCATCAAAAAGATGTTCCATATCTATATAAGCTGTGTTCCTTTATATATCATTCAGCCTTCACTTTGGGAAGGGGTGCTGTGCCGGTAGATAATTCTGGTTGACTGATACGCCGTATCGCTGATATTGCTACTACCATAACGTTCCGGAATTCGGCGGCCTCAGTTGTGTAACATTTTGATTCTACGTCTATAGCGTAGAAATCCTATTCATAACGGCTCCAAATATAAGAATAAATAAAATTACAAAAGGGACAACTGCTGTTATCTATTCTCATTAGCCCCCACGTATTTGAAATATCCTATAGCTCGCTACTGTTACAGTCGGCAACAAATTTATCATGAAAGGAAATCTGGAGACACCAAAAGTGTCACATCGTCGCAACTTATGTTTACAACATAAAACTCCATCTATTATGATCTGCCCGATTAATGGACTTTGTACTGCAGCAATAAATAAATAAAATGTAGAAAGTCGGTTTACTCCGGATAATACAGTACACACGAACGATAAATACGGTACCAAAAACCAGGACAATTTTGTGACACTTTTTAAAGTTTTGTGTTCATAAAATATTTCTGAATATAAATTTTAAGACGTTTAGATATAATTATGCACTCACATGACTTTCTCTACTCTTGTACTAACCATTCTTACAAACTCTTATTCCTATATCTTCTTCGTGTTAGTTGAGATAAACATTTGTACAAATTATCTTATTGTTTATTTCCTCGTAGGTGTAAGGGGAATATTACAATACAGTAGGCTTTGTGCGATAGTCAAATCTTTTAAAACTTTGAGATTCCGTTCTCTTTGCACACTTAACAAAAAAAAAAAAAAAAAAAAAAATATATCTGAAATGGTTCAACAAGAAAATTTATTCGGACATAAATTGCGTATTTTAGCAAGATCTACATTTTTTGTATAGTATGATTTGATCTATCTTTAACGGTTTACCAGTTATACAATAGTTGTCCAGAGTAAATGCGACTACAGGAGCTATAGCCAGAAAATTCAAAATATACATTTCATTTGTCATCAAAATATCTCAAACCTATGCCATTTTAATAAAAATCGTTCGAGCCATTTTTAAGAAAATCAAAATTTTCGAAAAATTTTTCATCTAAAGGGTAGTTTAGGGTGGAGCTATTTTCTTCAAAATCTTCGTGTCGCATCCTTGAAAGACATTAAACTTAAATAGCAACTTTGGCTTTTAATCTACTTTTCGTTTTTGAGTTATGCTGTCCACAGACTGACACACACACACACACACACACACACACACACACACACACACACACACACACACACACACACATACACACACGCGCGCGCGCGGAGCTTTTTCTAAAAATCCGGTATGTTGCACTCATATGACTTTCTCTACTCTTGTACTTACCATTCTTACAAACTCTTATTCCTATATCTTCGTGTTAGTTAAGATAAACATTTGTACAAATTATCTTATTGCTTATTTCCTTGTAGGTGCAAGGGGAATGTTAGAATACAATACTGCGCTTTTCAAATGAGAAGGAGTTTGTCCTTGAGCGTCTCCAGGCCGGTAACCAATCGGAGTCCTGATGTGTTGTCATATTGCTTTCTGTGGGGCTTGACGCGCGCCAAGAAATATGAAGAGTAGGGGTAATGAGTAGAGCGAGGATAAATATCCCATCTCTTACAATGTTCGCGCGCTCGTACTATACACGCTCCGTGGTGACTGGCAGACGGCGTAGCACAGGAGTTCAGAACATGTAAACAAAAGGGCAGGACTGTGTAAGAAGCCCTAGTCCATTTACATCAGTTCATATCGTCATCTATTCGTTCCTCAAAAACATTGTAGTGAACAATAATACATTTTAAAATTGTTCAAAAGTAAAACTTGTCGTCTAAACAATGTTTATACAGCGAGAAACTTCTATCAACGTCACATGATGTAACGGGAGCAAACGTAAGATATTTTGCATTGTGTGCGTCATACGTAGATGACATTTTGTCTAGCTGTTGTAAACCAATTTTTATATGAGCCATTGTAGCGTAGCCAGGATCATTACATGATTTTACATGATCTATTTTGCACATGTCTTAAAAAAACTCCGATTGAAGTGACAAATGGTCGTGTTCTTTATTCTTTGATGCTGCAACAAGTGCTTTATGTTTTTGGTATTACAATGTTGCTTCAACAATTTTCGTTTCCCCTTGGAATCTCTAATTTGTGAATAACATAACTTACAGTGTATCGTATCGCCATTCAATACGAAATTATTTCTTCCAAATTCTTCCAATAACTTATTTAATTTACCATCACCTAAAGCTGAAGACATTATTCACCTCGTATGTAAACACGGATCGCACAGAAAATAACACTCCCTTATCTGTACGGTACAGCTATCATACTGAACCACAGCACGCTGTTCACCCTTCAGTCCGAGGTAGCAGCGATGACGTCAAGCAAGCAATTCGCTGTGCAGTCAACCTGATTTCTTCTTCAGTGGATATATGTCCTCGCTCTAGTAATGAGGTTGCAACGCTGTGCATGTAAACGTATCTCATTGGCTGCAGATCAGAACCCTTACCATTTGAAAAGCAGTATAGGCTTTGTGCGACAGTCAAATCTTTTAAAGCTTTGAGATTCTGTTCTTTGCACATTTAAGATATAAAAAAATGAACAACGATGATCCATTTCACGAAAGTTTTAAGTTTTCCGAAACTCACACATAACAAAGAATATATCGGAAATGGTTCACCCTACAAGAAAATTTATTCGGACATAAATTGTGTATTTTAGCAAGAACTACGTTTTTTGTATAGTATGATTTGGTCTATCTCTAACGGTTTACCAGTTATGCAAAAGTCGTCTAGAGTAAATACGACTACAGGGACTATAGCCAGAAAATTCAAGTTATACATTTTATTTGGTATAAAAATATCTCAAACATATGACATTTTAATCAAAATCGTTAGAGCCATTTTCAAGAAAATCAAAATTTTCCATGTGAAGGGTAGTTTAGGGTGAGGCTATTTGCTTCAAAATCTTCATGTCGCATCATTGAAAGTCATTATACTTAAATACCAACTTTGGTTTTTAAACTACTTTTCGTTTTTGAGTTATGCTGTCCACAGACTGACGCACACACACACGGACCTTTTTCTAAAAATGCTTTTTTTGATTCAGGGGGTCTCAAAACATATATTTCCGGTGAAATCTCGACATCGAATTTTTGGGTGGAATACAATACTTCTACTTATCAGTAGAGAAAGTAAAAATGCTTGTTTTGGATTCAGGGGGTCTCAAAACATATATTTCCGGTGAACTCGACATCGAATTTTTGGGTGGAATACAATACTTCCCCTACTTAATTAGAGAAAGTAAAAAAAGTGCAAGGGTTAACCGCGTTAGAAAATTCAGTAGGGACATTTACACCAAAAACAAATGGATCTATGAATGTAAGGTGAAAAACGCTTTATTCTGCTTTCCATTCATTCTATTTGGTGGGGATAACAATTAGTCAAAGAAAGGTGTGGTAGATTTACTTCACGTTTGGGAAAAAATTAGGCCCACGAGAAATCCAAGCTGCATAGGTATAAACAATGTGATGAACCCATCAGTATCAGGCAGCACAGATATCCGAGCTAAACTTGACCCTAGTATCAGGAAGCCATCCTAAAGCTTAACCAGCAAACAGACAGAAACAAATATGTGCTAAATTTAATTGTATACGATCCCCTGGAAAGTTACAATTAGCATTACGCGGACACGATGAGTCAGAGGACTCGAATAACAAAGGTGTATACCGAGAATTAATGCAGTTCATTGTAGTCGTCGTCGTAGTATTAGTAGATGAAGAAGTAGTAATAGCAGTAGTAGTCGTCGTAGTAATAGTAACAGTAGTAGTAGTCGTAGTAATAGTAACAGTAGTAGTAGTCGTAGTAATAGTACCTAGTCGTAGCAGTAGTAATCATAGTAGTCGTAGTCGTCGTGCATTATAAAACAAGCTATTTCGCGAAACACTACCACTTTTTTTTTATTTTTTTAATTAACGTCCTCCAACGTAATGTCATATCGGACGGTGAATGAATGAAATGGGTGAAATGATGCTCAAATGAGCCCGAGGTCCATGGAGCTTTAAGTTACCCGACATTCGTCTTCTCAGGGTAGGGAAAACCTCGGAAAAAACCTTACCCGGATAACTTACCCTAAGCGAGATTCGAACTCGCGAGCTCTTGAACGTGAGGCAGACACGCTAACCATCACGCTACCGAGGCGGGCAGGCACTACCACTGCATCCATGCTTCAGCCGCCACTGATTTTCTCAAATTTGCTTCCACAAGATATACACACAATGCAGATCTAGAAATATTCGACAGGTGGGGGGTCCGGTCCACTATCACTTCAGAATATTTAAATTCATGCTAAAACATGGAGCTAAATATTTAACTGAAAGAAATAATGTTTAAACTACCAGCTACCACCTGTCCAAGAAGAAGACTAACCACCACAGGCCCGCCGATCAAATGTTTACAAAATACTCCTGTTATGGATACGGCATTCGAAAATTCGCCTGAAATTCCAGAGAATGGACTGGTGCACTTAGTGATTAGTTAACTGAATTTTCGATTTACTTAACTAGAAATTAACTGTACTACGAAAAAAAAAAAAAAAAAAAAAAAAAAAAAAGAATGGGATTTTGTGTTGTAACTGACATGTCAATGAAACTGCAGTCTCCTGCGATGTTTTTTTTGCGAAAAGGCTAATTTACACCTCCGGCCGGAGACACCTCTATGTTGCGGTGGATGTTAAGCAGCACTAAACCATTCAGTCTATCCTGTTTCATACTGGGTCTTAGATATGTCTTTACACGCCTTAAAGTAAAAAATGATCGTTCGGCTTTGCATGTTGTTACTGGTATGACGCACATGATTGTTAAAAGTTCCTTGATGTTAGGATAGAAGTTATTTCTGATTAGGATAAGTGTTTCAATAGCAGTTTTCGGTTTATTATGTTGAGTTTTCCAAAAGTTAAACCATATGTTTAATTCCCCTCGAAGCTCTGTAATGGTGCCGGGCAAGGTCTTGTTCGTAAATGCCTGCACCTTTTACTATATCGTCAATATTGGAAGTAAGATCACTAAGAAAACCAGGAATCAAGCTCTGAAGTTTAAGGATGTACTTGTGTTTGTCATAATAGAATCCAGTGGATAGTTCATTGAATAGGTAATCCAAGAATAGATGGAAAACATGCGATAATGATCTTCTGGAGAAGCTGTAGGAATGTTACTTCGATGAGCTTTTCTGGATGCTATTCGAGGAGACTAACTTCTGCACCAACATTTTTAGCTAGCGTTCTCAAAACAGAATGAAAGGTTTGGTTATCTCGACTTTCTTTTAGTGTATCTTTAATTGTTTCAATAATTCCGTAACACTGAATTAGATCAAGAGTTGGATTTTGAAGCTGCCGGGAAAGAGGTAGAGTCATTCCCAATATTTCTGCTACGTTAACTAGCGAAATTATGAACTCAAACTTTAGCATAGAGTTGAGTAAAATGTGTGCAGTTTTATTTAAAGACCCTGCCTCTTTTAGGAATGATACTATTGCATGGAAAATTTCCTTAAACTGTAAAGCAGCATCATGTAGTTCTATCCCCCTAGTTTCATACAGCGATACCAGTTTAGTTTTCTTATGTTAAGGGCACACTTCACTAAATGTTTGTTTCAAGAGTGAGGACCGCTTATTAGATTCCTTAACGAAATTAGAAATTTCCCCAATTGTGTCTAGAGCTTGTCTCATTGAAGTGACAGAACAAGCTTTAGAAAGCGACAGACTCAGGCAATGCGCGACACAGTGCGTATAGAACGCGAGATGTTGAACGGCTAAAATTCGGGATTGAACACCACGAAACTGCCCTGAAAAATTTGCACCACCATCGTAGCCTTGTCCACGAAGGTTCGAAATGTTTAGCTCCAAGTCTCGCAGTTCACCCAGTATTAACTTAAATATCCCTCCACCACTTAAATCGTACGCTACAACAAATCTTAGGAATTCTTCCCTCACACAACACTTTTCTAGGTCAACAAAATAAACTATGAAAACAACAGGTTGCAATTGTTTTTGGGGAAGGTATAAGTACAAACTAATATTTTACTTTGTATATTACAATGGTTTTATCCTTCCCGAAATTAACAATAGGTTTAAATGTTACTTGTCAAGTAGTGTTTAGACGAATTTCATAACCTGGTCACTGTTACTACTACTACCACTACCACCACCATTACCACTTCCACTACCACTGCTACTGCCGCTGCCACCGCTGCCACCACCACAACTACTATTACTACTAACAGATCCATCGTGCAGGGGGAGTCGTTGAAGGGGTTATCCTCCCCATCGGAGGCGCCCGCGACTGTTATCATACCGGGATAAATCCTTTACTGATTTTAGATAGTTTTTATGATAGAGATGGTGGTTGAATGGTGGGAAAAAGTGTTTGGAATGAAAAGTTAGATTCTGAAGGGAAAGAGATATGTAACATGATTTTTTAATGGTTATGATGAAACTGATGATGGTGAGGATGATTTTGTCTTATTGCTAATCGTCTTTGTCGGGTTATTGCTGGCCTAGCACAAGCCCGGGTCTTTTGTTTGTCTCCCCGGGGCCATGTCACATTCCCCGAGGCCACGGATGAGGTGGTTAAAGCTGGCTGGAAGTCCGCTGTAGAAACTTTTGGAGAGATGTAGAATATATTCTTTCAAGGTGGGGAAAGAGAGGTCTGAATAAATATTGTCGTTTGGGATGTACCATTCTGCTGTGATGGCTGTCCGTAGGTGTCTGTTTTGAAGGACTTGAAGTGGATAAAGGTTTGTTCTAACTGCAGCTCCCCAGACTTGGCATGCATAGACCAGTGCAGGCCGGATTACTTGTTTGCGCAAAAGTAACTCATTCTTCAAAACATCGGCGATTTCTTGTTGTACAGTGGGTACAACAAGACCATTCTTCTACTGATTTTGAATGCCAGCGTTGAGTTATGTAACTTCAAGGTTAGACGCATATCTAGTAGCACTCCTAGATATGTTGCCTCAATGGACCATCGTACATTTTCACCTGCGGCGAAGATCATCAACTTCCTGGAGGTGGCGTCTGAAGATGACGGCTGTCACTTTGCTGGCATTGATTTTGAGCCGCCACGCGGCAAAACATTCTGTCAGCATGTCGGCATAGCGCTGAAGACGTTGCAGTGCAATACTGTGACGAGGTAATGCTGTGGTAATTGCAGTGTCGTCAGCGGAGAGATATAGGTTGCAGCCCCGGAGAGGAGGAAGAGTATTTATGAATGTTAAGAATAGCAGGGGGCCCGGGACACACTGCCTTGGGGTACCCCTGCACCTCTGCTCATACTGTGTGCAAACGGACACTCCGGAGCATACGATCTCACTTTGCTCCCATTGAATTGCTATACGCCATCGGTGTTATGCTCGACTTGGTCAGGTTGTCACTTTGAATAACGTCTTAGCGCTTATGCTGGAGTCCCAGGAAAATTGACACACTGTTAACCGAACGATTACCTCCACTCTCCAGGCGGAGGAGCAGGACGAACGTGCCGAGTAACCCCGGCGTGGCTTTTGCTGTACACTGTGTAATAGCTTCGCTGGTACATTTTATTGGTACATTAGTACGTTGACTATCTTCAGCCTTTTTTCCTCCATAATACCGCTTGGTGGTTCCAGACAAAATCTCTCACGGTTTGCAGGGGTTTTTTAGTTGGCGGGAATCCAGTTCACTCGCTGGGTGTCTTAGTAGGATTTTTACCCTGCCTAAAAAAATTAATAAAAGAGTATGTTTATCACCAACTCCTCGGACATATAGTACTGTCTTAGCAGTAGAATCCCTTAAAGGCCACATTCCAAGAAGTTGTGAATCTGTCACAATTCTTTCGTTGCTAATGACACGAACACAATAAAAAGGGTCCTCTCAATATACTCTTAGCGAAATAATCTGGTGTTGCCAATGCGGTTACAGTTGTGCATTTAGAGTGCTGTTAAAGATCCTGCTTGTGGAGTTACAACTCAGAACGACCGAAGTAAAAGACGTGACAACACGCGACCAGTTGGCACTTTAAAAGACAGTAAGGCATGAGCTATACTATACTTGTTTTTCCCATTGTTCCTAGTCACCCGCCATTAAAAAAAAAAGGCCGAGGTCTTCTGTATGTTTTTACCTGAGTCCTTTTTTATATCACCCGCAACTGTGCACAATGGTGAGGAAATGTCCCCGCTATATTGCGCAACATCATTGCACGATTGTGAATGTCATACTGAAAGTTTAAGTGCCAGCCATTCAACGATGACTGGTGTCAAGGGCACCAGAATAGTATTTTTTCACCACTTAGCAAGACGAGTAATACAGACTTCGTACCAAACATTTAACATAATTAATGTACCTACCTGTTTGATGCGGAAATAATCAAATACAAGTTAGCTTTCTGTTTGTGTACTTCTACCTTGTTTTATATACATAAAGAGCAAACTAGAAGCGTAAATGATAACATGGAATGAATGCCAATTCTGCATTATTGCAGACGTAAAGCATATGGATGTACAAGTTGTTAGCAACGGTGATTCTTGACAAACACTGTAGTACTAGTAGTAATGTCACTTCAAGTTCTTAGTGTTAATCCTCGTCATTCATTAATCTGGGGTAGAGAAAATCCAGTAGACGGTTCCTATCTCCTGGCCGGATTCGTGGTGCAAGGAGAGAAAATACATAATCGATGACGAAGTCAGGTGGTAGGCCGAGCATACAGTGAACCACCTTTCCTATGATTCCTGGGATATAAGTTATCTGTGAACACAATCAAATTAAGTTTAGTACCACAAAATCAGAGGGGAAATGGGAATTTAAGAACAAGAACCGGTGTAAGGTACATCAAAGAGATTGCCGACCTGATGAAATTGTTAATTGCATTTTAATTGGCTGGCCCTGATAAGGAAGCAGCTTTCTTAATGGATCCCAAGTACCTGACTCAATGAGGTTAGGGTGAGGTGTGAGTTTGGCAACAACTTGCGGAGGGGGAGTTAGCACCTCTACCGAAAGGTGATCTTATGTGCCTATGCCATTAACGGGGCACCCTCCGGCAGGATGGATGAGGCAAATGGACCTTAAGGGCGGCCTGAATGTTGCCACGACAGAGCAGGTGGCAGGGTCCCTATATTTTCCCAGTAAGAAGCAGCCCGGTGGAGGCTGCTTAGCTCCCCTCCCCCCTCGGGCTTATATCATTCCAAGGGGATCCCGGAAACTAGTGGTGCGCCTTGCATTGCAGGGGGCGAGATGTCTAAAGTCCATTCTTTCCCCCTGCCGTGTTTCTGTCGCGACGCTCGCCGACACTTCCAACCGTGAAAGAAACCTAACGCAATGAAGGGTGACATGAAATGATTAATGTAACGAAACAGGAAGACAGGAAATTCGGAGGATGTGGAAATCCTTCCTAACATTCACCTGGCAACACAGGGAAACCTCCAAGAAAAACCATGGGACAGGAAGGTGGGCCACGGAGATCGAACCGGTAGCCCCGCGAATGCGGGCCATAGACGTTACCGCTGAGCCATCCCCTTGGTATCCCAAAAACTTATATGGCTGAGAAGGTCTTAATTATTTTAAATACATTCTCGTTTTGTGCAAGGGGCTTCAAAGTATTCTTTTTCGGTGAAATTTCATTATCAAATACTTCCCTGACCAACTATAATAGAGTAATAGATGATAGAGAATGTAAAAGGAAGAATTGCAACACTTACATAAAATTCTTGCAAATCTGCAAACATTGAATATTTATGGAAATACTAACGCTGCTTGCCTTTCCTTATAAAGTGGAATGCCTAAAATGTAGCAGTTCAACAATATATTTTAGAAACCTGTTACAACAATAAGACCCATGCTCATTATTCATCTACTTCATTTAGAGATGCTCTGGCCAAAACCCATTTCGTTTGCATTGACTCTACTGTGTCTGTAATCATGTACTTTCACCAATGTTTGTCCTTATTTAGCAATGAATATCTTATAATGTTCAATAATGATTTAATTTTCTTATGAATTTTCTTTCTCCTCATTCCTGCTATCTCTAGTGATATACTTCTCGGATTGATTTTCTGAAAAAGCAGCCACACTTTTGTTTAATAACTATTTTTTGAGTTGAATTCAAATTCAACAGACCTCATGATATTGCACTAAAGATCAGCAGTAGAAGTGATAAAACGTCACGCATTGATATAAAATACATAAGAAAGCTTACCTTAGGACTTAGGCCAATGATAGAATCCACCATGTCATCAACAACCTCAGGAACAGATTCTTCTGGTATAGACAGTTTCAAGACAAATTTCGTTGGTTTCTGGTGAACAGAAAAAAATTAGATCTCAAACAGAATTTATATTACTACTATGTGTACGACTTTAAAATGTAATATTATATTCATATTACTTTCTGTGCCCGTTCTCCAAAACTATTCTTATAAAAGCTTAATTCTACTTCTTATTAATCGATATAAACAGTTTAAGAAATTATTTATTTATGCCAACAAACTTACTGTTGGTGTTTTTAAACACACAAGCCGTGTGTGGGCAATGTTTGAGAGGTAGAACTGGAACTTAAAAATTCAATGCCACAGCCGGGATTTGAACCACAGAACCTCCGCTTACCAGGCGGGTGCTCTAACCGTTAAGCTACTGTGACAGCCTGCCAGAATGACATTGCATTCTCAAACCAGTCCGTATTTTCCCCAGTATTACATTTTTCTTGGTAGCTCCAAAAGGGTTTAAAGGTATGCACTAGGCTTAAGCAATAGTCAAATATTTTAAGAGCGGGTTGCTATGTGATGGTTTTGAAATTTCGGTCTCTTTGCATGACCACTAGAAAAATGTGTTGCATTCTTATTCCTTTGTCTACCCACTCTCTCATGAGCTGTTGTTAACAAACCTTATACTTCTGTATACATCTTGTTTACACAGATTAGAGCGGCTCATGGAACGTATTTTTTCATTATTTTGTGCTACTCATGCCTTGGATCACAAATAAGCTCGCTCTTATGGGCGAGTTGGGCGTGCTGGAATGTGAGCGACATCTCACTTTCAGTTCGTTCCGTTTGGTGTCACAGCGATGTCCAACGTTTGCGAAAGAGACGAGGTTGGAATTACCTATTTCCACTACACGCGGACTTTGCTCCTCTTTAACGTGCAGGCGTGCATTGCGTTGCATGTGCGTTGCGTTTGATTTACGAAAGCACTTTTAAATCATTTGTGATAAACATCTGTTCATTTCTGACTGAAATCTATCAATATTTCGCGACAAAGTAGATGTGCATAGCCTTAGAAGATACATCAAATGATCGTCGCGTACCATATTGCGATACAGACTGTTAATATAGTTCAATTTGGAGAAACTCTGTTCGCAAATATATGTAGAGTTACAAACTATTCTTGCAAATGTTTATTTATCTACTTCCTAATCGACATAAGCATTTAGAAAAATTATCTTATTCCTAATTTTCTTGTAGGTGCAAGGGGAAAAATGGTAATACAGTAGGCTTTAAGTGATAGTGAAATGTTTTAAGATTGGTTATCTACTAAGCGATGCCTTTGAAATTCTGTTCTCTTTGCAAGGCCAAAAGATAAAAATATTCCTATTTGTTAAAAGTGTGCGTATTAGCAAATTTAAACAAATAGGAAAGAATATCTCAGACTTGATTCACTCAAAAGTAACACAAAGTATTTGACATAAATTGTGTGTTTTAACGAGATTCACATTTCTATTTAGTAAGCTTTTGTCTGTCTCTTACTGTACATCATTTATGTAAAAATCATCCAAAATTAAGGTCTTCAGAGGACACTCCCAGAAAATTCAAAGTATGACCTACAAACGACCATGAGTCTTTATAGGGTCTTTATTTTTCAGGGAATATACTCACTGCTGCATATCCTGCTATTTTCTAATATTAAGGATTACAGATTGCAAAGTGGCGTAACAAAGCCCGTGCAAACATGAGGGCACGTAATATTGCATTGGAATTTATTCATTTATTACTATTGTTGTATTTTATTATTATTATTATTATTATTATTATTATTATTATTATTATTATTATTATTATTATTATTATTATTATTATTATTATTATTATTATTATTATTATTATTATTATTATTATTATTATTATTATTATTATTATTATTATTATTATTATTATTATTATTATTATTATTATTATTATTATTATTATTATTATTATTATTATTATCTGTAAGCCGTAACGTAAGACAATCGTGGCACCTACGGGAGAGAGTCTATTTCCTGGCAAACAAACACGTGTAAGTAAAGTGGAAAACATTTTAAGACCTTTTCGGTTGTTTATACTGTTATTGTCCGTTATCACGGACTACACACGCTAGTTCAAGCCTGGGAACTGGCTCTCATTTGTGATAAGCAGAACGAAGTTCGCTCACGCAACTGGCGTCAGCTTCATAGGAATAGCCTCGTTACGTTCTGTAACTGTTTTAACGCACGACTGGATATCTACTTATGGGAAACACGGATGAGCTGGGCCACCTGGTATAAGGAGTACTGTATGCCCACGACAAGAAGGCTAAAGGGGAATGAAGGGCAGCGGGGGCTTGAACTGTTTTTCTGCTCCGGTAGTGGAGCTGTGTACTAGGAAATGAGTGTATGAGAGTGCATACTTCTAGCTATAGGTGAGTTATGTGACAACGAACCTAGCATCCTTGTCATACTCGGAAACTGAGCTTAAAAACCGTGCGGGAAGCACAAAATGATTACGCTACACATTCCTAAGACTTGCCTTCTTGTCCTGGGCGTACAGTAGTGATCTTACCTTAAAGTCATTCAAGTATGTGCTTGGGTAGCTGCTTTTTAAAGCGTTAGCGGTCTCCCAATTTTCCTCCATTTCTTTCAAAACAGTCTCTGGATTACTAATATTTGTTCTGAAATGAAATAGAATAAAGAATTAAGTAAATACATGTTTAGAATGAATTAAATGCATTTAGTACAGGAAAAGTTGAAACAAACTTGAAACATTTTATGGATCTAACTACGAATCTTGCAACTTTCTATGTGCCAATGCTCTAAACGCTTCAACCAATATGATGAGAAGCCCATATATTACATTTTCTCATTTGGCTCACCACTAATATAACATAACCATAAAGCCCGGCAGTTGAAAACTATTAAATATTGCTTTTGAGTTACGTAAAATAGATACCTCGTGTATTTGAGATGGCCTTGCAGGCTAATGAGAAAAATGAGAAAGTTTAATGAGCGGAACTTGCTCTTTGTAGGGAAACAAGGATAAAATTATAGTAATGTAACAAAAGGTTAAAGGTTCCACTTTGAAGATCACCGCAGACCAACATGCACCGGGAATCAGAACACGAAAGAACCGCTAGACAACAAGGAATAACTCCACGATCAGCTCCGGTTTCCACCATCGCGCCTCTGCTGGTGGGCAACCAGTAAAGGGGTAAATGGTACAGGCATAGATAGCCACACCTCGCTCATTTCGACCTACGCAGATCTATTGTGGTTACCACCCGCTAGGAGGCAAGGATGAAATGAGCGAATCGAAGGTGCCACACAGGGTCGCAGTTAGACAGGCCACAGAGACACGCGGAAGTCCCTATCACAGAACACCTAATAGTCCTAGGCAAGGCTAAGAGGCAAAAACACGAAGAACAGATTCCTATTTGAGAAAAGTACAAGATTGGCAAATTCAAGACCATGATAAAGAATATGTCGAAAATGGTTCACTCAAAAGAAGAAAGAAGTATTTGACATAGTGTGTGTTTTAACGATAACCACTTTTGACGTTTTATCACTTCTACTGCTGATCTTTAGTGCAATATCATGAGGTCTGTTGAATTTGAATTCAACTCAAAAAATAGTTACAAAAGTTATTAAACAAAAGTGTGGCTGCTTTTTCAGAAAATCAATCCGAGAAGTATATCACTAAAGATAGCAGGAATGAGGAGAAAGAAAATTCATAAGAAAATTCAATCATTATTGAACATTTTAAGATATTCATTGCTAAATTCCGTTTTCTTGGCAAGGCTAAATAAGGACAAACCACTTTCTTTTTAATTTAGTAAGCTTTTTTTGTCTCTTACTGTTTACCATAAATATGCAAAAATCGTTCCCTTGAAGCAGTCATCTGAGGGCATTCCCACTCCCCGACTAAAAGCGTATGATGAGGAATAGCGGCTAATTACGTAAGCATCTCCAGGAGACAAGGTGGACATCACTGATCTACACTTTTTCGTTTGCAGCCGACTACGAGGTGGCCTTGATAGGAGGATTTTACACATCAAGGTCAAACGAGCGGAACGCCATCAGCCATGCCGCCGCCGCCGCTGTGCATTCGGCATCACACATCCCGCGTCGCACCTCTAAGGTCCGGGTCCTGATGTTCTATCATGCTGGCTTCAGAATGAACAGCACATACGCTTCGGAGCCACTGTGGTACTGCGCGACCTGTAAAGGCCTCGGTCATTACACAGGTCACTCGGAGTGCCCCAGCAACCGTCAACCAACAAATACTTGCTCCAGTTAGGACAGCCCGAACTACTCTATTCCTATATTCCCCTTGTACCTACAAGAAGATTAGCAATAAGATAATTTTCGCAAATGTTCGTGTCGATAAACATGGAGTAGATAAAGGAATAAGCACTTATAAGAACATTTGTTCAGAGTAGAGAAAGTCATGTGAGTTCAACACATGGATCTTTTTTATTTTATTTACTTATTTATGCTTTTTTTTAACTTTCTGCTGTAGATACATATAGTAGCTATAGAAGGTACATATTACACACTACCCAAAAATACGTAACCGAAATTTCACTGGAAATACACGTTTTGAGATTCACTGAATCCCAACATGACAAGGTCCATGTTTGTGTGTGTGTGTGTGTGTGTGTGTGTGTGTGTGTGTGTGTGTGTGTGTGTGTGTGTGTGTGTGTGTGTCCATGTGTTTGCGAACAGCGTGAATCAAAAACGAAAACTTGGTAAAATACCAAACTTGGTGTTTAAGTGTAGCATTTTGCAAGAATCCGACAAGATTTTCAAGAAAATACTCGAATTCCAAAATACCCCTTACATGGAACATTGTTCGAAACTTTTTTAAATGGTTCTAATGATAATGATTAAAATTCCATATATTTAAGGTATTTTCACAACAAATGAAATTATCTTCAGCATAGCTTCTGAACTCCCCTTAATTCTGGATGTTCTATTACCGCAGTTACAACCGGACATTTTTGTGAAGATAAATTGGATTGCAAGGGAATAATCAGTTGGGTAGTCTCTTTGTTCGGGTAGCAAACTTGACTAACGTCCTGCTTGCAACCACAGAAAATTCAAGAAGGGGTGTTTAAGATATCTATTGGAACATTTTAATAGTAAAACTATTTCGTAGATTTTCCTCTAGGTATCGATATATTCCTCGATGCTCTTGAGGTTTTGTCGTACTCATTCTTTTCGAGAAGTGTTTATACGATAGGCATCTGATGGAGTGACATCCGTTGTTGTGTGGCTCTGTAGATCAGATTTCGGAAATTATTTATTGGTTTAGAGTGGAGTTGTGAGTCGAGTAGGCATCAGGGTTGCCAACCCGTACGATAATTATGGGAGCATACACTAATTTTAATGTTTGTACTCATGCTAACCAACCCGTACGATAATTATGGGGGTGTACAATAATTTGAATGTGGATAGTTCGATACCGGCGAAGTATCATTTTTACTGTTTTGTCACACCAGCGAAATAAAATTAATTACAAATAGGGACATCACTTTGCCCTCATGGCCTGTCTCCACCCCTCTAAGACAACCATTCCATATCCTACTAATCTTCGTACCCTTCATCCTCTTATTGCCAGTGTGCCCAGATCTGGTAATCTTAATGAAGAAGGCACTGTTCAGAAAATTGATGATCAATGGAGAAAACTCGGAATAAATGATATTCCGTGTGAAATAAGCACATGTGTTACCTAGGTGGAAATACTAATTTCAAAGAAGCGGATGAGTTTGCATTGTCAGTGGTTTCGTTGCCCAACAGAAACGCTGCTTGTGGAAGACTCTTTTCTAAACTGGGCTTTAAAAAGTCAAAATTAGAAACAGATTCGTGCTAGATATGGTAAATGGACCTATTCTGTCGTCTCAGCTTATAAAAGAATGTGGTGTGCAATTTACCGAGAAGATCTTAAAGTTTATCTTAACAACAAATTTGTATAATGCTGTAACAGTTGAGAAAGATGAACTTTCAGATGAATAGTGCGAGAAACACAAGTACTAAAGTTTAAATGCTGCTTGAGGTCATCAATCTTGTAAGTGGATACCATTAACATCAATACTATTATATTTTCATAAGTGTTGTGCTGATATTTTCGTTGTTGCAGCATTTGGTTTGTGATGTACGATAATTTTGAGTGGCCGGTACGATAACTTTACTTTTAAAAGTTGGCAACCCTAGTAGGCATATGACCTTCCAGCTATTCCTTGAGGTGGATGAAACTTTCCTCTAGGCATTCAGCAGCTCTTGGGAATTGGGAGCTAAGGTCTGAGATATTCCTTGAGCTGAATGAGACTTTCCTCTAGGCATTCAGCTGCTCTTGGCAATTGGGAGCTAAGGTCTGAGCTATTCCTTGAGCTGAATGAGACTTTCCTCTAGGCATTCAGCTGCTCTTGGCAATTGGGAGGTAAGGTCTGAGCTATTCCTTGAGCTGGATGACACTTTCCTCCAGGCATTCAGCTGCTCTTGGCAATTGGAAGGTAAGGTCTGAGCTATTCCTTGTGCTGGATCAAACTATCCTCCAGGCATTCAGCTGCTCTTGGCAATTGGGAGGTAAGGTCTGAACTATTTCTTGAGCTGAATGAAACTTTCCTCCAGGCATTCAGCTGCTCTTGGCAATTGGGAGGTAAGGTCTGAGCTATTCCTTGAGCTGGATGAAACTTTCCTCCAGGCATTCAGCTGCTCTTGGCAATTGGGAGGTAAGGTCTGAGCTATTCCTTGAGCTGGATGAAACTTTCCTCCAGGCATTCAGCTGCTCTTGGCAATTAGGAGCTAAGGTCTGAGCTATTCCTTGAGCTGGATGAAACTTTCCTCCAGGCATTCAGCTGCTCTTGGCAATTGGGAGGTAAGGTCTGAGCTATTCCTTGAGCTGGATGAAACTTTCCTCTAGGCATTCAGCTGCTCTTGGCAATTGGGAGGTAAGGTCTGAACTATTCCTTCAGCTGAATGAAACTTTCCTCCAGGCATTCAGCTGCTCTTGGCAATTGGGAGGTAAGGTCTGAGCTATTCCTTGAGCTGGATGAAACTTTCCTCCAGGCATTCAGCTGATCTTGGCAATTGGGAGGTAAGGTCTGAACTATTCCTTGAGCTGGATGAAACTTTTCTCCAGGCATTCAGCTGCTCTTGGCAATTAGGAGCTAAGGTCTGAGCTATTTCTTGAGCTGAATGAAACTTTCCTCCAGGCATTCAGCTGCTCTTGGCAATTGGGTGGTAAGGTCTGAGCTATTCCTTGAGCTGGATGAAACTTTCCTCCAGGCATTCAGCTGCTCTTGGCAATTGGGAGGTAAGGTCTGAGCTATTCCTTGAGCTGGATGAAACTTTCCTCCAGGCATTCAGCTGATCTTGGCAATTGGGAGGTAAGGTCTGAACTATTTCTTGAGCTGAATGAAACTTTCCTCCAGGCATTCAGCTGATCTTGGCAATTGGGAGGTAAGGTCTGAACTATTTCTTGAGCTGAATGAAACTTTCCTCCAGGCATTCAGCTGCTCTTGGCAATTGGGAGGTAAGGTCTGAACTATTTCTTGAGCTGAATGAAA
This sequence comes from Tenodera sinensis, assembly GCA_030765045.1. Taxonomy (NCBI): domain Eukaryota; kingdom Metazoa; phylum Arthropoda; class Insecta; order Mantodea; family Mantidae; genus Tenodera; species Tenodera sinensis. Next base: position 34,485,900 of record CM060967.1, read on the forward strand.
CTTTCCTCCAGGCATTCAGCTGCTCTTGGCAATTGGGAGGTAAGGTCTGAGCTATTCCTTGAGCTGGATGAAACTTTCCTCCAGGCATTCAGCTGCTCTTGGCAATTAGGAGCTAAGGTCTGAGCTATTTCTTAAGCTGAATGAAACTTTCCTCCAGGCATTCAGCTGCTCTTGGCAATTGGGAGGTAAGGTCTGAGCTATTCCTTGAGCTGAATGAAACTTTCCTCCAGGCATTCAGCTATTCATGGCAATTGGGAGGTAAGGTCTGAGCTATTCCTTGAGCTGGATGAAACTTTCCTCCAGGCATTCAGCTGATCTTGGCAATTGGGAGGTAAGGTCTGAACTATTCCTTGAGCTGGATGAAACTTTTCTCCAGGCATTCAGCTGCTCTTGGCAATTAGGAGCTAAGGTCTGAGCTATTTCTTGAGCTGAATGAAACTTTCCTCCAGGCATTCAGCTGCTCTTGGCAATTGGGTGGTAAGGTCTGAGCTATTCCTTGAGCTGGATGAAACTTTCCTCCAGGCATTCAGCTGCTCTTGGCAATTGGGAGGTAAGGTCTGAACTATTCCTTGAGCTGGATGAAACTTTCCTCCAGGCATTCAGCTGCTCTTGGCAATTAGGAGCTAAGGTCTGAGCTATTCCTTGAGCTGGATGAAACTTTCCTCCAGGCATTCAGCTGCTCTTGGCAATTGGGAGGTAAGGTCTGAGCTATTCCTTGAGCTGGATGAAACTTTCCTCTAGGCATTCAGCTGCTCTTGGCAATTGGGAGGTAAGGTCTGAACTATTCCTTGAGCTGAATGAAACTTTCCTCCAGGCATTCAGCTGCTCTTGGCAATTGGGAGGTAAGGTCTGAACTATTTCTTGAGCTGAATGAAACTTTCCTCTAGGCATTCAGCTGCTCTTGGCAATTGGGAGGTAAGGTCTGAGCTATTCCTTGAGCTGGATGAAACTTTCCTCCAGGCATTCAGCTGCTCTTGGCAATTAGGAGCTAAGGTCTGAGCTATTCCTTGAGCTGAATGAAACTTTTCTCCAGGCATTCAGCTGCTCTTGGCAATTGGGAGGTAAGGTCTGAGCTATTCCTTGAGCTGAATGAAACTTTCCTCCAGGCATTCAGCTGCTCTTGGCAATTGGGAGCAAGGTCTGAGCTATTCCTTGAGTTGGATGAAACTTTCCTCCAGGCATTCAGCTGCTCTTGGCAATTGGGAGCTAAGGTCTGAGCTATTCCTTGAGCTGAATGAAACTTTCCTCCAGGCATTCAGCTGCTCTTGGCAATTGGGAGCAAGGTCTGAGCTATTCCTTGAGCTGAATGAAACTTTCCTCCAGGCAATTGGGACCTAAGGTCTGAGGGTTTTTTTTTTTTAAATTAACGTCCTCCAACAAAGCCTCGGACCTCTTGAACGTGAGGCAGACATGCTAACCATCACGCTACAAAGACGGGCACTTTTCCCAATTCCTCCTCTCTTGCGCATATGGAGGGTCAGGACGTTCTGGACAACCTATTCTCGGAGGTACACTTGTTTGTGTCACATGATTTGACTGCGGCCACCTGGTCTCATTCGTAGCAAGCATTGGGTTAGATTACCTTGCTCTGCGGCAACATTGCTCACGCACTTTTGAAAAGTAACGCCTTTGCACTTTTGTCTAACTTTGGTATGGTATATAGTGAAAGTAGTGCTATGTGAAACTGTATATAATTATTATGGTGAGCATTATAGAAATACTTTAATTTTTTGTGCTAAGTTTTACTCGAATGGAGTAACACAAACTATTGGCTCGAGATGGTAATTATTATTTATTTATGCCAACAGGCTTACTGCTGGTGTTTTTAAACACACAAGCCATGTGTGGGCAATGTTTTAAGAGGTTGAATCAGGACTGAAAATTTCAACCTCTTAAAATATTGGCTTGAATTTATACAGTTATTCTCGGCTGTCATCCTTCCCCTAACAAATCCACAGTTATAGTTTATTATACACATTTAAAATAGACTGTGTCCCTATGAGAAAGAAACATTCAATGAAACTCTCCAGTCGAACTTCTGGAATACTTACGCCGGATCTATCTTCTAATTCGTCAAGTGGGAGTTTGTTGTATGAATTTCATCTTAAGCAGTCCCCGCAGACAATAATCACATGGATCTAAATCGGTAGAGCCAACTAAGAATTATCATAAAAAAGCACGTTGTAATGCGAAGCAGCGATTTTCTTGGAGTAATAATTTCAACGACAAGGTCCACCGTATCTAACATTTCCTCAGTTAAAACTGTTGACTGTTTCTTTTCTTTCTAATGGGGGTCTGTGATTTAGGAAAAATGACACCAGCATCTGTATAAATCGAAGTTAGCCACGTACAGCCACGTATGAGCAACGCTTAACGCAATAAACACACACTGTCCTGTATACCCTCCATTACAAGTACACACAGCTTCGCAGGTAATTATTCCACCATTACAAACAACATTCAACTGAACTGTAAGTGTTGTAAATGTTTGAGACTCTTGAGATTACCGCAAAGTGAGATCTTTCAAGCCGATCCTGCTACAATTCAGACCCGGCGACCGCCAGTTGCGTCTTTCAAAATAAACCGAATGATACCACTAATTAATTCTGAAGTAAATTAGAAGCAGTAATAATAAAACGAAGTCATGCCTCTTTATAACAGAATTCGCTGAAAGCTCATCAGAGCTACCGTTACAACAGTTTGTTTTACAGTGCAAGATAAACTGTTATCCTTACCTATATAAATAAGGGCAAATCAGATGTACTGATACACGCCACATCTGCAGTTCCCTTCTTATGGCATTACCGAAGGATATAAGTGCACTTTTAGAGGCACAGTAGATAGAAAGTCCAGGAAGACTGTGATAACCTATAGAAAGAAAATACAATTACAAATTGGTTGACTGATCAGAGCGTGAAACATTTATTTTTTCATTTGTGGTATTGAATATTCATATTCAGTACATGATCATTTAAATAAGGAAATTGAAGCTATTAACAGTGAAGCAACAAGATTCTAAAGTATGAACAAATTAGAAACTACATACTGTAGAACATGATCTTTTGTTTATGAACAGCTGAATTACCATTTAGACTTGGGGATAATTATGTTGTTATTGTGTTTCATGAATAATAATAATAATAATAATAATAATAATAATAATAATAATAATAATAATAATAATAATAATAATAATAATAATAATAATAATAATAATAATAATAATAATAATAATAATAATAATAATGGTGATGGTGATGATGATAATGATGATAATGATGATGATGATGGTGGTGGTGGTGGTGATGATGATGATGATGATGATGATACGACTTGTTATACTTAATCTTGGAATTATTCCAATAAACGTAGCTTCTGATTTTGATCTTCTCTACATATATGTAAATTTACTCGTGTAAGGCCTAATGCCTGTTACACACAAAAGAGCAATCCGCAATAGAACTGCCCTGCATTTAGATTAATCACAGCTGTGTGTATTGTATATTTTATGGTTGTAGTATTGTAACGCACCCCTATAGAGAATCCGTTAACATGGGGTATAGTAGAGGTGTTACCTTACGAGAGGAAAGGGATGCGGAGTCCGCCACAATGGAGTGAAATGAGTTAACCCCAAGTTGGTGGAGAAGCCTGAATTTCTTGGAGCAGCTCTTTCGGGATCGGAAAATTGCCTAATCTAGAATTAATTTCGAAAAAAAAAAAAAAAAAAAAAAAAAAAAAAAAAAAAAAAAGACGGAAAATGTGTGTAGTTTCCGATATACCTGCCGAAATGGATGTTTTTGTGCCCGACTTATGGATTTAAAAATTAGAGGTGCTGCAACGCGCTCGAAACGGCTGGAAATAGTTTGTACGTCAGTAGCACCGCCTCGACCTGTTCCGTCCCAGCGATATGATTCTATTTCGATTAGGAGATGGGGTCCGCACTATAATTTCTTGGACCTGCTGTGCTAGTTGCTGGAGTGCTTTAGTCATTTGCGTCATTTGGTATTGCGGACCCTGGTAATGATTATTAGAAGCGATGGTTTGTGACCTTCTGAGGTCAACCCTCTTTCCTGCCAAGTAATGCGCGGTTTCAATTCTTCACACAAACGTTAGTCCTCTCCTTATATATTTTACAGGCTTTCTTTCGGTCATGTTTTGGTTAACAAGGTCACACAAGGCAATCACATCGTAAAGGCATTCTTTCATGGACTCCCCCAAATCCTGCACTCGTTACCTAAGTTTATATTCAAACATTTCCTCTTCTGTAGTGTAAACGAACGCTTGCAATATTCCCTGTTCTAATTCTTCCAAGTTGTGTTTGGAAGAATTCCGGAGTGCAAACGTTTTGTGCCATGTGATTGCTGTCTGGTTAGGTTGCATTAAAAATATTTTTGTGTGTTGTGCACCACAATTGTTATAAACACCCGGGTCCAAAGAGAACGTGACACCAGGCGATGCTGATCTAACATAGTCGCTTAAGTCTGTTACTTGATCCTTCTTCTAATGGACCTACTTGCTATCTATTCATAATTGCCTGTGCGAGGTTTGGAGTGCTGAATTTGAGTTTGACGTTTCAATGATTCCCCTGGATCTAAGCCTTATGTGACCCAGTGTTTGCAACTTGGAGGCTATTTCCTCCTAATCGTGTGTAGGCCCGATACTGCTAGCTCTTGCAATTTTATTTGTTCCGTTTGTAATCCTGTTAGTTCTTTACATAATTTCCCTATTTCTGCTGACAGTTCTAGGGCCATGGTACGATTTTTTGCAATACATGTTGTTTTATTTCTGATTTTTCTCATGAAGTCCGTTATTTCACCTCTACCGACTGCGAGGCAGGGCACTGACCACAAGACAGGAACAGAGCAAGCAAGCGAGAGGAGAGGGGAGAACACAGAATTTCATCTATATGTACGGAATCTACATAGACTTTCAGTTATTGGACTCTTTTCTACTGGTGGGATACTTAAAGGTGATACTGCTCACAGAACATTCTGTGTAACACCAAAGTCGTAAGTATGATATTTCATATTTGACACCTTGTGATAGCAAAGCTACTTACTGCCTTAAACAACTACCCTGAGAAATGAGTAGAAAGAGAAAGAGAGTGAGTGAGTGAGTGAGTGAGTGAGTGAGTGAGTGAGTGAGTGAGTGAGTGAGTGAGTGAGTGAGTGAGTGAGTGAGTGAGTGAGTGAGTGAGTGAGTGAGTGAGTGAGTGAGTGAAGAAAAGAAAGCCAAAGACCTAGACCACATCCCCACGATATGTTCTAGTGACGAGGAACAAGAATCAGTCAAGGCCCGCGTGATAGGCGTTTCCGGCAGACTGAATAACCACTGGCATGGTGGAGAAACCACAGAGCTGGAGTGACTGAGCGAGCGAGAGTCCCATGAGTCAGGAGCAAGAGCAGGTCGCCCGGGTTAACTCGCGGGGAGTTAAATCGCTACGGTACCTATCCGTTTATTGCGGATTTACCCGTGTGATATTAAAGGTGTCTTTGTAAGATGATGAAAGTAAGGTTCTCTTGTTTGCTATGACTACGGGGTGGGAGCGCCACCGGGATATCTACAAAAGCGCCCAGTGCCAATACCGTACACTTGTTTGCGGACCGCTTGCATGACCAACAAGTGGGACAGTGTCAGTAGCGTGAAACCGAAAGGAGTGAGGTGTGGGAGGTGAGAGTACGATATTCGGGGAGAACGAGTGTCCGTACAGCAGTGACACAGCCCGATGTCTGTTTCATTTGGGGGAGCAGTTCGCCTAAGCTTATATACCTTCTGCCCGATGCGTAAGTATTCTACTGTACTGAGTCTCCGACCTGGACTAATTTCAACACTTTATGCCAAATGTGCAACTCTACGATGGCAGTTCGAATGCCACAACGACCGTTACAATATCTCGTTTTCACTCTATCACATTGACCTGCAGTTTTAATTTATCTGCTGCTTATCTATAGCAAGTAGAGAAGTATTGCATGTATCCGTTCCAACAAAGGCTTCAATACCGCAAGTTTCACAAAAAATACCGCGTTGGCGCTCACTGAATCCAAAAGAAATCATGTTTAGAAAAACCTGCGCGCGTGCCTGTGTGTGAACATCATAACTCAAAAACGAAATAACAAATAAAACAAACTTCTATTTAAGTTGAATATCTTTCAAGGATGCACCACGGAACTTTCCAAGAAAGTTCTCCTATACATAATGTCCTTTATATGGCAACATCTTCGTTATTTTTTATTTGATCAAAAATTGTTCGCAAGATATTCGATTAACACAACAAATAAAATGTATTTCTTGAACCCAGGCCGCGCCGTTGTCGAATGGTTAGACCATTTGCTTCTCACCAAAGCGCCCGGGTTCGATCCCAGGCAACCGCATGTGAGATTTGTGGTGGACGAAGCGGTGCTGGGGCGGGTTTCCTCCGGATTCCCCGGTTTCTCCCACATCTCATTCTACCGGTGCTCCATCTTCATTCCATGTATCATCAGTGCCACCGCCTGCGGTGCCGTAGTAGTAAAAGCGGGCGTTAAACACTACAATTTTTTTTGAACTTTCTGGAAATAGCCTGTAAATTCCTCTTCACTTTTAATGAATTTTATTTTGTGGAATTTATATGCCGTAGGGGATAAACAAAACTCACTATGCAAAAAAGTGTAGATCTGGTTAACACAGTTTATGTGAAATACATTACTTCTTTTGCATTTATCATTTCCAAGGTATTCTTTGTCAATGTTTCTTTGATTTGAAAACACACAGGCACACATACATGAACGCAAAACCACAAACACAAGCACATGTTACATTCACACACCCAACTATGGGAACACCAATAATCCTTGATTACAGAACATTTTTCTAATCCAGCCGGAAATCCATCCCGGGACTCCTTTCACGGCAAGGGCGCAAGGGTTGGTTAAAGGATGGAAGCAACCTTGTAACTGATTTGAATTTTCAAATAGGTTGTAGTTCTTCTATTACTAAGCGCTATTCGTTCTCTCTTTATCTCTCCCTCCTCTCTCCTCTTCCCCCTCTCTCTTTCCCTCCCCTGGTCATAATCATAGAAATGGTAGAATTTCATAGTTATGATAGCAACCCACTTTTGAAAGGTTTGACTGGCGCTCAAGTTTTTTTCTATACATGTATGTATACAAAAACCTTAAAGCCGTGGACTTAGCTGCGTACGATTGTAAATCGCTAGAATATGAGATTCCCTTGTGGTCTACCGGGTAAATGTGTATCAGTTGGAGAATTTAAGGCTGTACCGGCATGTTGCCATGGAAGCTCAGTGGTTAAGACCAGCCGCGTGTAGAGCGGAAAATTCGTGGTTCAAATCCTGGCTATGACATGGAAGTGTTCTGTTGACTGCTTTAATTCTACATCTCAAAGGATGTAGATCTGTATTACCAGTTGGTCTGGTTTGTTTTCCAAGGCATGAAGGAATTTATGCTAACGAGACGGCAGATCACCCCACTAAACAGGTATTTTCAACCCCCTTTATTATCCCGAATCATTCGCCTAAGTCTACCGCATTCCCTTACCCTTATACATACCATAAATATTCAAGAAGACAATCTCTGGAAACGCTTACCTCGGATAACATGAATTAGATAGAAGAATGAAATTCTTAAGAATAAATTGTTGTACACTGAGTAGAGAAAGTGATGTGACTGCTCACATCATACTCTTTTTTTCGGTTAACGTTTAACGTTTCTTCACCGGATAGCTTGTATCGCATGCGAATGAACGAAAAGGTTTAAATTGTGCTCAACTGCGCCCAGGGTCCCAAGAGCTTAGTTACCCGACATTAGCGTTCGCAGGATAGGGAAAACCCCTTGGAAAATCCGAGTGCAGGTCACTTATACTAATCGGGATTTGAACTCGGGACCTCCTGAATGTGAAAAGACACATTACTCCCACAACCTCAGAAATGAACAAGTGAACATCATTCCTTATTATTTTGAAGTTAATTATATAACTTTCATACCTTTAATTTTGGTAAAAGCGAAATGAATTCTGAAATGACAAGAATATGTCAGTTACCTCCCAAACTAGATACAATCACAACTCTTCCACAGGATTCCTTTAATAATGGCAGGAACGCTGTCGTGACTCTGATGGTGCCGAAGAGGTTGGTGTCCATTGTTTTCGTGAGTGTTTCCCTCGAGGTCCATTCGAATCCGGCGCACTGTACCATCCCTGCATTGTTAACAACTGCCCATAGTTCTGCAAACAATAACAGGTGAACCATGAGAACAATTATTATTATAGGGCAAACAGCTTATCGGCAGTTCCCAAGAATTCAATATTGTCAACATTACACTACACAGCAGTGGACATTACACCAAAAAGCAGTACCGCGAACCTGCATAATAAACTCATTATTTCTAACCTCAAATATCATAGGGTTAAAGTAATGTGCTTTCAAACGATAATAATGCTTGAACATCCTTACCATACAACACACGATGGACTGCTTCCCTTCCGCAAATCTAGTTCTGCAAATACCTTTTGTATAAAATCACTTCTGAACGTTAAATATCGCAATGTATTTAATGCGCTGCTGTGTTGCGAACACAAGAATAAAAACAACAGGGACTATAACTGCATATAATGCTATAAAACAAATCAAGACAAGTCTGAATTGCACACACGAGCAATACAGTGGGATGCACAGATTAATATGGCGTCTAAACAGAATCTTGTTTTAGAATATTTCGGTTGCCTTCCTTGCAACGGGTACAAAAACAAGGGCTTCTGTGACAACATAACGCATGCAATAACACCAGCTATGGCCGTAGCCTTACTATGGTTATTTCTTACGAACGGTACTAATGTAACCTAACAGATGGAATATCACCAAATAACAAAAGACCGCATCATGATGGGAGGGGGGGGGGGGGTTGTCACAGTTGGTTTTGGGGGATATTCCAATAACCTGCTTCCTCTATACTTAGCTCTGCCATGAATACAGGTATTAATTAAGGCTTCACGGCTGATCAGCCGTGAAGCCTTAATTTATAACGAGCGCCGTGAAAGCTTTAAATCTTACAATACAGGTATTGGCTAAAAGTAGCTGGCAATTGAGTGTTGCCACTTTTTGTACAATTTTGAATTGACTGTATGGTGCAATGTACAACTGACTTTTAATATGTAACATATTAAACTAAACTTACTCTTATCTCCCAGAGTAGCCTTCACAGTTTCGACTGCTTCTGATATATGATCGTCCCTGGTCACATCCAGCTTCAAGAGATGAAGTCTACTGGAACAGGCCTCTTTCAATCTGGTAGCTTTAGCTCCATCTGGGGCTCGTGCTCCAGCATAGACAGTAACTCCGAGTGAATCCAGGCGTTTGGCCAACTGAGATCCAAAATCACCTGTACAACCTAAAAAAAGTGAAATTAAACGTAATTATGGCATTTTTTACGCGTACATGGTGGACCATTTAACTTGAGACAGTACAACATCTCCGAAACTAAGCACTGTAGAAAAAATGTCTTGAATAAAAGTCACTTGATATTATGGGGAAAATTAATGTCATTAGTCGTCTTTTATTTGGAGGACGTTGTGATGGTCATTTTAGGGTCAATTTAATTTGTTTAAATGGGAACCTACCTTTTTCATTGTATCTATCATTACTGCACATGCAGCGGCATTCGAGCCCAGGTGGATCCACTGATAGTACTACAATTTGCGATCACTGAGTAACGAAGATCACTTCCATTCAAATTGTTGAGCGTTTGAAAGCATACTCAGTTGACTGCGGGTTATAATGGACCAACTTTCTCAACCCGAAAAGGTGGAAATGGTTCTCATTTACGGGAAGTATAGGAGAGATATGGAACAGGCTACTCTTCTGTACGCGGAGAGGTTTCCTGATAGAAGAACTCCTCCAAGAGCTTCATTTTATCGTGTGATAAATCAATTTTCTGAGGAAGGAAGTGTCCAGCCAAAGAAAAGGTTGCGCGGAAGAACAGCTACGGATGAATATAGGGAAGTTGAGGTGCTAGCTGCAGTGAATTACAACCCCCATGTTAGTTCTCGCGAATTAGCATCCATTGCGGGAATATTCAAAAGCAGTGTTCTCAGAATATTAAAGCGGAATAAATTCCACCCCTACCGCGTCATTGCATCAGGAACTACATGGAGACGATTTTCTGAATAGACTAACGTTCTGTAGGTGGGCACAAGACAGACTGCAGATTAGTAACAACTTTTTTCAGTTCGTGTTGTTTTGTGACGAGTGTACTTTCACAAATCATGCACTATTGGGCAGTGGAAAATCCGCATTGGTTACGAGAAGTGGCACATCAGAAACCCTGGTCTGTCGTGTGGTGTGGGATTTTGGATGATAAGTTAATTGGACCCTACTTTATTGATGGCACCTTAACAGGTGCAAAGTAGAGAAACTTTTTAATGGATGAGTTGCCGCTTTTGTTAGATGTCTCATTACAAACAAGGTCACAAATGTGGTACCAGCATGATGGATGCCCTGCACACTATGCACGTAGTGCTAGGGAGGTTTTAAATAACAATTACCATGATCGTTGGATAGGACGCGCGGGTCCCATTAATTGACTAGCTTGATCTCCTAATGTTTCATCATAGACTTTTTCTTAATGGGGTTACCTCAAGGAAAAAGTGTATTGTGAAACACCAACGACACCTGATAACATGAAAGTGCGCATACGAAACACTTGTGCCAGTATTGAAGAAAAAATGCTTTTACGGACACATCAATCATCCATTCACAGAATTGGAAAATGCATTGAGGTAGAAGGGCACCATTTTGAACATTTATTACCCGAAGGTACGTGATGGTACTCTGTGTAGCTACCTCTCATCAATGTTTAATTGTCTAGAGAAAGATCCATGTACTATGAAGAAAACGGTTTATTAAAAACTGTTTATTTTGTAATGAGAAATAAGGAAACCAAAAAAAAAATGTTGATTCCCAATCACGATAAGCAACTTTACCCTCAAATGGTCTAACCAATCGCGCTCTTCTTACACAGCCATTCAGCATTTTCATCGTTATTTAGGCTAGTGTAAGAACAATTGCAAAGTGCTATATATAAAAGTTATTTAGTTTTTAATGATGAGTGAAATCCCGGTCTCGACCTTTTGGGTGGAATGCAATGCTTTCTCAATGTGCTATGTATATGGTAGAGAAAGTAGAAACGAATAACGATTTCCAATTTGAGAAGAGTATAAGTAATGGAACCTACAAACCGAGTGCAGATAATTTGATAATTGGTACGATAATGTGTATCCACTTCAGGGTGTTAGTTGTTTTTTGTCTTCATCTAACAGTTTTACCACAAACACATGACATAATTTATTAGCTGATGTTTTCTGCGCGGTCGTAGAGATGGGATGAGATTAAGGTATACGGAAGGGACACCTGACACCTCGACTGCGCGATTGGGTCTTTTGTGCATACTCGCCCAGGAGAAACGGATGAGACGAAGAAACTGCAAGAGACTATGGGCTGCAGGGGAGATCAACGCAGGCAACAGAGAGGCAGAGTTCCGTAAGTGATTGGCCTTTCACACGCTCCCGCATATAAGACGGCAGCGCGCAGCTTACCCAACTTACGGAGGTGCTTTCAGCGGAACCCCTTCACCCTCTCTTTCGATCCTTCCCAATTTCACCTATTCCTATCATTGTTAAGTTTGTTCCCTCCCTGGTGAAATAAGTCATTCTTTTACTCCCAACTCTCTCTCTCTCTCTCTCTCTCTCTCTCTCTCTCTCTCTCTCTCTTCTGTCTCACATTTAAAAAAAAAAAAAAAAGAATACTCGCTTGGGAGGCGTTCTACGGCAGCCCACCCAACTCACTGGGGCGGTAGTTCAAAGGCTCCCCTCCAGAAGAAACCGGGGAACTCTCGGTTCAACAGTGGAGGCTCGAAAGGTCATCTCCTGGCGGAGCCGAGAAGTTCCAACTCGCAAGCCTCTGTGCCATCCGTCCACCCTCTTACATTAAAGAGGGAGACGAAATGAGAGGACACGGAAGAAAGAAGAGCCGTGGTAGAAGATATCCCCGCGTTCGTCTTCCAGACCAGGGAAAACGCTAAGAGGAACTGATGGTCAGCATGGGCCGACACCTCCCGAATGCGAGCCTCATGTGTTTCCGCGGAGCCCTCTCCCTCGGTGCACGGTGGTAACTGAACCGCGAAATAATAAACGCCTGTCAGTATAAATCACCAGGTTTGCATCCACGCTTACCTGCCTGATTTGCTAGCCAGGTAGTCTGGGACCATTATCCTTGCAGAAATCATTCGAACTCAGATACACATTAAAATAAATAATGAATGTGTTGGAATGGTAAGGATAAGTATTATATCCACAATTTGAGTATTTAAACTTGCTTTCTGATTTCTTTCTCCGTGACAGCGTAACTGTAGATAACACAAATGATGAAAACCGTGAGTGATTCCTACATTTGTTATTGCTTCGTGAGAGTGACCTAACATTTGTTGTCGTCACGCTTGGTTATACGTTATCGTATCGCTCGTGTCCCGCGTATTTGGAGCTACTAACCAGCCTGAAAACATACCACTCTTATTAACAAAAATTACTACTCTGCAAATGAAGTAAATACTGCTGTAATATTGTTCATTACACTATTTTGATTTAACTAATGCAAAAATCTGCAGTTTATCCTTAGCACCATGTAACCGAGCGGGATGGTTCGGGCGATAACGTCTGTGGCCCTCATTCGGGAGGTCTCGAGTTCGATCCCCGTGACCACGCACTCTGACGTGGGGTTTTCCGTAGTTTCCCCATGTCACTTAAGCGAATGATGGGTGCATTATTTCATACCACGGTTGCCTTTCCATAATTTCCCTTAATTCCATTTCCTTATCATCTTTCACGTTTACTTTCAGCAGGACCTTCTAGATACCGGACCTGACACTGGGATTCAAGATGGTGGCCGTATGTGGTTGGAACTATATAAACAACTCGTCTACATGCTACGATTTCAACGCAGTAAAATAAAAATGTGGTGTAATAACACGCCTATTTTGTGAATATGGGCTGTGTTAAACACAAAAACACTGTGTTAAACATAACCTCAAGTAAACAAAAAAGAATGACATTTAATATTAAACGATAACCCATGGGCAATGAAATATGTAACCTTAAATAACATTCATGCAATCTACAGTTTTACATGCCATTGTTTAACTGCATTACACACTCAAATTAAAAAAGAAGATAGACAAAACTGCAAGCAGCATGTTACTTAAATAAAACAGAAATGTTGACATTGACTTGACTCAGAATTATTAATCATTGTTTACACTATTTTTCACACTTGTGCCATGTACAAAATGTTATATACCTACACAAAACATATACTGGGTGGCTGATATGCAAATGCTGCTATTTAAAATAATTAGTTACCTACTGAATTCAAAAGCTTTAGGGTGAAATTTTGCTTTTACTTTTACTGAAAACTTATGATTACTCAGTTTGCAACAATATATTACTCAGCACTTCATGGCACTTCATTTTACAGCAGATGAAATATTAAAAATAATAACCCTAAAACAGCACTGTAAATGAAATATGTAAATACGTAACCTTAAATCAGCATTGTAAAACAACTTTGCTATAGCCTATAGTTTACGTTGCAATTTACCTTTTGTTTTAACTGAACGTTTCTCATTTTTAATTTGCATCCGGGAATGCAACAATTGCGGGGCATTGTGATGTTTGAGGTTAGGGACTATATCAACAATAACATACACTACTGGAACAGTTTTTCTTCAACAACCTCTCACCACTGTAATCGTGACACAAATTGTACTTGCAAACAGATAAATTAACCACACTATACTGTTAATGTAGCCATAGTCTTAGATGGAACACAGTAAGCATAAACACGTGGAGAGCACACGGCATAGTCAACAGGTTATTAGATTTATTCCCTTTCCCTATACTGCCCATATAAAAGCTTTTAAACACTCGCTTTGCTAATATGAAGACAAACTTGCATAGGAATTATTATAACAAACAATAACTCAAAGGCATAGAAAACAATGCGAAGGATAGCGTGTGGAAATACCTCAGAAATCACCACCAACAGCCGGCGCCATTTTTTTTACAACTGGGATGTCAGTGTCAGGTCCGTTATCCAGAGGGTCCTGCTTTCAGGCGTGTAGTGTTGACAGTGTCCGGCAGACGGCGCGGATGATTGCGCATGGTAACTGCTGTTCTCAGCGCTAGGTGGCGTTTGGCCGACCCTTGTTCTTCGTCGGAGAGGGAGGGGACGCTCAGCACTTGTTAGGGTCTTCCGCGCGTCTCTGTGGCCGGTCTAGCTGAAACCCTTGTGGCACCTTCGGTTCCGTTATTTCATCCATGCCTCCTGGGTGGTGGTAGCCACAATATATCTGTGAAGGTCTAAGTGAGCGAGGTGTCCCCCCCTCTGTGTCTGTGTCCTTTAGTACCATGTATCTATATATTTTACGTAAATCGTGCAGTTTAAGAGATCTAATTTTTGTGTAATAAGATTTTTTTTTATCGTTTACGGTTTCCAGTTACGCAAAAGTCTTCTAGAATGAAGACTTCAAAGGCTATTCCCATAAAATTCAAGATACACTTGTTGTTTGCCATAAAATGTCTTAAATATTTGGTATTTTAATAAAAATCGTTACAATCATTTTTGTAAATGTTTTGAAAATATCTGATGTGCTGCACTCACATGATTTTCTCTACTCTTGTACTAACCATTCTTACAAATTCTTATTCCTATATCTTCTTCGTGTTAGTTAAGATAAACATTTGTACAAATTATCTTATTGCTTATTTGCTTGTAGCTGCAAGGGGAATGTTAGAATATAGTAGGTTTTGTGCGATAGTCAAAATATGTTTTAAAGCTTTGAGATTCTGTTGTCTTTGCACGCTTAACATATAAAAAATTAACAACGATGATCCATTTCACGAAAGTTATGTTTTCCGAAACTCACACACATAACAAGGAATGGTTCACCTTACAAGAAAATTTATTCGGACATAAATTGTGTACTTTAGCAAGATATACATTTTTTGTATAGTATGATTTGGTCTATCTCTAACGGTTTACAAGTTATGCAAAAGTCGTCCAGAATAAATGCGACTACAGAAGCTATAGCCAGAAAATTCAAAATATACATTTCATTTGTCATCAAAATATCTCAAACATATGACATTTTAATAAAAATCGTTAGAGCCATTTTCAAGAAAATCAACATTTTCGAGAAATGTGTCCATATAAAGCAGGGGTGTCAAACAGCACTCACCAGGCGTGAAAAATTTTCCCCTATTTTCCCTCCCTCCGTGATGATCAAATCGGAAAACGGGAAAAACAAAGCGAAAACCGGTTCTACTAGCGCTTGCTACTGCAGTTAAGGAGGGGTAGACCCCTCTCTTCACACCCTGGGAGCGATTTTTGACATGCCTGATGTAAAGGGTAGCTACGGTTCGGTACCCTTGTGCTAGTAATACTGGATATTGAATGTTGCGCGGAGTAATATTAGTGGGCATACATTAGTGTTTTGTCACTGAAAGCTTAAAATATTTAAAAAGCATAAGGCGATATTAAAAACTTATGATGACCACTAACCTGTTATATCAGGTGTTGAAAATAAGTTTCTTCAACAGCTGCACATAAAATTCCTGTGTACATTCATAAGCTTCGTAGTTGTGATTCTTGCAACTTTTCCTGTGACGTTTTGTTTTCGATCTTCTATTGTAAGCGGGTTATTCGTATATACTTCTAGGTTCCCCATTACTAAAAACCACGGTCTCAGATCGGTGCTAAAAGAAGAGCACAACAGAGTTTGAAAATTCTGTTGTGAAAAATATCTTAAATCGGCCGTTATACCAAATATTTCACTCTTATAAAACCACAAAATAGTTTTTGGACAGTAAAAATTCTAAAATTTAGAGTGAGTTTGTAAAATTATAAAAGTATCAGAAAAATAAATCTGGTAATAATAAAACTCGTAAACTGTAACACCATCTGTTCATTCCACATGTTAAAAATGAGAATTGTCTCTGAATTAATTTCACTTGTACAATTTCTAAAGTGGAAGGGAATACCTTCTGGAGTCATTGCAGAAAATGTGCTACTCGCATTAATAAGAATTTCAGGAATATTCGGTACTATAGCTTCTAAATATTCTCAAATTTAAGTAATTGTTTTGAAAAATTGTGTCCATTCTTTTAATTTTCTTTGTGATCTGTATAAAACATGGTTTTATCAACTACAACAAGATATTTATATAGGTAATAGGTAGATTTGAAGCAGAATGGTGCCAATTCTGATACAATACCTGTGATAAGAACAGCTTTTTCATGCAGGTTATTGATATGTTTTCTGCTGGATTTCCCAAGCTTGAACAATATCCATAGCAGTAGTAGACTTGCACTAGCTAGCACTAACCAGTTCCCAAGCAATGTCTCCATCCTAGTGATAAGTATGCAATAAATGTTTTCGCAATGCTGTCACAATGTAAAAGGTGGAGGGGCAGACAACATAAAAAGAAAGAAACAAAAAACACTCGCTTAATAGTCTTGAGCTTATCCAAGGTTCAATCGTGTAGCAGAGCTATCAAGGACATGTTCTACAAGCTCGCGTCACACCACACGATTACCAGGGACAGCAATTAATGCTCCTGTAATCCCTTTAATATGCATGCATTTATGCAATGAAGACTTCCAAAATATGCACATAAATATGCCCATATAAACTAAAAAACTAAAATAAAAAAAAAATAAAAAAAGAATAAATAAAATAAAAAATAATATTATTAACAACAAAAAAAACAACAACAACAACAACAACAATAATAATAATAATAATAATAATAATAATAATAATAATAATAATAATAATAATAATAATAATAATAATAATAATAATAATAATAATAATAATAATAATAATAATAATAATAATAATAATAATAATAATAATAATAATCGATTCAAATCAATTTTTAAGAAATCTGAAAATTAAGGTATTGCGAAAACCAAACGAATGATTAAAGTTGGCAAAATTAAAACAGTATGAGTACTCACATTTAGTTCTATGTCTCAACTTCTTTTTTGTTGCAGTTTACAATCACCAAATGTTTTACATTTTCCATTGTTAGCCGCCTCCTGTTGCTCCTTAAGATATCATTATAGTGGGAGAAACTTCTCTCCGCCTTACAGGGCTATAGAGGTGCATACACAAAAGCTGCTATTTGATTAACTATGAATTGCTTTTCACTAGACTGTTGAGAACATTTCCCTGTTAAGATTTCTTAATCTCACACTTTGTATCCTGGGTTTTGTGAAACAATACTACATGCTTTATCCTTCACTACATTGCCAATGGTTCCAGGTACTGAATTCAATTTAGAGATTGTGGTTTGGAATGCACTTAACGACCGGGGAAACTTACTGTTGTTGGTTTCCAAAGAAGTTATGGCAGATGGAAGATGAGAGAAATGTGCAGATATATAGGAAAGGTTACTTCCTACTTCTGTGTTGTTTAATATATCTTGGGCAATTTTAATTGATTCAGAATTTTTCGGATCAAATGTATTCACTACATTCCAAATGTTCGGTGTAATACAGAACTGCACATAGCCACATTCCCCAACGAGTTATAATAGGTTCTGGTGTAAGTAGGACATTCGGTGCGGTTGCTTTAAAAACTTGTTTTCTATATGGTGCTTTAACAAGTACTTACTTTAAGAAGATGCCAGCTTATCTTCAAGTGGGAAATTTGCACGAATTGTTTCTGCAAGGCGATGTTAACCATGTGCAAGACAAGTCAAATGTATCACATTTGAAAATATAACTTTCAGAGTAGTGCCAGCTTTTATCATGTAACTCGCAGCATCAGTTACAGTTATGCTCGTAATGAATACCACCAGGCCATAGGAAGTTCAACGAATCAATAAACAATTTGGACATGGAAGAGCTATTTGTAGCATCAAGTTGTTCTATTGCAAGGAGAAATGGAGTGGTTGGTTCGTTTTTATGGACAGACCCAACAATAACGTTTGCTATAAACCGACCTACACTGTCCTGCGTTTCGTCGACTGACACCCACACAAAATTATTTCCAATCTGTTCTCTAATATTTTTACTTTCTCTATTGGTAAGTAGGGGAACTATTGTATTACACCCAAAGATTCGATGTCGAGATTTCACCGGAAATATATGTTTTGAGGCCCCCTGAATCGAAAAAAGCATTTTTAGAAAAAGGTCCGTGTGTGTGTCTGTGTGTCAGTCTGTGTGTCAGTTTGTCAGTCTGTGGACAGCATAACTCAAAAACGAAAAGTTGGTTAAAAACCAAAGTTGGTATTTAAGTTTAATGTCTTTCAAGGATGCGACACGAATATTTTGAAGAAAATAGCCTGACCCTAAACTACCCTTTACATGGAAAATTTTTCGAAAATTTTGATTTTCTTGAAAATGGCTCTAACGATTTTGATTAAAATGTCATATGTTTGAGATATTTTTATGACAAATGAAATATATATCTTGAATTTTCTGGTTATAGCCCCTGTAGTCGTATTTACTCTGGACGACTTTTGCATAACTGGTAAACCGTTAGAGATAGACCAAATCACACTATACAAAAAATGTAGATCTTGCTAAAATACACAATTTATGTCCGAATAAATTTTCTTGTAGGGTGAACCATTTCGGAGATATTCCTTCTTATGTGTGTAAGTTTCGGAAAACTTAGAATTTTCGTGAAAACGATCATCCTTGTTCATTTTTTTATATGTTAAGTGGGCAAACGCAACAGAATCCAAAGCCTTAAAACATTTGACTATCGCACAAAGCCTACTGTATTCTAATATTCCCCTTGAACCTACAAGGAAATAAGCAATAAGATAAGTTATACAAATGTTTATCTTCACACGAAGAAGATATAGGAATAAGAGTTTGTAAGAATGGTTAGTACAAGAGTAGACAAAGTCATGTGAATGCAACACATCAGATGTTTAATTGTGAGATTGTAACACCTCTTTACATAATATTTGTGAAGAGTAGACTGGTCTAGCACTTTACACTTAGTATATTGCTGAGTGAAATTTCTGAGTGTGGATTGGTGAGTTTCTACAATGGAATGTCTGCCGCTAAAAATGCTTTACACAAATCAAAGGAGAATTGAAAAATTATTTAACAGTTTTTGAACAGGGACACTTTTTGTGGATTTATGTTTGTTATTATTTTTGTGTTTATTAGTATTCAAATGTTGAAGTACTAGAAAACGGTTTCCACAACTAGCGGTTTTCTCACACGCTCCACAATACAAAATTCTACCATCTGAGTTATCAAATCTGTTTCAAACTCGCGTTGTTATCCCTGTAACCTACCTCTGTCACTCACGTTTACTTTCGGTATGATTCTATGAAAACAAAAACTTTACACTAGCTACACTCCACTGACGTTATGTCTGAATCTGTGGTCTGAACTCACAAATGATGAAATGAGGAATTATTGTGATTTGTGAACCTGCTGACAAATTTCAGAAGTGAATTTCTAAAACAAACTATAAATTAACACTTGAATATTTTAAAATTCATTCCTTTAATACGATACAATTTATTATAAATCAAGTGAAATTAAACAATTAAGTTAAAGCTAAATTAATATTATGTTTACAAACAACAGTTGAACATAATTCGAAGAACCCCGTAACATCCACCTTCATTTGTACTGCTAGAATGGTGAAACAACCAGATAAGGGGGTAGGGGGGATTTCTCGATATTATGTAGCTAAACACGTTTCAGGCTTGAGTTGCAAGTTTGTATCAGTATTGCCAAGTTTCAAGACCGATTCTTATTTGTATGTGCAGCAAATTCACAAGAAATAAGTAAACATTTTAAATTTTCTATGTGAAACAAGCAAATGTGCAGCATAATTTGAAAAATACAGAAATATCATGCGGTTTAACAATGTATATATGTGTGTGTGTGTGTGTGTGTGTGTGTGTGTGTGTGTGTGTGTGTGTGTGTGTGTGTGTGTGTGTGCGTGTGTGTGTGTGTGTGTGTGTGTGTGTGTGAGTGAGACTCGCGCGTTACCTGTGTGACCTTCACAATCTTTAACTGCTAAACTAACAGCTATCAGCCGAGGTCGTGAGCAAGCTGCGCTCTCTGAGCACCAGTTGTCCATTTGTGAAGCGATAACACGTACTTAATCAGGCCCTGGTAATGGAGGAATTCCCCATTCTTGTCTTGCATGCTCATGTAGCTTGAGAAAGCAGGATGTTTATATTTTCTTCCTACTGAAGGGATACTATAGCCGATATATCAGTTCTTCCAATAACAAATTGCTACACCTGGACTACGTAAGTGAACATTAAAGAAGTGCGCGGGGCGTTGTTTAAAATAATTATACTGCTACTTTTGTGCGATGTTATGTAAATATATAAACATTATTTTTAAAAGGTTTCCTTTATGCGATTTTTGTGTAATTTATGTGAATATCCGAAAATATGTATTTACATAAAAAGATCGGAAAATATGGATTTTCATGTGCAATAAAACTTAAAATGTTTGGTCCGGTGTGAGTACCCGGAGTACTAAACTCAGTTTCAAGTTCATATTAGGACGCAAATAAAATATGTATTTACCTAAAAATCCGAGCCCTAATAATGTATATTGGTGCTACTGCTGCCACCGCCCGCTGCTGCTGCGTTTTATGTACCTATATAACACAACAATGCTACTACCAATAGCATTACTACCATTATTGTCATAAATATAACACAACGTTAAGTCCCCCTCCCCATTTTGTCGTAAAGTCTGATTCGAACACTGTGATGAAGGGACTGGATTGCCTGTAACAGTAAGATGTGAGGTGAGTAGCTGAAATTCGTGTTTCCTACGTCAGAGTCGTGTTATTCTTGTAGTAGATTGTCTAGAAATTGTCATTGTTCGTCATCATTTGGCCCGCTACGTG
Source organism: Tenodera sinensis (assembly GCA_030765045.1). Classification (NCBI taxonomy): domain Eukaryota; kingdom Metazoa; phylum Arthropoda; class Insecta; order Mantodea; family Mantidae; genus Tenodera; species Tenodera sinensis. The sequence goes on from CM060967.1 coordinate 34,506,853, forward strand.
TCCACTGCGTAGGCTTCTGTAAAAGATAGAAAGTGATACGTTGTGTTTGTTTCCCTTTGGCACTCTCCTATTGTTTGTTAGAGTCGGTATTAATGCTTTAGACCAAGCGGGATGACACAGGCGGTAACATCTGTGGCCCACATTCAGCAGGTCGCGGGTTCGATCCCCGCAGCCGACTTTCTTGACCCAGTTTTCGGAGGTTTCCCCGGGTCGCCAGACAAATACTGGGTAGGATTCCCATATCCTCCCAATTTTCTAACCCTCCATTTCGTTACATTAATCATTTCATTTCACCTTTCATCCCATTAGGTTTCTTTCAGGATTGGAAGCGCGGATTCAAACGAAGCTCAACCACTGGATCGGATCGAAATCTTTTTGCATAAATGTTGTTCGATCTCATTTCCTGGTTGAATTCAACATGAAAACGCGGAAATGGGAATAGATTCAAATCGAATTCAATTCTGCATGGAAACGTAGTAATTTCCGTATTTTATCGCATAATGCCCCCCTCGCTATTTCCCACCCCTATCATTTTTCATCACTAAAAATTATTTACCTATTAAACATCGCATAACTCCCCCTCCTGGTTCGTTCTTATTGGAGCGGCCTTGTTGATAAGGGACAACAATCGACGCAGCGGTGCCTGTCACGGACAACAATGGACGCAGTGCCTGCCACAAAAATACTCCTATTGTCATTGTCACAACGTATCGTAAAATTGAAATGTGAATTTGCAGACGTGTTTCTAAGTCAGTTTGTTACAAGTCGTCATATTGTTAAGAAGAGTTTTAAAAAAACTGGTACTTCTTGTGCCATTAATGGTTCTACCAAGATGTTGTGGAATAGTGAACATGATGTGTTATCTGAGCCAGACATAAATGAAAATAGTGATGATAGTGACGAAAGTGAGACCGCAGAATAGTCAGAGGAAAGAAACAATGAAACAATACATCATAGGCCCAAAGAAACCGTGGTATGTATCCAGTTCATTCAAAAATTGCTGTATAGCTATATAAGTTTCACATAATACTGCATGGTTTCCCTTCCTTTCTGAATTCCTAGGCCACTCGCATAATTCCCTCCCCAGTGTTTTCAAGCACATTTTACGAGAGAAAAAAAAGGGGGGGGGGAGATTACGCGATGAAATACGGTATTACGTGTGGCATGCACATCACACAAGGAATGCGGACAACATAGAGATCTGCTGTGTTTAAACCACGAAAGACTAAGTCTTTAGAATTTTGTCACTATAAATATTCCGTACACATAATCCTTCCGCATGCTTGTTGTGCAACTAAATACATTCCAGATGTGCAAGGTACTTACCTGAATAGAAATAAAACAAAAAAGAAGTCATGGTCGGTAAATGAGTTATTGCCCGAAGGCTTATTCTGAGTTTGCCCATCTGTGTGGTCGTGTCATTTCTGCATTAATCTGTAGCCTGGGACCTCTCCACAGTGCGGAGAAACCTTTTCAAGTTTCCAAGTTTTTCTTTATTCCTAAGTTTTGGCCTGGTGCCGGTACAAGGGACTCGGCTTACAGGCTATAAATTTACATTTACTTACAATTATTTTTATTTACAAGGTTATAATTTGGCGGCGTCGTGGCCGAGCGGTTAGCGCGCTCACCTACCACCTAGGCGGCCCGAGTTCGATCCCAGGGACCCGCATGTGAGATTCGTGGTGGACGAAGCGGCGTCAGGACGGGTTTTCTCCGGGTGCTCCGGTTTTCCCCGCCATCTCATTCCATCAGTGCTCCATCTTCATTCCATGTATCATCAGTGTCACCGCCTGCGGTGCCGTAGTAGTAAAAGCGGGCGTTAAACACTGCAACTACAAGGTTATAATTTTGGGTTTCAGTAAAAACCCATACGGTGACCATCTTTAGGTCACCAAGAATAGTTTTTGTTCGTCTTTTGGTGTCTGTTCCAATTTTTTTCTCTTTATATACATTGATACACATACGCGCACGCATTCACCCCCCCCCCCCCCACACACACACACTCATACACACACCATCACTGGGCGCACCAGAAATATTCGTCCCAGCTCGCGCACGGCATTATTTACACTTCTCTTTCAATATTTATTTTTTCCCGCTGTTTTCCTGCGCGGGCAGGGGGCAGCTCCTGAATGTTTTCCGAGGCGCGGGCCTGTGTCGTAACGTGTGTGTGACCTAGGACCGAGGTTGCATGGACGCACATTAGTCGGCGAGACGCGCCGCGTCTAGAACATTTTTATTCTAATATGTTTGCAGTGCTTCGGCTCGCCTTTGCCATTGTTTGCGATCACGTTGTTTTCGTGGTTCCTAATACACGTCCATGTTGCCGTTGCTCTTTTTGATATTGCCTCTGGAATGGACGGGATCTGGGTTTCGAGGTGAAGAGTTTGTTTAGTGGTGAGGAGTGGAGCAGAGAAGGTTTTTCTAAGAGAGGGGTTTTGGAGGTTTTGGATTTGTTTGAGGGTGGTTTTGGAGGCATTTGCCCAGGCCACGCATGCGTACAAGACCGCCGAGAGTATAAATGAGGTATATAAAATCAGCTTGAACTTAAGTTGTAGCTGTTTGCTGCGGAAGATGGGGGCGCATAACTTTAACCGCTGTCTGCCTTGGTGGTATTTTTATGTGGGTGAACCAGCACATCGTGCGGTCCATAGTGACGCCGAGGTATTTGACATGCTGGCGACAGTGCAATACTTGACCACCGACCGTTAGGTCCATCGCCAAAGTGCAATGCCGCTTTGAAAAATGTATTAGCTGGCATTTATTGAGTTAATTTTGATTTTCCAATCATGGAGCCACGAGAGGAAGTTGTTTGTGTATCTTTGCATTTCTGCAAGGCCAAAACTAGGATTTTTGTGGTGGTTGTATATTGCAGTGTCGTCTGCACACATGACGACCTAGCACCTGGCGTCCACTGGGAAATCATTTGTAAACAGTATGTACAGGAACGGTGACATGATTGCCCCTTGTGTGACGCCAGCCCGCATCACTCTCTCCCGAGAGGAGGAGTGGCCCACTTGGACGTAGAGGTGTCGATTTTCTTAGAAGTTGTGCAGCAGGTACAGATAATTTTGAAGTGCTGGGAAATTGAGATGCAGTTTGTAAATGAGACCATTGTGCCAACACCGATTGAACGCGGCTTCTGCGTCCAGAAATAATGCCAACGTTGAAGCTCCATTGTTAAGTTGCTCTGTTACGTCATCAGTTAGTCTGAGCTAAACTGTGAATTTGAGAGTTCATGTGTTTCCGAAACTTTTTTTGAAGTCGAGAAAGGATAAGTTTTTCGAGCAATTTGCCAATAGTAGACAAGAGACTAATGTGGTGGTAATTTTGCGGCTGTCTGGTGCTTTTTCCTTGCTTTGGGAGCATGATGACCTTGGCTCGCTTCCAAGTACGCGTTAATTATCTTTGTCAGTTGCACCAGAGCTTTTTTCGGGAGATGCTTAAGTTCCTCATTAGTCACTTTGTCTGGGTCGGCAACTTTCCCACTAGGCAATTTCCTAATGAGCTTGTAAACTTCCTGCGGTGTTATGATGGGTAGTTGTTGCTCTTGCTTCTGCGCCAACCAGGTTTGTACCCATGTCTGGACCTCCCATTCTATTTCATGGTTGGTCACTGGGTTTTCGGTGAATCTGCCTTGGAGACAGTCAGTTAAGACCTCTACTTTCTCCTCTGCGGAGAAGTGCAGGCCACCTTGAGTGTGCAACGCCTCAGTTGCGGAGTTGACGCTTGTGGAGACTTTGAAAGCCTTTAGTAATTTCCACAAAGAAGAGTCCGAATGGTTGGTACTCAGCATTTTGTTTTCCCACTGTTCAATTTTGTTGATTTTAATTTGTTGCCGAATGACGTTACGTAGCCATTTTGCTAGCACTTTATATTCAGGCTGGCAGGTGTACCGCCACAGTTTTGTCAAGCGTCACCTCCGCGCAATGAGTTGCTCTACCTCGGAGTACGTGCAAAAACCGGGTGGTCTTGTGGTATATGTGCTAGCATTTCTTTTGGCTGTATGTAGCGAGGCAGTAAAGTTTTCAATGGTGACATCTATGTCTGCCTCGCTATAGTATGACAGCCTGGGTTGCGCCATCCTGTGCATTTCCATGGTAAACCTATCCCAGCCGGTGTCGGCCCTCTTCCGAGGCCAGAGGTACCGGCCGTATGTCGAAATGCACAGGAAGATGGTCGGAGTCCAGGCTGTGATACGCAGTGAAGTTATTTGAGAGAGTCGCATTTTTTGTGAGTACGAGGTCCAAAATCTCAGGGTCAAACTGCCCTGATCTGTGCCAAAAGATGCATTTGGGGGACATGTACCTCAATGTCGTCATTTTCTGTTATAAGTTCAACCAGGTGATTTCCGGCCGCATTTGTACTGTGAGAAAACCACCAGGGGTGCTGGGCATTGAAATCTCCTGCAATTATAACATGGTCCTATAAAGCGAGGATTTGTTCGAGTTCTTGTGTAAAGTCTAGGGAGTTATGGGACCGATAAAGTGCTTCCAGCATCACCGTTTTACTGTTTTAAGAGCCGTGCACTCTAACGCTGCCAGTGCAGGCAGCGTGACAGGAGCATAGCAATTGTCTCTCAGCAAAATAGCTGTCCTTCCCTCCTGTCTGCCAATTCTGTCGTTCCGGAAAATTTGGTAACCCTGGAGCTTAAAAGCGTGCTCTTGTTTTAATTTTGTTTCGCAGATGAGTGCGACGTCAATTTTGTTACGCCGTAGATAGTTTTCAAGTTCGTGTTGCTTTCTGTGGATGCCATCTGCATTCCACAGCAGTACGTGGGTTGAAGTTATACCTCCCCTTGCATAGCCCATTTACGCTGTTATATACTAACGCAGTGGCAGGTTGTATCCGCGAGAGTGTTACATTTTCAATTGTAGCAGATATATTTAAGGACCTATCTATGTCATCTTAGCATTTTTTATTTACGCAAATCTTTTAAAACTGTTTTGTGAATTTATAATTGGGTGGAGAAACGAATTGCTACTTTTATTTATTGCTTTCCTGGTGCAGTAACGAATTCCTTTGAGCGAATAGTAATGAATTAGTTAATAACGGTATTAGTGTAATAATTCTGTAAATCTAACGTAGGCATGATAAAGTTTCCATAGTGAGGATTTGGTGTCATAAGTCATTTTTAAGCTATCCTAGAACATAACAAAGGAACTAATTTTATGTATAACATTCCATGGATCCACAATTTCCAGCGATGAATACAGCCGCTTTCCTCAGGGAGAAATTTCAGAGCGTGATATGGTTCAAATTTTATTTATACTGTATTAAAAAGGATAACAATGGTACTAATATTTCCCTTAATCTCAGATATTTAGTTAAATTATGTGAACTTGGGACATTGTCCCAGCCTACGACTATAGTTCATTCAGATCTGGTGGCTCCTCGAGTCTTTCCTCTCATCCGTTCCTCTCAGGGATCACGGTAGAAGCACAAAGTTCACTGAGGGTCTATGTGTTTTGCTCTGCTATCAATAAAAGTCTCTGTGGATTCGTCATCCGCTTCACACAAGCTGGAAGTGTGTCTTGACCCATCCTATTTTAAATGCATAGGCTACTGCAAGTTTTCGGATCTGACGTGATTTTAAGTTTTTCCTGTGCCCCCAGTAGCTTTCTCTAAACTTAGTGAAAAGTATACTCATGAAAACTCCCCCTGTTTTTTGCAGTGCTCAAATATCATTTTGCACGCATTTCACATGATTTGCAAAAAGCTCCAAGCCAATCGCGGCCAAAATGTGAACAATTGTATCTACACTCATATGTTTACTGGTACTTGATCCCGTCTTCGATACTTTAAGATAAGAACTTGATGGTCAGAACTAGTAGGTACGCTTTTCTTTCAAAGAATGAGAAAGAGAAACCAAAGATCCACCGCGCGAGATGGGTGCGCGGTAGTATGAGACTCGCATTCGGGAGGTCATGGGTTCGATTCCCGCGGCTGATCTTGCTGGCCCATGAGTTTTTTTCGGGAGTTTTCCCGTCACCAGGTGTGTGGTGGGATAGAGAATTACATCCCCCGAATTTCCCGTCCCTCCACTTGATTTCACCTTCATTTCAATCAGGTCTTTCCGGGTCGGGAGAGTTGGTTATAGGCGAGTGTGGCGATGCTGAGTGGGTACTTTGCGAACTGTAACTGTTGTTCCCGGCAGATGGGTGGCGTTGAAGTCGCCTAATCAGTGGCTATTTAGTGAACCCTGGTGACGAGGTAAGAATCTCCAGCGCACGTTAGGTATCCTCCTCATGCTGGCTCGAATTTCTCGCCCTGGTTCCAACACGCTCTTAGAGCGCTCTCACTTCATGCCTTCCTCCTGGAGTCTCACATACAATAGCCTAAACAGTTGACTCCCTGTGAAATCCCCTCCGTAAATACTCTACTCTACCTTTACCAAAGATTCAGCAAGATTCATTAGCATTTCTTTCATTGGACTCAGTCATCTATGACTTCTGCAACACTCTACATTTATTAGAAAATAAAGCGAACATTTGTTGTTTCGACATTGTATTTCGGTATTAACCCTTCTTTTATAAGACGAACTGACGAACACAGCATATTGCATGTCAAATCACCCTTCTACGTCAAACTATTGTCTGATTGATGGTTAAAATAGCCGTATTGGAATTATTTACAACGGTGCAGGCTTATTATTATTATTATTATTATTATTATTATTATTATTATTATTATTATTATTATTATTATTATTATTATTATTATTATTATTATTATTATTATTATTATTATTATTATTATTATTATTATTATTATTATTATTATTATTATTATTATTATTATTATTATTATTATTATTATTATTATTATTATTATTATTATTATTATTATTATTATTATTATTATTATTATTATTATTATTATTATTATTATTATTATTATTATTATTATTATTATTATTATTATTATTATTATTATTATTATTATTATTATTATTATTATTATTATTATTATTATTATTATTATTATTATTATTATTATTATTATTATTATTATTATTATTATTATTATTATTATTATTATTATTATTATTATTATTATTATTATTATTATTATTATTATTATTATTATTGTAGTCCAGTACAGTAGTTATCACACATTTATCTATTCTTGATTCCAAGCTTTGTAAACAGCGGTCGCCGGGACCGTGCAAAATTCGACCTCTCGCTTTGCTCTTACTCACAGCACTGTTTCTAGCACTGTTTCTTCCTTACTGCGTATTGTGACTTTTGGTGGTGTGAAGTAAAGAAGACGGATGTAGTCGAGATAAAGAAACACTTTTGTTTCTGTAAACAGTAACTTTGTACACTCGTTGCAACAGCAAGAAAGTCTTTTCCGATTCACTCACAGCACGGCTGCAAATTCGTCACAAAACTGTCTCTTCTTTCCGTCGGCACGACTACTCAACGCCTCACATACGTCTGTCCACTGTCTGTCGCACTTTACCGCTATTTATATCTCCCAGGCACTATTCTGGAAAGTTCAGTTATTGCGGTGAAATACAAAGCAGAAGATTCCAGAAGCCTCTATCCTTTCTCTCTTTCGGCAAGCGCCCCAACAATGCGGCCATTCTCTGTCTCTTTCCTTCGGCTCCTTTGCGGTAGTGCCGACAATAATGTGATGGGTGACAGTATCTTTACGTGTGGTGCTCAGTGTTAAACTGGTCAATTTGGTTTTCAATAGCAATTCCGGTCTTTTGTTGTAATGATCTAGAAAGCACTGGTACAAACCTCATTTTTCGATAAAGAATGCTTTTCTGCAATAAATAGCAACCTCTTTTATCCTTATTCTCTAGCGTCCCTAATGATTTCACCATATATTTCTCAGTATACTCTGTTATAGTACATTTCAAAGATGATTTTCTCACATACGTAATTATTGTACCGCACATAAGGCGTGTGGCCTCTATAGAGGCGACTTTTAAAAAAAATAAGAAAGTTTCCACCTTGATTTAAACTATCTTTCGGTATTCTTTGCTTTCTTTTGAGCAAGTTGCCCAATATTCAGGTGTTTCTGCTGCAGTTATCTACATATTTCATTGATAAGTAAGCTGTCTATCAACAAACGTTTCCTCAAGTCTTCACTTCTTCGCTCTACAGAGCGCGAGTTGAGCCGAACTTAACTGAGTCACCACGATGCACGTGACGCAAACGTTCCTCTCCGTCGAAGACGTCGCCTTTAAGATCTATAAGATCTCGTGTTTGGTGTCCGAACTAGCTCTAGCAAGAGGTCCTAATCTACAGGGTATGCGTAAGTCATGGTAGGAATGGAACCAAACGAAGAATTAACCCACAGATCACTTTATTTGTAAATTTCCAGATTTGTAGAGAACTGCCGACGATATTTAAATAGAATGTAACTTTGTAACTTCAACTACAGCTTTATAACACTTAACTTTGTCACCCTTTAGCAACCGCTGAATTATGTTTACGCGCTAGCTTACGTACAGTTCCCAAGTTGCACGTGTACTCTCGGCTCGATTCAAGACGAGTGTGTCTTGCGTTGCATTTTGTTTTTGCGCGGGCAACAATAAGGAAGCGATTTCCATTGGCTAACTTTAGAGCACGTCATGGTAAGATAGAAATCAGCCCGCTAAATCGTTACACGTGTTTGTTTTTCGTGCGCGTCAACACAGCCTTATCACTCTTTTAAATCTGCCTAGGCTTCCATTCTTGAGACTTTAACATATTAGCTTTATTACGTCTTCCCCTTCACTATTGACTAGAATCTCCTTTTGTTTCTTTCCATTATCAAATATATATTGACATTATAATTTCGGTTTCACACGGTGCAACGAAACTCTGTACCTTGGATTGCACCCGGTGCGATTTTAATCTTTGAGAGGCCTTAGTCTAGACGATAATTAAATTCATATATTATTTTCACATTTAATGTTACAGTGGAATCCTGAAAACTCGACCTAATGTGGACCGAGAGGCTGTCGAATTACCGAAATGTCGAGCTTTACGGAACAAGGGATCTGTATTCACAACTCATAACATAACACTGCAAATTACATAAATACATATTCTAGCACAATATAGGAAACAGAAGTATAACATCCTAAAATCTATTACGTATTAATATATTGTCATGTTAACTTTCCTTTCCTTCTTGTTCGACATTTTCACTGGCACAAACACAACACTAACAGTAAGCCTGAAATCTGGAAGCTGTACTGTAACCAGAAATATTAACAGAAAGTGAAAGTTTTGCTTACCACGTACACAGGTATCTTTTAGACGTGGCGAATGATCTCGCTGGAATGTGAGTGAGTGACATCATGCAAATTGATAACGGGGGTGATGTCTATGCTTACTTCCTTGAAATAAACAAGACACTACTGATAATGCGAGATGGCACTGTGCTTAATCACGCACGGTTCGTGATGTTTATGTATCACACGGAAGTCGGAAAGACCACGCACGTGTGGTCTTATAAATACAAAAGTGAACTCGATCATACACCACTGCGCAGTTCGTCACGTCTAAACAATACGTTTGTACTGGGTAAAGTAATAAACTTTCAAACCTTTCGAGTAAGTGTTTGTGCTGTGTATCCACATTATTAGCCACAAGCTTTTGATTCCGTGATAGTGGTCTTCCGGCTACTTATGTTATGACTAGATATCGAAGGTCAATGCGCGGTCAGCCCCTTTGTTACTGTGAGGGAGATTGCGGTAGGTTGTACACCTCACTAATTAAATGTTACCTATACTATTCATATCGTATAGTAGATAACAGAAATTATTGCAGTCACGTTTAAGGATAAAAAATGGAAAGAATAAAGGTCGAGTTACACTGGATGTCCAGTTATCGAGAGTCAAGTTATCGGGATTCCGTTCTGTATACATTTACAAATAGATATGAGTTTCTCGGAAAATTTCTCAAAGGGGTTTTTTAATTTCCGAGGTTAGGGGCATCCCCCCCCCCTGCCACCCCCTGAATTCATCACTGGTTTTTAGCAGGTATCCACAACACTGAAGTAACGTTGAGCAGACGAACGGTTACCCTTCTCTCTTAGTGACGGTTCGCTGACTAGGCTGGTGAATAAAACTACACTTAAAACAGTTGTGTAGTGTTTTTTAACAAAATGCTCTTTAACTGATGTGAATCTCAGCGTCCCATTCTATATTGGACGTAAAATGCCGCATAATTTTGCTCAGTGGCCTCTTTAACAGACTTGCAGCTGTTTTGTGTGTCGTAAATCTACGACACGGAAACAACGGCTTTACTTCACTTCCGAGGAAAGCCATGCTAGATATTTTTACACCCGAAAAAGTCCATCGCCCTCCGCCAGGTTCGAATCCGTATGGAAATCAACCTAACTGATTAGTGTTATAGAACTGTGTCAAAGGGACCGATAAGAGCCCTGGCCATATACTTCATGCCTTGGCAAAAATCAGCATTGGTTCGGAGTCGCGCTGTCATGCCTGCATGAAGGAATTGGAGAATTTCAAGATTTTTTCAAAATGCTTAAAACACCTACAAAAGCACCGGGTTGACACGACTGTTGAGACTGAAAAAATACTTTATAGACTGTGACTGAGGACTTCTGCAGTATAAATGGTTACATCTCTGAGAGACTGAATGTCATCCAAGTTCTGGGTGAAATAGGACAAAGTATTCCTGACAATAACAGTGCGCTGTTTCTGTGTGTGCTGTCAGACTCGATGGAGCATAGTGAAATTCACTTTTGGTAATGCCACTAGCTGCTAACAGTGTTTAGTTAGCAGTGCATAAGGCGGTACATGCCAATTATTCTACTTAGTAAATTCTCTAGTTAAAACCTCTGATTTTGGCACTATTTTCGATATACACCTGATGCTGCAACTATTTTGCTATCTACCTTTGACATGTAAGTAGAGGACATTTACTCCTTTTTAGCTCTAAAGGTTGATGGAGGATGTACGGATAGATTGATGGATGGATAAATAATTATGTTTACATTCCTATATCATACACATGCCTTACATATTTACACATGTATTTCCTGCTTAAATCTAAGCACAAGTAAGAGCCATTGCCATCACGTTCCCTTTTAGCCTCTCTTTCACCTGGCCCCATAGCCTTCCCGCTCATCGAGAAGTGTCTTTATCTCCTGACTCTCCTCCTCTCTTTTTTCCTTCCCCACTTTTTAAATGTTCTACTCCTTTTCCTTATTCTTGTCAGCAGTTTTGTTATTTTTTACTAATGTTATTCAATTTTTCCTCATATCTTTTTCCTCCATTTATCTTTTTACGTTCTGTCGTATAATGTTCGGTACTTGCTTGTTTACCGTATAATTCAGATGTTCCTTTTCTCCTCCTCTTACATCCGTTAAGGACCGCTCCTAGTGCACTGCTAGCGCACTCGCCTCTGCGCGGGGGCGGGGAGGGGATGCTGTTATTAGTATCGGTGTGGGGCTTTTTACCCGCCGAGAGGTTTGGTTTTGTTCGTGGTGCACTCCACCTCGTAATGCAGGACCCTCTGGATTAACGGACCTGACTCTGCCATCTAAGTTGTACAAAAATGGCGTCGGCTGATGGCGGTGATTTCTGAGGTGTTTCCACACGCTATCCTTTGTATTGATTTCTATGCCTTTGAGTTATTGTTTCTTATAGCAATTCCTATGTAAGTTTGTCTTCATATTAGCTAAGCGAGTGTTTAAAAACTTTTATTTGGGCAGTATAAGGAACGGGAATAAATCTAATCACATGTTGACTGTGCCGTGTGTCTAACCACGTGTTCATGTTTATTGTGTTTCATCTAAGGCTATGGCTACGTTAGACTTATAGTGTGGTTCATTTATATGTTTGCAAATACAATTTGTGTCACGATTAAAGTGGTGAGATGTTGTTGAAGAAAAACTGTTCCAGTAGTGTACGTTATTGTAGTCATACCTCAACCTAACCTCAAACATCACAATGCCCCGTAACTGTTGCATTCCCGGATGCAAATTAAAAATTTGAAACTTTCAATTAAAACAAAAGGTAAATTGAAACGTAACGCTTATAAATTCTATTTAACTACTATAAATTGCAGCGTTATGTGTGTTGCCGGTGTGTATACAACATGGTGAATAGTGAGAGACAATAATTTCGAGATGCTACTCTCCTACAGTTTTACCCATGTAAGTAGTATGCTGCTTGTATTTATACATTATCTTTTGTCATTGTAATTTAAATGTGTAGCTGTAGTTTAGAATAAATGTGTTATGTTGCTGCATGTAAAACTGCAGACTAGCAAAGTTGGGAAAATGTTTACAAAATCCGCCGCTCGAGAAAACGAATGAAACATAGTGCAATGGATGCAGTTTTTATTGCTGATTACGATTTTGTAATTTTATTGTGTGCTCAAGCTTCGTTTTTTATTGATGAGCAAATTTCGTACGTGCGATGCAGTGGTTTTATTTCGCTTATGCGGCGGATATTTAGCTAATAAATGTGTATAAACGAGTATAATATACACTAAAATGATTGACTAATGCATTTACGTTGAAATGATTGCATAAACACTGCCCAAATTGTAAATATTTTGATAGCACAGGACCTTGTTACCCCACTCACATACATACATACACTAACCTAACCTAACACGGGCAAAATTTCGATAACATAGGACCCTGTTACTACACTCATATACATACACTAAACCTAACCTAACACAGGAAAAACGAAAACGAAGCTTGACCGGCAAATAAAACTTTCAAAACCGTAATCAGCAATAACAATTTCAACGTAAATACATTAATAAATCATTCTAGCATATATTATACTCGTTTATAAACATTTATTTGCTAACTATCCGCCGCATACGCGAAATAAAACCACTGCATAGCACATACGAAATTTGCTCATAAATAAAAAACGAAGCTTAAGCGCATAATAAAACTTTCAAAATCGCAATTAGCAATAAAAACTGCATCCATTGCACTATGTTTCATTCGTTTTCTCGAGCGGCCGATTTTGTAAATAATTACCCAAAGTTGCTTTACAATGCTGATTTAAGTTTACGTATTTCATATATGTATTTCATTTACAGTGCTGTTTTACGGTTATTATTTTTAATATTTCATCTGCTTTTGTGGATTCCCCCTGTAAAATAAAGTGTCATGAAGTGCTGAGTAATATGTTGTTGCAAACTGAATAATCAAAAGTTTTCAGTAATAGTAAAAGCAAATTTCCACCCTAAAGCTTTTGAATTTAGTAGGTAGCTAATTATTCTAAATGGCAGCATTTGTATATCAGCCATCCAGTATATGTTTTGTGTAGGTATATAACATTATGTACATTGTACAAGTGTGAAAAGCAGTGTAAACAATGATTAATAATTGAGTCAACTCAATGTCAACAGTTCTGTTTTATTTAAGTAACATGCTGCTTGCAGTTTTGTCTATCTTCTTTGCAATTTGAGTGTGTAATGCAGTTACATAATGGCATGTAAACCTGTAGATTGCATGAATGATATTTAAGGTTATATATTTCATTGCCCATGGGTTATCGTTTAATATTAAATGTCATTCCTTTTTGTTTACTTGAGGTTATGTTTAAGACAGTGTTTTTGTGTTTAACACAGCCCATATTCACAAAATAGGCGTGTTATTACACCACATTTTTATTTTACTGCGTTGAAATCGTAGCCTGTAGACCAGTTGTTTATAAGTAGTTCCCACCACATAGGCCACCATCCTGAATCACAGTGTCAGGTCCGGTATTTAGGAGGTCTTGTAATGTTAACAGAGTAGCTATCCTCATGGAAAGATGGCGTCCCTGAAAAGTTCAGCTAGTCCCCTTATGGTCGGGGAAAACGGCACGCTGACTCTCGCGATCTCCATACTGCACTGCTCCGTGATCTTGGCTGCGGCTGGAGAATGCAGCGGCCGGGCGACAAAGGTACCCTCTATCTAGGGGAGGCGACCTAGGGGTTATTATTAGATCCGTTAAGTATATTGAACCTGTTCTCATCTATGCCACTCCCTTCTTTTCTCTTTTATTACATTGATCTACATATTTCTCCCAACTCCAGAGCCTTTTAATTTCTCTGTGAAATTTGAGTGATTTTTTTATCCCAAACTATGCTGTATCCCTAGTTTTCCAATGCTCTCCGTAGGATTCTCTAGTAAGAAAATGTCCCTGCACTACTGCACAACATCGTTGCACGGTTGTGAATGTCATTTTCAAAATTTAAGCGAGAGCCAGATGATGTCTGGCTTAAACATTCAACAGAATATATTTGCATCATTTAGCAAGACGAGTACATCTACTTAAACAGTCGAAACATGATCAATACTTAACAAATTAATGTATGTACCTACATATACGATGCGGAAACTATCAAATTAAAGGTTGTTTATTTTCTCTTTGTTTTACATTCGTTAAAATTATATCCGTTGCATTCACATGCCTTTCTCCACTAATTTGACTACAACCCCTTTTTTACAAACGCTTATTATTCTAGTTAATTCTTTTGTTACTCCAAATAAACCTTCAATTCACATTTACTCATTTCTTTGTATATATGGCAGATAAAACAACAGTCAAGTTCTTAAAGAGTGTGTCTAAGTGATGGCTTTGAAATTCAATGCTGTTTGCATGACCAATAGAGAAAAAGAAGAATAAGGGTTTCCCATTTGAGAAAAATGTGCTTAAGTATTAGAAAATTAAAACCTAATAACTAGAAATATATAGGAAATTAATAACTGCAAAAATGTGTGCCTTAACAAGATCTACATATTTTGTGTAGTAAGATTTTGGGTAGGTCTTTCTGTTTATTAATAATGCCAGTCATTCAGAATGAAGAGGACCTCACAAACTATTACATGAGTATTCGAGTTGCAAACTTTGTTTGTCATAAAATATCTTAAACATATAGTATTTTGGTGTCTCCTTAGCGCGGTGGTAGCGAATGGGCTGCTGTGCCACGGGTTTACGTTTTATAGTATTTTAATGAGTGCCATTTTTGATGCACTCAAAATTTTGAAAAATATTCCGTGTAAACGGTAATTTGCGTTTGAAGATGGACTTCTAAATTTGGTGTTTAATCTATGTTCCTGAGTCATGCTGTTCATACTCTCTCTCTGTCTCTCTCTCACTCACTCATACACACACACGGACATTTCTCTAAAACTCCTTTTTTCTTCAAGATGTCAGTGTTTATCCTCGTCATTTATTAAGCTGGCGTAGAGGAAATCCAGCGCACGGTTCCTTTCAGCTTGACGAACTGGTGGCGCAATGAGGGAATAAACATAGTCCAACACAGCGGCAGGAAGTAAGCTCAGTATGCAATGACACACCTTGTCTATCATCCCTGGGAAATATGATATCTGTGGAAAAGAACAAATATATTACGTTTAATACTACATGCATTGGTGCAGTTGATCTTACATTCAAGTAGGATGGTAACGGGCATTGGTGGTCACCCTCCCCACTCCCCCGACCCCATTGTTTAAAATGGTCCCAATGTTTAACCTAGGTCAGCGCCTCTCAAAGCTTAAAATCGCATCGAGTGCAGTCCAAGATGCAGCCCTTCCTTGGGCCGTACATCATGGCGACTTGTTTGAGCTCGGCTCAACTTGCGCGAAGAAGCGTGTGCTGAAATGTATACATACAATATGAATATCTAATAATGGAGCAAGGTGCTTCAAAGAAAGCAAAGAATGCCGAAAGTCCATTTAAATGAGAATGGGAACTTGCTTGTTCTTTTGAAAGTCGTGACCATAGAGTCAAATACCTCATCTGCCGTTGCAATAATTACATGAGTAAAAAAATCATCTGTTGAAAGACACTATAACAGAGTGCAGGTAGTGAAATCATAGCAGACGCTAGAGAGGAAGAATTAAAGAGGCTGTTACATATTGCAATAGAGCACTTTTATCCAAAATTGAGGTTTGTACCAGTACTTTCTGGATTATTAAAACAAAATGTCATGGTATTAAATTAAATTAACCAGTTTAATACTGCGCACCGCACGTAAACATTACGCAGTGAGGAAGACAGGTGAGGAAAAGGGAGACAGCAAAGCGAGCGAGACAGAGAAAAGTGTAAGGAAAGAGCGAATAGAGGTTTGCACGGAGGTCAACTTTTCGTAGTCACATTTTGCACCTTGCACGTGCAATGCACCGGTGCATGCACCTGAGAGGCCCTGATCTAGTGGACACGAGGGCAAGTAGAGAGAGGAAGGGGTTGAATGGTGCTCGGGGTAGACTCTAGGAACACTTGTGAGGCGTACAGTAGTGTATACGCAGTGTCCCAAAAACACCGACTACGCTTAATATACTGTACGGGACGGCAAACTGATTGTTTTTCAGATAGGAACCCCTGTACGGAAATGCACGGTTTGGACACTGTGGCGTATCGAAGTATGAGATGGCGTACGTTCACATTTCGTCAATAAAACCAACGTCTAGTCATCTGCATTAGAAACGGGCTTCGAACTGTGTACTTTCTACGTCATTGCAGAGCCTATATCAGCGGTGGTGAGGCTCATGGTGATCCTTAGACGCTGGCCTACTGATCCCAAGGTCGCGGGTTCAAATCCGGCCCAGACCGATGGTTTTTAAGTGTGCTTAAAAACGACAGCTCCATGTCAGTAGATTTACTGGCATGTTAAAGAACTCCTGTGGGACAAAATTCCGGCACACCGTCGACGCTGATGTGATCCTGGCAATTGACAGCGTCGTTAAAGAACAAAATAATTTATTTATTTTTAACACATTTCGGGAGTTATGCCGACTTCCAATATATATATATATATATATATATATATATATATATATATATATATATATATATATATAGGTATATCCTCGCAGAGCAACCACAACTCACATGTGTCCACAGCTAAGTTCTCCACCGATCTGGTAACGCTTACTGGCGTCTCCCCACGCTAGGAAAAAACGTTCCTCCCGATTTCAAATTTCATGACGTCATCAAAAGAAAGCCTCGCATCTAAAATACTATTTCATTCCTTTTCACAATTTAGAAATGTCCCTTTCTATTAAAACATGTCCTTTTTTGAATTCCGAATATATAGTTACCTTTCTATGATTAAACAATGTTTTCTTTATATTTTATTAAACATATCACGCGACTTTTAAGGTTGGCAGACCTGAATTTTGACCGTGAATTTCAAACTAGCTTAGTTTTTCAAACGTTGGCTAACCTTAAATTTTGATGGCAATTTCAAATTATGTGGTATGACGTCATGACTCGTTAATTTCAAACCAATAATGCATTTATGCTACAAATTTAACGACTATTATTTACTCATATTTTGCTCACCTTACAACACTTCCTACTCTGTTATCTACCTATGTTATTACTCAACACTTATCGCAAATCTCACATCCGGCAATTAAATTAAAACGTGTCTTTATCAAGCCCATTCGATTTGAATCTAAATTTCGGTATCAAATGCCCCCATTTATGTTATTTTATTATTTCATAATAAAATAATGTAAATGTCTTGCCCGAAAGAAAAATTAAAAATTACTCCTGAATTTTGAATAATCAGCAACACTCCCATTATATACAATTTTCAATTACACTGTTTTGAAATTGGTTATTAATATATCTTCTCATTAATCTTTATAACATGACAAACAATTGTACACTTGACTTAACATTAATCCTTAAATACTAATTACAATATGTTATGGTTTCTTCTGTGAAAATTTTATATAAAGGTTCAATTTCAAGAGTCTTTCTTTATACTTCCTTCTTTTAGTTAGTTCATGTTTGCTCACTTCGCTCTCACTATCACGTGCACTGTGAATTTTCACTTTTGTTATTGTAACATATCTTTACTAGATCCTTTAAGCACTAAAAATGTACATATATTTATATAAATCCATTACACTCTTCAGACAAGTTCTTTCTTTGTCTTGCTGTGATAACTATTTATACATCTAAATATTTTTTTTACAAATGTTTACAAACTAAATATTCTGTTTTCTCTTTATGCGGAGATGAACATTTTAACAATCTTTCTGAAGCTGTTATTGTAAGCTCTATACAACATATTCTTAAGCTCTTTGTAGTATATAGAAATTCACACTCTGCATTTGTCATGAATACATAAGTATCTGACCAATATATGGTTTTCAAGTAAGCTAAAATTTAAATTTTATCTAAAAGCTGATTGGGCGCCAATAGAACAAATGACACTTCGAATTTTACATGAAATCAAGATTTCAAGGTACCACACGATTTCTTATATGGTCGAAGGAGTTGTTTATGCCACCTTCCCAGACATTTTTCATTTTTAACATATTTTACTTCATAGGTATGATAACTAAATTTTGATATAATTTCTGCAGGACCTTTATATAACAATTCCATCCTTTTGTTCCTACCTCGCAAAGCACTTGATAACTTATGGTCTTTAACTAGTACCCAATCGCCTATCTTAGGTTCCCATTTATGTTTTCTACTCTTTTTCTTTAATTTTCGCTTCTCTGCCTTTTTCTTGATTCGTTCAAAAGCAATTTTCGCTCTTTCTTCTTCACTTAACTGAATGTTATTAATTTTGAGTATTTTTGGTACCCCGATCAATATTGGTTCTGGTTCAATTCCTAACATTAATTTTATTGGGGCAAACCCAGTAGTTACATTAATGGTGTGATTAATAATCTTTTCTATCAATGGACAATATTTCACCCAATCATTGTGATTATGATGTGTAAGTACACGTAAATAAATTCCTATATCTCGGAGGACACGTTCTGTTGGATTCCCTGATGGAAAGTATGAGGAACAATGATATAACTTTATCTCATGATTTTCTAGGGTTTCTTTAAAAATTTTGCTCCGATGAACTGTAACATTATCTGTTAAGATTGCCTGAATCTTTCCATATTTTGGCACATAATCTTTTATTATCTTTCCTACACTTTCTGGTCTAAATCTATCAGGTTTACAATGTTTACAATGTTATGCTAATGGCTTCATTGCCAGATGCAAGGCACTAGAAAACAACAATGTTGATTTAGTTTTCTCGCGTCTAATGTCACCCTAATCTTTCCATTGGCCTTATTTACAATACATAGGGGATTCACAAATTCTGAATTCGAAATCTCAATAACCTCATCTTCTAACATTGACTTTATTACTGCATCTACCTCTTCTCTTATGGTACTAGGGATAGCTCTCGCTTTATGTGTAAAAGGTTTGATGGGTATCATCTCAAACGAATGAGTATAAATATTACATTTACCAGGTTTCTCAGAGAATACTTCTTTATTTCGGATTAATATTTTAAACAGTTTATCCCTCTGTTGTTCATTTAGTTTATCAGCCTGAGTTACCTTTTCCCGCAACAATTCTTCTAAGTCTTCACTACTCTCCCTATCATACTACCTAGTTGCGTCAGAAAACCTCAAAGTGTCTATGAAATCATTTTTATCCCATTCTACATTTTCTTTATTATCGACACTGTACTCTTCGACATTTACTTCAGTTAATTCCATAGCTCTTACTTTAACATATTCTACAAAGAATGTATCCCCTTGGATTTCTTCTTCCTCTTTTTCTCTTACAATAGTTTCTGAACTACTATCTTCCACAAATGGCACCATAATGGTCTCATCTTCAACTTTCATTTCTACAATCATGTTTTTAAAATTCACCACAGCTTCCCAGGCATAAAGACAATCACAACCTATTATAACATCTGTCACAAGTCTTCCTACAATCAGAAATAAAATTCCTAGTATTCTCCCATTTATTTCAATATTTATCATTGCTTGAAATGTTACTCTCTCTTTTCGTTTTCCCAAGGCTAGCGAGCAATATATCCCATTAACTGGTAAAGACATGCCTTTAAAACCACTACTTTGTAAATTATCATAAAAATTTTGTGAGCATACTGTGCTATTTGATCCCGTATCTATAATTGCATTGTATTGTTTTCCATTTACTCCAATTTTGATTTTAGGTGGATCTCCTACTTTTTCGTTTTCGTCGATTCTATTTTTCCATTCTCTTTTCTTTTGTATCATCATTTGCCTTCCAGGACTATTTATTTCCGAGTACTTATCACAATCATTACTAGGATATCCAGTTCTCACTGAAGGCGCGTTTGACCGGGTCTGGCGTTTCCCTGATTTTTATGTATGGCTCCTGTACTATTTCCCGAATTGTTACTTCTGTTTTCGTGCATTAAATTGGGGTTACTTCCTACCATGTTTTCTTTAATGTTAATGGCCTCAACCATTTCCGCATTTTCAGGGGAATTTCGTCCATTAGAACACCTTTCCTCCTGTCTTGGTGACCTCGGTCTAAACTCATTATCTCTATTTGTCCAATACCCATCATTTGAATTTCTACTACGTCCAAAATAATGTCCCCGTCTACCCCGATCAAATCTATTTGTATTCATATAATTCACCCTTATATTTCTTCCCCTTAGATTACCATTTCTATTTTGGTGATGCCCTTCCTGGTTACATCTACCTTGATTTTCCCACCGGAACGATTCCATCCTTGGTACTGATCTTTCCATTCTAACTTTACACCCCTGTAACTCTTCTCTAATTTCTTCCCTGTCTTTTTCTAACCTTTGTACTACCTCTTCCCTTTGTTTGTCTAATCTATATGTTACTCGTTCCCTTTCTTTATCTAATTTTTCACTCACTTGTTGACGTAATTTCTTTTCAGAATTCTTTACTTCTTGCCTTATTGTCTCTAATTCTCCCTTAACCTGCTCTCTATTTTCTTTTACTTCACTACTAACTTTATTAATTTCCTCCCTAACTTCTTCCCTAAAGGTTTCTAAAGCTCTCTTCTGATTTTCCAATTGCATTCCCAATTCCTGTTGTCCCTTCTCTAATTTCTGTCCTAACTCTATTCTTAATTCTTTACTAGTTTCATCTATCTTTTCCATTATCTTTTGAAACATATTCTCTATTTCTGACATAATCGCTGGCCTTTCTGAATTACTACCAAACATTTCTGAGCTACCTATAGGTGTTTCTCTAATGTTCTGAACTTCTACTTCTTGGCATATTCTTCTACCGATTATATTTTGACTACCTTCTTCCATCCTAACTATACTTTTATTACTTTCCGGACTCTCAAAACCTAGAAAATCGCTATCACTGTCTTCCATTTCTAAGCTATTTGCATGTGTTTATCTACTAGCTTGCATTTCTAATTCTCCTTCCATTTTTGAACTATTTACATGCATCTAACTCACCAATATTTCACAATTTCACCATTATGATTTTTTTATTTATTTATTTTTTTTTAACTGCACTTCAACTTATTCACCACACGTTTCACACGATGTTCTCTGACGATGTTGACATGTTGGGCACCTCCTTTCTTGTTTGCTGGTTCGATGCTGGCTTGGTCGTCCTTCCTATTAGTCACTGGTTCAATGCTGGTCTAGTTCATTCTTGGGGTTGGTCTATATTTCATTTTTCTCTCGACGCCCCACGTTGGATCGCCATTTGTGGCGATAAGTATATATTGGTTGCCCCAAGTATGGGATCCAATTTGTAGCGAAAAGTGAGGCTTCGTGGTAACGTATCGACCGTTGTCGATTCTTGTAGTTCTGCTCCGGCTATGCTCGAACATGGGACTTTAATCCAGGGTATGCGCGGGTATATTTAATATAGATCACCCAGAATAACTTTGGAGACTATTTATTCTCAACTCTTTAACACATTTCGGGAGTTATGCCGACTTCCAATATATATATATCCTCGCAGAGCAACCACAACTCACATGTGTCCACAGCTAAGTTCTCCACCGATCTGGTAACGCTTACTGGCGTCTCCCCACGCTAGGAAAAAACGTTCCTCCCGATTTCAAATTTCATGACGTCATCAAAAGAAAGCCTCGCATCCAAAATACTATTTCATTCCTTTTCACAATTTAGAAATGTCCCTTTCTATTAAAACATGTCCTTTTTTGAATTCCGAATATATAGTTACCTTTTTATGATTAAAAAATGTTTTCTTTATATTTTATTAAACATATCACGCGACTTTTAAGGTTGGCAGACCTGAATTTTGACCGTGAATTTCAAACTAGCTTAGTTTTTCAAACGTTGGCTAACCTTAAATTTTGATGGCAATTTCAAATTATGTGGTATGACGTCATGACTCGTTAATTTCAAACCAATAATGCATTTATGCTACAAATTTAACGACTATTATTTACTCATATTTTGCTCACCTTACAACACTTCCTACTCTATTATCTGCCTATGTTATTACTCAATACTTATCGCAAATCTCACATCCGGCAATTAAATTAAAACGTGTCTTTATCAAGCCCATTCGATTTGAATCTAAATTTCGGTATCACTATACTGGAAACTACACAAGTGACGCAGCAGGATGCGCACCTAGGACATTATGGAGGAGTGTAGGTAACGAATGCATAGGAATCTTATTAGGCTCAGGTCGTTCATCTCAGTACACAGATGACTTAAAAGTTGCATACCTTCCGTATTAAGATACCAAAACTAGTGTTAAATTGTGTGCCATCCCGCACAACATACTAAGCGTTATCGTTTTTTTTTTTTTTTTTTTTTTTTTTTTGGTACACTAAGTATATATACCATGGCCATTGTGAAGTTGTGAAGTTATTTTGTTCCACATGTATCAGAAGTACTAAGTATGAACAAAGCATTACGTAAGAGCTTTCTAAGATGAGTGCAATGCTAACCCTAGCTCTAACTTAGACCATCCTTTAATCATCTATTGTATCTCTAATCTAGTCTGAGTCATGTTATCGTAATCTAAGCTAGCCTAGGTTACCTTCACACCATCTACCATATGGTCTCATCACCTACCCAACCTCAACCTAGAATGTTCCTTCATCTTCTGTTCTATCATCTTGACATATATTCTATCCTCGTGACAGAATGTCACGCATCCCTAAAAGAGACAAATTTATATACCTATAAAATCCATAAAAAATCTTACCTTAGGGCTTAGGCCAATGATAGCATCCACCATGTCGTCAATAACCTCGCGAACAGATTCTTCTGATTCAGCCAATTTCAAGAAAATTGACAACCGTTTCTGAAGGGAAAGAAAAGAAGAAAACAGATCTCAAGCATAATTTCTATTGATACACAATTTTTTTTAAAAAATATGCCGATTATCATTGCTAACATTATGGTCATTCATAATTAAGGTTATCGTGTGTAAAGGAATAGAAAACATGTTACATGTTACTAAATTTTAGCACAAATGCCCATTTAGCTCGTTTAGAGACTGGTTAAAACAACTGCAAATACTAACGAATTATGAAAAATTGAAGCTGCAATGTACTTTATACTGCCTAAAATCACCTAAATGAGTCTGATATGTATTTTAATGTTCTATTGTTGTTTATTTTAAACTACTTGAAACAAGCAATTTTAAAAAAATTGTTATTTTTTTAAATATTTACATCACGCAAAAAAGGACTGCGTGAAGCACGGAAACTACGGATTCGAACATCTTTCGTAAATGTACTTCAGGAAGGCGCGCAATTGGTTTAGGTCGTACACGTCGCCTCGAACCTTCGACTTTGTAGGAGTTTCCTCCAACATGGGGAGAAGACGCCAGAAGAAGCAATCACCGGCTGCCAGTGAAGCGACCAGATCGGAAGTTGAGTCGGCAACCGTCAACATTGCAGCGGTTGAAGCTCATTGCCCGGCCATTGTGCCATCTACTTCACAGTTGGAAGGCTATACAGCGGTCTAAACCGATATCACAATGTCATCCACCGCAGTCCCTCTTGCTGATGTACGAGACCCACACCATGCTGAAAACAGCGCCGTGGTTGGGGAGCACATACGCACCTACCAACGCAGATGCTCCAAGACTACGTAAAATAACGCTGACCTTCAGTCATGAAGGTAACCAGGATCCACACCTGGAAAGGTCCAACTTCTCTTGTGCGGCTTGTCTTTAGGACAAGTCACACTACGACGCCGCTCTAGGAGGTTGGACCTCCTAGGCTTCTATTTCTGAGAAGAGCCCAGCTGGACATCCTGGACGCCTCTCTGCTGCCTTTATGGGCACACCGCGGATAGGTGCGCTTCACCGCCGAGGTGCCACTACTATGGTGCACCGAACAAGACATCTACCTGCCAGCAGCACGACCTTAAACGACGACGCAACCTGCTGAGGTACGACGGCTTCAGCAGGCAAGCTTGCTGCCCTGTGCGTCCACGCCGTCACGAAACAGGGTCGCTGCCGAGGGCCACGGCCGACACACGCCAGCAGTAGGCTCGCCTGCCACTGGTTAGTGTAAACCCAACTACACCCCAGGGTGCGCCTTATACCACATCTGAGTCTGTGATCCTGGGGAAGCTGGAGGTCGTGCAGGCTGAGGTAGTCAACCTCTCCACCTAGATTGCTGCGCTCAAGGAGGCAATGAGTCAACTCAGCCTCGATCTTGCTATTCACTACGCAAAGTTCAAGATATTCCAAACAATGCTGGACTTCGAACACCTTTCAGACGACGCTGGAGGTACTCTAGGTTCACCTCCCCCGGGGGCACACTTCTGAAGCTCCGGCGGCTCATTACCGAGGACGTTGGGAGCTTCACTAATCCCTCAATTGACTCCTTTCAGATCCTCGCCATGAATTCCTAAGGGCGTAATCAGGGCTTCGGTCATGTTTGCGTCCTAGCACCCTTCAGTCATATGGTTTTGGTCCCCTGTGGCCGGCCAGTATATCCGTACCACCAATCCACAGGTGCAATAGAGGTACTGCCTCACTTTCACCCTGAATCACTTCTTTCCTTCTCTTTTCCTTTCTACCTCTATATCCTTTGTTTCCGGTGGAGGTTTTTTAGTGGGTAGTGCCTTCGGGCGAAGTTCACACTCCACACTGGGTCCTCCCAACACTGTGGAAAACCATAAATGAATTCCCCCCCCCCCCCACTCGAAAGAAACGCAAATAGTCAACAATGAAATACCTGTTATGCCTGGCCGCCGTGTCTCCGGACAAGTCAGCAGCGCTGATTTTGATGCCTTATGAAATGTCAAAAATGAACTTTAAAATGCAATTATGACCCAAAACTCTCAAAATGTGCCATATAAAATTTAAAAACTGTCCTTATAATTGAAAAATTTTATTTTAATATCAGTTTAAGGGAAGTTTAAAATTACAGAGCATAAAATAATGCAGCAAAGAACGAGTTTAGTTAATGCAGTTGCAGAAAAAAGCACATTCCGTAAACAATTGCTTATTTCGTGGGAAAATATTAAGTGTTCAGGTCATCAGTCTTGAATTACAATGCACAACAAAGCCATTTGTAGATTTTCAAAGGAAAATGACTCTCTATTATCTGCTAACAAAGCCTTGTTCACTGAGAAGCTCCTTTCCACTTGTATTGATACCTGAGGGGCATACATAAAGTAAACTGTCTTTTGATTTGCAAGTCTCCTGGTAATTCTCCTAGAGAAAACTTCCCACCTGATAAAATATCTGCAATGTAGCAGAGCCTTTATTTTTATTCAAAAGTAGCATTAATTTGTTCGCTACAACCTTCCCACATCCCTATTCACATTTTCTATGTTATTTGCGTCTTTTTTCACCATGTCTGTCTGCTTCAGATTTTTCTAAGCAAGTTACGGCACCGGGTAGGAATCCAAAAATTGACTTAATGTCTGAAGTATATAAAAATGCATAGTAATGCAACAAAAATCCTAACAAATGCCCTGTACCACACAATTAGCGAAAATGCAATAAAAATGTCCTAATAAATATAGTTAGTTTAGCTTATTTTACTCTGAAACAAATTTATATACAACTCATTGATGAATTACACTTAGGAAAATAAATCAAAATGATCACCATGCCGTTATCATTATCGTGATTGTATAAGGCTGTAATTATAATTATTGGATTACAAATATGTACGTTTTCATGTAGTTTTGGTGATTAATCTTACCTTAAAGTTAATTAAGTATGTGCTTGGGTAACTACTTTTCAAGGAGTTACCAGTCTCCCAATTTTCCTCCATTCCTCTGACAAGATTCTCTGGATTTGACATGTTTGTTCTGAAATGCAGTCAATATAGAATGATACAAATATAGCGTTGAAATGAATGAAATGACTTTGATACTGGAAAGTTGAATCACACTTGAATAATCCCACTGGACTCTAACCAAGGATCTTCAGCTTTTAATCGATGCTCTTTACGCTTCAGAAGCCATGGCGTGATACCCATACTCGTTTTACACTTTCTCAGTTGATTCAACCTTAATATAACCCGTAATTAAAACAACTGTCGCTTTTGAACTACAACAACTCGAGTGTTTGAGAGCACCGTGTAGGGTTAATAGGATACTTGAACCCGTTGAAAAGTTTAATGAGCGGACATATAGCCATAGCAGGTTTCTTTAAAGGCATCAGAATAAGAGGTTGTCAGGAATGTAACAAAAGAGAAAGGTTTGTTCTGTTCTGTATATTTATGTATATGTTACTGTGGTCTTTAGTGAGTTTTGTAGTTGTAAAGCGACGTTAAATAAACAAAACAAAATAAAACAAGAGAGAGAGAGAGAGAGAGAGAGAGAGAGAGAGAGACAGAGAGAGACAGAGAGAAGAAGAAGAAAGAAAAAAGAGAGAGGGAGAGAGAAAGGAGATATTTGGAACAAGAAATTTAGGCTAGGGAGAGTGAATGTTCCGGTACCGACGTTGCACCCGGGTATTTTTGGTGAAGGCAAATTGGGTTGCAGTGCAATATCCTGTTGAATAGGTCTTTTTGGGGGTTTACAAGCGTACTAGTACCTAGCTTGCAAGCACGGGGAACTAAAGAATGGAGTGTTGAGCATAATCAGTGAGGCATTTTATTTATTTAGAAGTAAAATTCTATTTCGTGGATTTTTCTGCTAGTGTCGAAATATTCCTCGAAGGTCTCGAGGTTGCATGGTGCTCGTTCTCTCTGAGGAGTGTCTGGAGGAGAGGCATCTGATGGAGCGACATCCGCTTGTGGTGTGGGTCTGTAAATTATATTCCTGAGTAGTGCTATCATATGAGAGTGGAGTGGTGAGTTGAGTGGTCATATGTTCTTCGGCTATTCCTTGAGCTTGATGAAGCCTTCCTCCAGGTAGCGTACTGGTGATGTGACGGCATCCGTTACTGTCAGGGGTGAAAGTCTGATGAGAAGTGGAAGCGGCGATGATAGTATGGACGTCCTGGGTAAGCGGTAATAATATTTATAGGAAACTTGGAAACTCGAAGTCGAAATTGGCATTTCAATTTTCAAGTCCGATTCAACTTTCCAACCCACTGCCTACTCATGGTTGGTGTGAAAGGGTATTTACAAAATACTTCTGATATTATAAGGTAGGCTAACAGAAACATTCGGAAACTGTATTCGATTTCATAGCAGGCATAAATGACTGCTAAAAGTATATGGTACTGAAAGGCTAAATTACAAATTAAACGTTTCATGTCTAAGTCGGGACTCGAGTTACAGCTCCTAAGCCCTTCCGATGAGACCCCTAACGTATACGAAATTACTAAGGAATCTTCGTGGGCAATTTTAATTGACTGGAGATACACTGGTATCTTGTATGTTTCGACTGACGGCCGACTGGTCTGACTCGTATCAAGAATCGTGGCAGCTCTGTGGTAGCCTAGCTCACGCACCTACAGAGAAATGTTAGTTGCAGTTCAGTCTAACTTTGGCATAGTACGCATATAATGAAAATAACGTTATGTGAAGCTGTGAATAGTTATCGCGGTGTATATTAGAGAGCAACGTCAATTTATTGTGTAAAGTTTTGCTCGAGCAACATAAAAGCTCTCGGCTTATTTATAAATCAATAATTGGTGTTGGTATTATTTACACACCAGTTACCAGGTGTCACTGTTCCTAACAGTCCCACAAGTATGGCTCATTTAAAGCAGACTGTGTCACTGTGGGACAGTAACATTCTATGAATGTCTGCAAGCGAAATATTTAATAAATCATGCCGGATACTGTCTTCTAGTTCGTCAAGCATATGGAGAATTGCGCCTGAACTTTATCTTAAGCATTCCCCACAGGTAATAATCACATGGATTTAGATATGCATAGCAACTCAGTTATTGTAATAAAAAAGCAGGTTGTGATACGAGGCAGCGTCTTTTTAGGCTCATTTCAATGGCACCATCTATCTCGTCTAGGGTTTTAAAATTACGTTGGCTACCGTAGATTATCATAAACAGGTGTAGACTACGGTAGTTTTCCTGGTAGGATTGATTAGTTAAGAACCTACCCGCACTACCAGTTCGTTAGGTGGGTTGCATACCTATCGGGCTTTACCTCATATCGATCGCGTTGTTTTCGTTTTTTGATTCTGTTTTACTAGATTCCTATAGAAACTGGAAGTGTTGAACTTCAAACCTTCTCGAAACTGAGAGAGGGACCACTTAACATATGGAACATTAGTGTCTTCAAAAACATTTGGAAGCTCCTCTAAGTAGACTACAATTTAGATAGAACACACTAATAGTGATCACGAGCACTGTTATGTTCAACCGAAAAGTACAATTTTTATTTCGATCACAGTGACCAAACTCACTATCGAATGTCCTAATTCGTTGTATTTTGTATTATGACTTTCCCTTCCAATGCTACCAATGTCCTGTCCTGTCCTGTCCTGTGGCACTACGGCCTTTGGAATGTACCCTTGGCCTACCGCCGGCCGCTGGATCCCCCATCTCGGTCCAATACGGCCAGTATATGCGGTCTTCGTAAATGGAGTTGATCATACAGAGGAACCTGGATGAGTGATCAGCCCTAAGCCTGGTGTGAGTGCGAGGAAGTGGATGATATGAAATGGTGGTGAAAGATGATAGGAAAGGTGATGATGGAGCAATTGGTGGAATGATGGCGGGGGAAACCGGAGAACCCGAAGAAACACCCCCCCCCCCTTTGCGCCGGTGTGTCCACCATACACCCCACATGCGGACGCCTCGGTTCGAACTCGGGTCGCTTTGATGAAAGTCAAGCAGTCTAACCGCTCGGGCATGGCGAGGCCTAATGCTACCAATACTCCCGGCAATCCTACCATTTACTGCGTCATTATTTTACTGTACCAAAACTGCTAAAACTACCGAACAGTAGCTTTGGTAGAGCGCAACTCTAACCTCGTCTAATGTTTCCTTGATTACAATTGGTAACTGTCTGTTTCTCTCTTTCTCTCTCTCCCTCCCTCTCTCTCCATATCTATCTCCCTCCCTCTCCTCTCTTTGACCTTGTCTCTCCCTCTCCATCCCCCTCTCACTCCCTCTCTCCCTCCCTCTCCTCTCTTTCACCTTGTCTCTCCCTCTCTCCCTCCCTCTCCCTCTCTCCCTCCCTCTCCTCTCTTTCCCCTTGTCTCTCACTCTCTCCCTCCCTCTCTCTCCCGCTCTCCCTCTCTCCCTCCCTCTCCTCTCTTTCCCCTTGTCTCTCCCTCCCTCTCTCCCCATCTCTCTCCCTCCATCTCTCTCCCTCCCTCTCCCCTCTTTCCCCTGCTCCCTCCCTCTCTATCCCCTTCCTCTCACCTCCCCCTCTTATCTCTCTCCCCGCCTCTCCCCCTCTCTTCCCTCTCCCTCTCTCTCCCTTCCTTCCACCCTTCTTTCTTTCTTTTTTTCCCTAATACAGGCCTACTTTAATAGGAAAGATGACACCAGGGAATGTCTATATATTTATGCTAACCTCGTTCAAGCAATACTTAACGCAATAAACACACGCTTTTCTGTACACCTATGTAACTACACCCAGCTTCACAGAACGTACTCTCCATTGCAAACATGTTGGACGGAACTGCAAATATCATGAATCTCAGACACACGTGAGGTTACTGCTAAAAAAAAGCGAGATCATTTAATCCATCCTACTACTAGTGAGACACGGTGGGCGCCAGTCGCGTCATTCAATATTAAATCATATATGGAGGTGATACTACTAAATTAACTCTGTAATAAATTAAAAGTATTGGTATTAAAGCTAAGTCACACGTCTTTGGTAACAGAAATGACTGAATATTCATCAAAGCTACTATTATAACAGTTTGTCTTATAATCAAGGTAATCTGTTATCCTTACCTATATAAATAAGGGCAAATCAGATGCACTGAAACACGCCAGTTCTGCAGTTCCCTTCGTATAGCATCACCGAAAGCTATTAGTGCACTTTTAGAGGCGCAGTAGGCAGAAACTCCAGGAACAATGTGATGACCTATAGAGGGAAAATATTACAGTTACTGATGTGTTCCCTGATCATAGTTTCAAACATCTATTTTTATTGTGTTGATATTAACTCTTTGCATTCCGTATGGCACGATGATGATTTGTTTATCACATTTAGGACGTAATTGTCGTAGTTCCAGTTGAAAAATAGCTTAGGTTGGGGTAATTATGAATTTGGAAGAAAAGAAAGAAAAGAAGAAAAGAAAACAAAAAAAAAAAAAGAATGAAAGAAGGTCTATAAAATCAAAACCAAGAACGGCGTGTTAAAACTCAGCAAAATGAAAAAAGTGTCTTCTATAAAATTACAGGATTATTTGCATCAAGAGGCCAACTAAAATTTTTTTATTTTTTTTATTTTTTTTAATTTATTTATTATTTGAAGTCGCTTCAACATAAAAGTCATATCGCGACTAAACATTGAGGAAAAAAAGGAGGAAACATATCACGAAGTTTACAATGAATTTAAACATTAACTTTGCATGCTTTGATGAACTTGGTGATTTTCTTGTGATATTGTTGATCACCTAAAGCTAGCTGAAGGTTCTCAGGAACTCCATACTGAAGTCGCTGGTGAGTGTATCTCAAATGTAGACTCCAAAAACACTTATTGATGTAACTTCAGCAAGCTATATTAATAAATATAAGCTATCAATATCCACTTAAAGGTGACATAATTTTCGGAGGCTTAAAGTTAAGTTTTACAAAGCGAAAACAGTTTATACTGTGACAAAAGACAGCAATATCCAGTTACTTTTCTGTCACTTTATTTTTGCTCTAAAACTGAAGCACAAGAACACGGATCTGTTCCTTAATAACACAGTCTTTAGCTCTTCATGATCTTGCAACTCACGGCTGTTCAGCCCTCACGTAATCTTGGCACACACTTTTCTGTCTTTCACTTCTTTCTGTGTAACAAACTGCTGGCTTCGACGATTACACTCACTAACACTGCTTTTCACAACAATGACCCGACGCGACGTATCAGTGTCCCAAACTGTCTCTGGCAATACATAGTTCTCTCACGACGATGACTGTACACACACACGCGCACTGCTAACAGCTGTCTCGTTCAACTCTCACGATTCCATCACAAAACTACAGCTTCACTGCTCTCGTCGTCCCGAAAGGCGAGAATGGGTAGCACGGAGTTTTCTCGAAATTCACATTTTCTCGAATCTTTCTCAAACAAGCCGGCAGCCGGAAGTCTCGCGCAAGTTCTGGAAACTCTTTGTTATGCCAAGCTCATTGTTAGGTATTTACTTGCCCCCGGTGATGTGAGGTAGTTTCACCTTAAGCGTCTTTTGATGTGCGCTGACCTGCCGGCCGGCGTCACATTATGAAGTAAGTAGGTCCATTTGAAACAAATGAAACAGAATACATATTTAGCGAAAGAAAATACGGAATGTGCTAATAACAAGAATAAAACCTAGATATATAAGAAGATGAAGAGGTGGTGAAACAAAGAAAGGTAAAAATATTGTAACAGTTGGGAGAGCGTTTCGACGTGTCACTCTGTGCCACCCCAAGTTATGACTTTCCCGACTGACCTCCAAATCTCACCCAAAGAGATGCGTTCCCAAAGAAGTGGGCATCAACTACCGGGATATTCTTAGGAGTGTAGCGTATACATTCGCTAGACCAATGTAATTAAAGGTAGGTGAGTATTAGGCAAGTTCGTTATTAAAATAATGCACTGGACTAATTAGAGTAGGTTTAACGAATTCTGAACTTCGTTATAAATTGAGTTTATCTTAGTCAAGGTTGTTGTTGTTGTTGTGTTTAACGCTCGCTTTTACTACTACGGCACCACAGGCGGTGACACTGATGATACATGGAATGAAGATGGAGCACCGGTGGAATGAGATGGCGGGGGAAACCGGAGCACCTGGAGAAAACCCGCCCTGACGCCGCTTCGTCCACCACGGGTCCCTGGGATCGAACCCGGGCCGTCTAGGTGATAGGCGAGCGCGCTAACCACTCGGCCACGGCGCCGCCCCTTAGTCAAGGAAGATGTAGCTGAGACATATTGGAAAAGGTTTAGAATCGCGAATTTTAAGGTGACTATATGGACTGAACAGTGGTGCAGATTCACCTACCAACACCCTAGCAAAATAGCCAGAAAACAGCTGAAAAACGTACAGACATGATAGGTAATCGAGATAAATATTTGCAGAAATTATATTATTTCTAATTTTTATGTAGGTGCTAGGAAAATACAGAAGGTTTTAATCGGCAGTCTAATCTTTTAAGAGCATAGTGGTTGCTATGTAATAACTTTGAAATTCCATTCTCTTTGCATGGCCAAGAGATAAAAAATGAATAAGCACTCCCCGTATGAGAAAAGTATACCTAAGTATTAAAGAATTCAGACAAATAACAAGGAATATCTCGGAAATGATTCACTCCACAAAAACTGTATTTGAACATAAATTGTGATTTTTAACGAGATTTACGTTTCATGTGCAGTAAGATTTTGTCTATCTCTTACGGAAGACGTCCAGAATGAAGAGGCCTTCGAAGGACATTTCCAGGAAATTCAAGATAACCATTTCATTTTCATTGTCATTTGTCATGAAAATAAAGTGGTATTTTGTTCAAAACTGTTAGAGCCAGTGTGGAACCGGTGTGTAGCAATAATGCACGACTGTGGGGGCCATACAAAATACTGAAATTACTTCTTTTGTTGTTTTGATTCAATGGAAGGATTGCCCATTGTTGTTTTCTAAACTCTGCTTAACTTCTGCTTATAGTAATCAAGTTTGTTATGAGAAGTAAACATGATTTATGTTATTATTAAATAAAGGTTAGTTATTCAAGAAAACAATTATTGTATGGTCACAGTAAATACCAATACAAAAGTACACTCGAACAAAGCCTTATCCCTCTAATTATTTTGAGCTTTAGTTTCGGTAAAAGCAAAGTGAGTTCTGAAATACCACCAATATACCGGTTACCTATTATGCTGGATACAATCACAATTCTTCCACAGGATTCCTTCAACAGCGGCAGGAACGCTGTGGTGACTCTGATGGTGCCGAGGACGTTGGTGTCCATTATTTTCTTTACTATTTCCATCGAGGTCCATTCGAATCCGGCGTAGTGTGTTATCCCTGCATTGTTAACAACTGCCCAAAGTTCTAAAAACAATAACAAGTGAACCATGAGGGGAAAAATGTTATAAGATCTGCCACAAGTGTAGGGAATGACTAAAACAGCTGGCAGTTCAATGTATAGTTTTGAACTGACTGTATGGTACCAGGTACAGCAGAAATGTAACATATTAAACAGTAAACTTACTCTTATCTCCCAGCGTAGCCTTGACAGTTTCGACTGCCTCTGCTATATGATCGTCCCTGGTCACATCCAGCTTCAAGAAATGAAGTCTACTGGAACAGGCCTCTTTCAGTCTGGTAGCTGCAGCTCCATCTGGGGCTCGTGCTCCAGCATAGACAGTAACTCCGAGTGAATCCAGGCGTTTGGCCAACTGAGATCCAAAATCACCTGTAGTACCTAAACGAAGTGAAATTAGATTTCATTAGAGCGTTTTCTGCCTTTATATACCCGGCATTTCACAAGTAACATATAAAATCAATAGAACTAAAACAACTTAGTGTTTAAGATGTACTGGGATACTCAAAATGTAATATTTTGAGTACAAAAATATTTAACCATTATTTTACAGGTACAGCCGATTATCTGTCCCTGAAATATAGGTCCATATATCACTTAATTTATTTCATACAGAAGGTATGAAATAAGGCTATGGGGACAGTTTAATTCTTAACTTTTCTGGTGGATTTTGTAGGACAAAAGTGGTTTTTCTTTATTCTTGTCGTCTGAAACAAAATATTTTAATAGAAACTTAAGGGAATGCTAATGCACATTAAGAACTTCAGACAACAATTAAAAAATAGGGATTAAAGTTCTGTTAGTGAATCTATTTTATTGCGAAAGATTCGTTAAAGACATTTTAATTAAAGGAAAAAAAAGTTTTTGTCTATAGAGTCTGTTAACAACAAAGCAGAAATCTACTCTCGCTTGAAGAAAATAAGATAAATAATAAATAATACTTTCGACATCTAGACAGGTACAATGTTCATTAGATTCGTGTCAGTCATTAGTTGATGCCGGTTACATTTACATACTTTTACAGCGATGTCATGTGGTAATGTGTAGCAATGAAGGTGTAGAATTTGTACGAGTATGACTTATGTTAGTTAAGTATGACTTTCCCTTTTTAAATTTGCGTGTCCTTCTTCGCCCGTCTATTTTGAATGTTATAAATGCGTAAATATCCGGGTCTACTGATGAGACATCTACAGTAATGGTTCTTAAACTTTACCAACTAAGCTCTGTAATCCTCACGTCCTTCTGGATTATTACAAATTGGTTTTCTCTTTCTTTCCTTTTCGTTCTCAAAATTCCTTTTGTGATATAGTTTAATTTATTTTAATAACAATTAGCTTGGCCTAGTAAACGTATTGCAGCCTTTCGCAAATAGTTCCCCTGTTTAATAAACATTGTAAGGCAACGTTAAAATCGATAGAGCGCAGTGATTGGCATAGCTCTGCTTAGAGAAGGAACTTCAATCCAATTAGCTTTTTTTAATGCGCTGGAATAACCCGTTTATTCCATCACGAATGGTATACCTACCTGTTTCAATAGTAATTTAGTTTAATAAAATCCTACTCAAATTGCCCGCCTCTGCAGTGTGGTGGTAGCGTGTGCCCCTCACATTTAAGAAGTCCTGAGCTCAACTCTCGGTTAAGGTGACTTATCCAGATAAGGTTTTCTCGTATCCCGAGAAGACGAATGTCGGGCAACATTTAAGTTCTCCGGACGTTGAGCTCATTTGAGCACCATTTCATTCATTCATCGCCCGATATGACATACCACTTTGGAGGACGTTAATGTACATTAAACACATAGAATTAAAAACATATTACCTGCTATTTCTGATCATACGCCTATGTATAAAATGAAATAAATATTTAAGGATTCCCCGATAACTAGATAACTACCATGTGGCACACCAGTCAATTATTCTTATCATCAGAAACACGTTTTGATGCGGGACAGCGATTTACTTTGATTTCTTCCAAAAGCCCCTAATTTGTTAGCTGCCCATGTTTATTGTATTCTAACACAGACTCATTGTGTTTAATAGAAACGATGACAGCACTGAATTTCTTTATAAACTTAAAGTGGCAATCCACATATAATTTATTTTAGTAATGCTACATCAGATGATAATATTGCAGCTACAGTTATTGGTTACCATAAAGGGAGTATTGGAGCAGAAGAGATTGTAAAAAAGGATGGAATATAATTTGAAGATATCATTAAAGTAATTACAGAGATCATTATAATTTGGATACAGTGGAGGAGTAATAGGACATATCAAATGACAATCGGCACGTACAAGTCAATGTCAAGGAGATCTATGGCAATTGTGACTCTGCAGGATAGCAGCCTTGAATTACAACAGACTTTGGTCATGACCTTATGACGCGATTTTCGTAAGCTTCATGTCAATGGTGAATTGATCATCTTTTCAATATAGGATAACATCAGTGGCTTGTGACTGCGAAGTATGAAAGTACTGGTGATGCCAACATTAAGTCCCGAAATTGTATTTGATGGTTAATTAACGTCCTTTAATCGGATAGGTGCATCTGACGCTGAATGAATAAAATGGTTATAGTGATCCTCAGTTATGTGATACAATATTTATAACACTACCGCCTCAATAATGACATTTTTCTCAAGCAGTTGTTTAAATTTCGAGCTACCGAAAACTTTACAAATGGATGACCAAATAACATGCCGATAATGGTACTCGCGTAGCTTAATTTTTTTCACACATGTGAAATAAATCCCGACACCTTTTTCTGAACAGTGAAGAGATTTGTATATGTTTTTTTTTTTTTCTTCAAAAAATGTTGGACCGATTCAACAGGAAATATCAGAATATATTATAGAGGAAAGTATCGGAGTAAATTGGAGAAACAGAAGGCTATTCAAGAGTTTGTACATGGAGCAGAAAGGGAAGATAAGAGGCAATAGAGCAGAAACGATGGGCACAATATGGTTAATGATCCTAACCAGAGGGATTTTTTGTTAAACCTGAGTGTGTTGGCGTGGTCTCAAAATTATTTTGATGCATAGGGTATCCTTGTAGCTACTGATTTACGATATTAAGATGTCTGCTAAGCTATCAACTTATTTGTGGCTGAGGGGACGCCTGAAGTGAGTTTATTGTGATGGGTGGGGTAGGTGGCCAAGGAAGTGAAACGAGATTATTAATGTAACGAAATGGAGGGACAGGACATCCGGCGGATATGGAAATCCTTCCCAATATTCGCCTGGCTACCGGGAAAACGTGCAAAAAAAAAAAAAAAAAAAAAAAACGCGTGGGACGGGAAGTCCAGAATGCGGGCGACGGATGCTACCGTCTTGCCCAAATCTTGAGCGGAAAAGGCCGTTCTTCGCTAATGAAATTTTCTAGCATGAAGTCACTGAAACCCTGAACATTTTCCTCTTGTGGTAGTATTGCCATAAGATCTTTTAAAAAAACGCTCAAACACTTCTTTTAGTCTTACAAATGGTCTTGGTCTGGTAGACCAAGAAAGTATTTCAAGAATCTACAGACTTCCTAGTGTTCGTTGTATTTTCTGGAGATATAGATTGACAAGTGTGATTAGAAAACTAACCAATGCTGTATTGAATCGGCTAATAACCGGCCGAGCTAATTAGCAGAGAATCAATTCTCCATGCAGGTACTTACCAGCGGCCCGCATTTTAGGCCATGAAAAGGGTTATCCAGGTAGCACGGAATTCTTGACGAGTCGACACATTGACTGCCAGTAGTGTTTAGGATAAAACTGGTAGTAATGAATCCACATCATAAGACTTCACTTATTAAAATACTGAGTCAAAAAATGGATATATTGACCGACGTAGCTGCGGCAACCCTCGTCGTTCTGTGTGTCAAAAATTTTGATCATCTAAAGCAGAGTTGTCCAACTTTCGTATGAGCTCGGGCACATTTAACTCACGCTTAAGGAGGCGTGAGTGCCATCACAACCACTGTTAGGGCAAGTACCCTTCTTTTGAGAGGAAGTGGGCAAAACGCTGGTTAGGGAAGTAATGAATACAGCTTCAGGTGCTTTTTTTTCTCTTTTTTTTTTAAACCTACTTCATAGGTGTGTACTGGGAAGACATTCGGAAGAACATTTTGCCTTGTTAGTTATGCCTTGAAATTTGAATTAATATTAGACATCGTCGGAGTAAAAGTTTGCTTATGAAGGGCGCCACTTGGACAGCGTTGATGTAAAGTAACTACGTATGTCCTTAAGTGATCCACAGGTGTGATCAGTATTTAAACGTAAAATAAACACAAAAACCGTTTTCGTTCCTTGTGCTCGTAGTGTATACATTTTTGGTGGATTCTGTATCTCAATGTGATATTTATATTTGAATCTTTATCAGAACATGCTTTAACTTAAATATCTATTTTAAAGCAGGGAAATCTACTCTTAAATGTGTGCATAAGACTTCCAAAAGTATATGCTTAAATAGCGAGTAATGTAATTAATTTTTCAGTCTCACTCTACCCTTTCGTAGAAAGTAATGTAAGTAATGTTTTTAAACCAAGGTAAAAGAAACTAAAATGTGCATTGTTGCTGACACGAACCAATAATTAAGGGACATCTATACATTTCGATTGCAACTGCTTAAGTAGCTAGCCCAGGCACCATACCTGTCACTTCATACAGGAATGTATAAACTGTATCCTTGCTATGGATCGTTGAACGTGTAAGCGATTGCACTATTCCTTTTTCAGGATTTTATTCTATCATGCCGAAAGTACAGATTGGCTTCAAAGTGTTTTCTGAAAAAGTTTGGCAAGGAAGAATCTTGGATTTTAAAAGTGGATCCCTATACACTGGCCTTAAACTTCCATATTCTTTCCATGAGATCGCGAGAAACAATTGAATATTAACTAACACACTATACACAACTAAAATGATAAGCATTAAGAAGAGCCAAACCCATAATATCTGTAAATGGCTAATGCCGCAAAAAATTGTTTGAAATAAACTGTATGGTTTAAAAGTAATCGGCTTTTTATTTTATTTATTTCTATGTGTAGTAGGTCTGCTTATTTTGTGGCTTATCCCTTATACAATATGCCTTTCGAAAGAATATATATAATTTGTTTGACATGTAAACATCTTAAATATATTGATAAGTTAATCACCATCGTTATAGCCATCTTGAAAAAAAATATCGAAACATTTTCATATAAAGGTAGTTTAGGTGGGGAAATATTCTTGAAATTTTTGACCAAATTTGGCATTTATCGAACATTCGTTTTCGAGTTATGGTGTTCTCACACACACACACACACACACACACACACACACACACACACACACACACACACACACACACACACACACTCACACTCACACTCACACGCACAAACACAAACATACGTTGGTATGTATGAGGTTGATAAACTCCAAACCCGGTTGACCGATCGTCATGAAAATTGGAACATCTGATTGTTCTTCATGGAGGTTTTTTATGCAGACCATTTTACCACAAACGTATTAGATTCACATGGTTAAATATAATAAGTATTTAGAGTCATCATGAAACATGGTTGCGTAATTATTTCACGAACTTACAGCAAATACTAAGATAAGTGAAGCTTTTAATCTCCAAATATTTATTATATTTAAGATTTGTGTTGCTTCAGCTTATCATTGAACTGAACAATCGCATGGTTTTCTCTACCTTATTTTCTGTTACATAGACCATTCGCATTTCCTTCTTTGCTCCCTCTTCTAGAAACAATTCATACATATTTCTACACGTTTGAAATATAAATGCACGTTTAACATTCACAAAGTTTTTTTTCTACCCATTTTTCTTTTACGAAACACAATCATATTTATGTCTCTATTCCCTCTTCTATAAACAGTTCGTACAGTTTATATTTGGAATAGAAATGCAGCGTATTACATTCACACATTTTTTTCTAATCAGTTTTATTTTAATAAACACAATCACATTTCTTTCTCTACTCCCTCTTTAATGAACGGTTCATATCATTTTCTACATGATTGAAATAGAAATGCATATTACATTCACACTGCCTTGTCTACTAGTTTTTCTTCCCACAATATTTGTTATTGTTAGACAGTGCTTTTGCATAGTGTCGTTCCAGTTTTTTTTCTTTTATAAAAAATAGTTAAAAAGTAAAGTTGTCACAATTGGTGTTAAACTCCGGAATGGAAAATATGGAAACAAAAATGGAAGCCGAATTGAAAAATGTAAATTCCGGAAAGGAAAAGATGAAAACAGGAACGTCCGATATGAAGATGAGTTATCGATGATTAACGAGCAACTGAGCGAGGTGAGGGAAGATATGAAAGAACTTGGCGGCAGCGGATACAGAGGGAAGAGAAGGCCTACATCTCCGTGCACAAATTGCTCTGTTTTTAGTATCTTAAACTATTTCACACATAGATGTGTTATATACGAATTATCACCTGGTCATTCTTTTGTTTTGTACAAATATCACTAGGCCATTCTTTTGTTTAATCAATGTCACCAACTACCTCATAAGTCGCTGAAAAACAATTTATTATGCATTACAATCGATTAACAATCAAAATAGCACCCC
The DNA here is from genome assembly GCA_030765045.1 of Tenodera sinensis. Taxonomy (NCBI): domain Eukaryota; kingdom Metazoa; phylum Arthropoda; class Insecta; order Mantodea; family Mantidae; genus Tenodera; species Tenodera sinensis. The sequence goes on from CM060967.1 coordinate 34,546,721, forward strand.
ATTTCAGGACCCTCTAGATAACGGACCTGACACTGGCATCTGAGCTGTACAAAAATGGCGCCGGTAGTTGGCGGTGATTTCTGAGGTATTTTCACACGTTATCCGTATTGTTTTCTATGCCTTTGAGTTATTGTTTGTTATAATAATTCCTATGTAAGTTTGTCTTCATATTAGTGAAGCGAGTGTTTAAAAACTTTTATTTGGGCAGTACAGGGAACGGTAATAAATCCAATAACGTGTTGACTGTGCCATGCGCTTTTCACGTGTTTATGTTTATTGTATTCCATCTAAAACTATGGCTACATTAGACGTATAGTGTGGTTAATTTATCTGTTTGCAAGTACAATTTGTGTCAGGATTAAGTGGTGAGAGGTTGTTGAAGAAAAAATTGTTCCAGTAGTGTATTGTTATTGTTGCCATAGTACCTAACCTCAAACGTCACAATGCCCCGTAACTGTTGCGTTCCCGGTTGCAAATCCAACTACAATAAAGATGGACCCTTAGTTCCGATATTCATTTTTCCAAAAGATGAAGAGCTTAGAGAAAAATGGATAAGATGCATACGCCGTGAACAGTTTACGCCTTCAAAGGAGTCAGCTGTATGCATAAAACATTTTGTTGCCGAGTTTATTATAAGAAAGGATTCATTTTGAACTCCGCTCTGTGGACTTTGAGCAAATCTGTCAATGTGTACTACCTCTACAAAAGCTTGTAAAGAAGTGTTGCAAAGTGCTAAGGAATATATTTTTGAATAATTATTGTAAACTTAAAAATGAGAAATTTTCAGTTAAAACAAAAGGTGAATTGCAACGTAAAGCTTGTAAATTCAGTGTTTAATTACTATAAATTGCAGCGTTATGTGTGTTAGTTGCCGGTGTATATATTTTGTACATATACGCAACATTATGAATAATGTAAATAGTGAAAGACAATTTCCAATGAACTCAATTAGAGACAGCTGCAACACCAATAGTTGGTTTCATGTAAGTAGTATGCCGCTTGTATTTATACATTATCTTTTGTCTTTGTAATTTAAATGTTGTTGTTAGCTAATGCTGGGTTTCTGACAATGAAGTCATTAATCCTCTTGCTCTCCAATATTTTTCACTGATGATATTGAAGAGAGCAATAGCAGTAATAGTAACCGCTTTTTAGAGAGCACCATATTTTTATGTTTTGGCGGTCTCATCGCTCTCTCACAACCCCCAGAAGGTATGGAGGACCACACCTGTCGTTGGTTTACGGGTCTCACCGACCTGACCTGGAGAATTATCAAAATAAATTCACCGACCATATCCTCTGATCACCAATCAGAGGACGTACTACATGCCATGACAGGTCAGCATGTTAGGGGTTAAGATTTTATAGAGAAATGGAGAGGCTGGAAAAATAAGACTCCCTCACCCTCGGGAACCCTAATAGCATCGGGGTCGGAAGAGAACAAGAGATGACCAAGGTAAGGTCAGATAGAAAAGTTACAGTGAGGAGCAAAACACCAGTAAGTGGAAGTAATGTTCTGCTCAGCTTGGGTACCGTGTGGTCCTATTCACATATCCCCTAGACGGAGACCCCTGAGTCATTGTAATTTAAATGTGTAGCTGTAGTTTAGAAGTAATATGTTATGCTGCTCCATGTAAAACTGTAGACTATAGCAAAGTTGCTTCACTATGCTGATTTAAGGTTACGTATTTCATATATTTCATTTACAGTACTGTTTTAGGGTTATTATTTTTAATATTTCATCTGCTTTTGTGGATTCCTCCTGTAAAATGAAGGCTCGCCTCGGTAGTGTGAAGATTAGCGTGTCTGCCTCACGTTCAAGATGTTGCGAGTTCGAACCTCGCTTAGGGTAAGTTATCCGGGTAAGGTTTTTTCCGAGGTTTTCCCTACCCTGAGAAGACGAATGTCGGGTAACTTAAAGCTCCATGGACCTCGGGCTCATTTGAGCATCATTTCACCCATTTCGTTTCATTCATTCGTCCGATATGACACAATGTTGGAGGACGTTAATTAAAAAAAAAATGTAAAATGAAGTGTCATGAAGTGCTGAGTAATATGTTGTTGCAAACTGAGTAATCAAAAGTTTTCAGTAAAAGAAAAGCAAAATTGCACCCTAAAGCTTTTAAATTCAGTAGGTAGCTAATTATTTTAAATGGCAGCATTTGTATATCAGCCATCCAGTATATGTTTTGTGTAGGTATATAACATTATGTACATGGTACAAGAGTGAGAAACAGTGTAAACAATGATTAATAATTCTGAGTCAACTCAATGTCAACACTTCTGTTTTGTTTAACATGCTGCTTGCAGCTTTGTCTATCTTCTTTGTAATTTGAGTGTGTAATGCAGTTACATAATGGCATGTAAAACTGTAGATTGCATGAATGTTATTTAAGGTTATATATTTCATTGCCCATGGGTTATCGTTTAATATTAAATTTCATTATTTTTTGTTTACTTGAGTTTATCTTTAAAACAGTGTTTTTGTATTTAACACAGCCCATATTCACAAAATAGGCGTGTTATTATACCACATTTTTATTTTACTGCGTTGAAATCGTAGCCTATAAGCGAGTTGTTTATAAGTAGTTCCCACATCATACGAAGAAACGGAGGCTCTCATTACAGATTTCACAGCTAGCCTAATAGCAGCCTCCAACTGAACCTTCAGAATACTAAGATCTGGAAAGCACAACAAAGCAGGAATAATAATAATAATAATAATAATAATAATAATAATAATAATAATAATAATAATAATAATAATAATAATAATAATAATAATAATAATAATAATAATAATAATAATAATAATAATAATAATAATAATAATAATAATAACAATAATAATAAATAAATAAATAAATAATAATAATAATAATAATAATAATAATAATAATAATAATAATAATAATAATAATAATAATAATAATAATAATAATAATAATATGTTTGTATATTAATGTATTCCATTTATTGTTATTATGAGATTTTCAAACTGTTTTTGTGAATAATTTTTGTAGTTATAAATTTAATGCTATTTTGCGTGTTAGTTAACGGACTATATTTTCATTCGCGCCTGCTGGCATGGAAGTTGTGCGGTTTGATCAACCGATGAAGTGTTACTCAAACACGTGCTGTTGTTTACAGGGCAGTTTAAAGTAAGGGCGGCGAAGGTATAATCGAAATTAATATATTTTAGGTTATTTGTACTTTCTCTACTAGTGTAGTAAGTAGGGGAAGTAATGTATTCCACCCAAAAATACGATATCGAGATTTCACCGGAAATATATGTTTTGAGGCCACCTGAATAAAAAAGAAATATTTTAGAAAAAGGTGTGTGTGTCTACCTGTGAGGAGCATAACTTAAAAACAAAAAATCGGTTAAAAACCAAAGTTAGTAGTTAAGTTTATTATCTTTCAAGGATGCGACACGAAGATTTTTAGGAAAATTCCCCCACCCTAAACTAGCCCTTACATAGAAAGTTTTTCGAAAATTTTTATTTTCTAGAAAATGGCTCTAACGATTTTGATTAACATGCCATATGTTCAATATATATTTATGACAAATGAAATAGGTATATATTTTGAATTTTCTGGCTATAGCCCACTTAGTCCTGTTTACTCTTGATGACTTTTGCATAACTCGTAAACCGTAAGAGATAGACCACCCTAAACTACCTTTTACGTGGAAAATTTTTATTTTCCCAAAAATGGCTCTAACGATTTTGATTAACATGTCGCATGGTCAATATATTTTTATGACAAATGAATGTACTCGTATATTTTGAATTTTCTGGCTATAGCCCACTTAGTTCTCTTTACTTTTGATGACTTTTGCATAGCTAGTAAACCGTAAGAGATACCAAATCTTACTGTACAAAAAATTTAGACCTCGTTAAAACACACGATTTTTGTCCAAATGCATTTTTTGTAGAGTGAACCATTTCGGAGATATTTCTTGTTATTTGTGCGAGTTTTGCACTTTTTTCAAATGGAAGGTGGTTACTCACTTTTTTATATTTTGGCCGTGCAAAGGTAACGTAATTTTAAAGCCTTCGTATAGCGACCAGCTTTAAAAGATTTGAGTATCGCTTAACGGCTACAGTATTCCTATATTTTTCTTGTACCTACAAGGAAATAAACAAATAAGATGCTTTCTGCAAATGTTTATCTCAACTAACATGAAGAAGATAAAGAAGTAAGGTTGTAAGAATAGTACAAGAGCTGAAGAGTGGAACACATCAGATTGTTTATAGAATTTAAGATTTTATGATCAAATCTTTGCGATATAGTATTTAAATTCATATTTTTAGTCCAGATAAATATCATTCGAAGATCTGACCTTTCCAGATATATTCTCTCGCACCGCTCAAGAATTTATCAGGCCAGGCGTCTTGTGATAATACTGAAGCCCAATTTCTGCCATCATAATTATCAGCTGAAACGCTGTCTATTGTGTGCGGGTTATTCTTATACACGTTGGTTTTTAGTTTATCCGTAAATAAAAGCCGTAGTGCGTCAGATCGGCGCTAGATTTGTGCACAACCCAATGATGATAATTTGGTCCTCAAAAAGGTATTAGCAGACATTTCACTCTTCCAAATCCATTAAAATATGTTATAAACACCAGACACGAAAACGTTTAGTGCAAATTTGAAAAAGAATTATAAATGTAATAATAAAATAATAAATCTCGGAAAAACCATAAACTGTAATATGGTTTGTTCTTTCCGCATGTTAAAAATGAGAATAGTATGATTTAATTTGGCTACCTACTTCTAGAAGTGGGAGAGAATACTTTCTGGAGACAAGGGTGTCGCGAAGGGGTGGCAAGGGGGGCGGGTGGCTTCCTTGGAAATTACTAAATTAATGCAGCATCAATTAGATTATTGTTTTAATTTTTACGCAAAGAACAATTTTTCCTCAGGATACTAGTACAAGAGGGATACTCCATTGTTTCATAGCGCCTGTGTTACACATGAGCTCGTCAGTGATGCTTTCATATTTTTAATGTAAATGAGGAATACATTAGTTTCAGTTAGTAGCTACATATGAAAATGAATGAAAATAGCTTGTGATGTCCCATTGAGGGCAAAGGCCTCCTACAAGTAGGGGTAGCTGCTTTAAAACACTCACGCGGTGAGCTAGTCCGCGTAAGAGGATACCGTACATAATACACTAAACATTGGAGGTAAATATCTTTAACTAATTATTGCCGTCAACAGTAATTCCGTATTGACAGTTATAAATGTTTATTATAAACAGTGGTTCTGCGCCGCAACGGTACTTATAACTTATACGATTTTTATTTCTGTAAAAATTGTTACAGTTGAAGTTCATGAAAATTCTTACCGACAGAGATTGAAAACAGAAAACCTGTAGTTTAATTATATAATCAAATCAATCATTTTTATTTAGCTCAGATCAATACGGCTATCCGCAACAATTACTATATCTCATGTTTTACAGTTTTTAGGAACATAATAATGAATTAATATCGTTTGATTACAAAGTTCCGACATATGCCCCCCCCCCCTGAAAAAAGTCTGCCGACGCCCATGTCTGGAGCTACTGTAGATAATATCCTTTGTCTGTAATAAGGATTTCAGGAATATTCGGTGCTGTACTTTTACATAAATGTTGTTGATGCTGAACATGAATGTTGAAATAAAGTGTTGTGAAAAGTAGTGCTCGTTCTTTCCATTTTCTTCGTGATCTTTGCACAACCTGGTTTTAATAACTAAGATAACAAAGGTATGTATATAACTGCTGAACTTGAAGCAAAATGCTACCAATTCTAATACGATACCTGTGATAAGAACAGCCTTTTCGTGCAGGTTATTGATACATTTTCTGCTGGATATTACCCCAATTTTTTGCAATATCCATAGAAGCAGTAGACTTACACTAGTCAGCACCAACCAGCTCCCTAACAACGTTTCCATTCTAATGATACCTATGCAATGTTTTCGCGTTCCAAACAACATAAGCCTTGGCTCATCATTAAGCATAAAGTTACTCCCTCCATAATTTCCGAGGTTGCCCGAAGTTCAGTATATATTAGCACTGTCAAGGTCATAGTTCTACTCGTTCTTTCATATGAATCTTGAGGAATAAACTCGGACATTTACACATTAAAATATAAAATATGCGTATAATTACGTGATTTAAAGCAGAAGTGATACTTCAGTCGGCAGAGCACCCGCCTGTGTAAGGATCTGGGGTTCGATTCCCAGATGGGAGATGGGAATTTTTCTATAGCTAAGATTATTTCTTATTCCTCCCTTAGAGTCGGAAAGTATGAATGTACGTGTGTGTTTTATATACTGATTACTAAAGATGAAACACTTCCTTCAATGGATGGAATGGATGGCTACACATAAACCATACACTGTAGCTGACTCTGAACTTTGCACCCGGTAAGGTTCCAGGTGCACAAGATAATACAGAGAACCCTCTCCCAATGACGTAATGTTTGTATAGTGCGCGTTGACATTACGCTGATATCTTGGTTACGATCATCTTTACGGACTACTCTCCCCTTATTAAGGACCTATACCTCCTGATACGAATGAACCCGTATAATTCAAGCAACAAGGAACAGGTGTATCCTGCAGTTACAATTAAGCGTAAATTATTAATAAATGTCCTGGTGTTATTCTGGAGCGCTCGAAACTGTTACTGAAAACTAACCATTTTCTCCACCTCTACTCACGCATGCATATTTTTACTGAAGCAAGAGTTACCAAAATTTTCAACAATTCGCCATTTAGTGATGATCACTTTTGAATTTGTTGCAGGATGTGGACACGAGCTGGCCAAACGACTAGCTACCCTTGGAGTTACGGTCTACGCTGCTGTTCTGTTCCCAGAAGGTGATGGAGTCAACAGACTGAAGGAAACATGTTCCACTAGACTTCAGATACTGCATTTGGATGTGACTTGGGACGATCACGTGATAGACGCTGTCAGAACTGCCACAAGTACCCTGGGAGACAAAAGTAAGTTAGAAAATGCAAATCTTTTCAAGCAGATTTTTCACACCTACAGCAGCAAACTTTCTGTAGTTTTCTCCTCTTATGTTATAAATAGTATCTCAAGTAATATAGAACTACCCGCTTAACATCAAAGACTAGTATATTTATATCCTGGTGGATAATCAGTGACAAGAAATATATTTTGGAAATGAATCACCTTTAGCACAGAGAGCAAGAAACCCATTATTCCTACCACTCATTGTAGGTGTCCCATTTGTCGTCATAGCACAAGTTTAGAGAGCATTGTAATTCAGGAATGTGTTAAATACACGGGTTTTCTCATCCAGTATGTTCATAAAGCGGCAGCACATAAATGACGTAGTAAATGGTAGGATTACCGGTAGCGTTTGTAGCATCGGTAGGGAAAGAAACATAATACAGAATACAACGAACTAAGGAATTTAATGATAAATTAATACATGATAATAACCAAAAACTATGATCATGAGTTTGGTCACAGTGATCAAAGTAAAATTTTATGTTTGGATTCAAAGTAACATTATTCGTGATCACTATTAGTGTCTTCGATCTGTAGTACGTACTTAGAGGAACTTCCAAGTATCTTTGAAGACACTGATGTTCCGTAGGTAAAGTGCCCTTTATACACCCTCTCTCAGATTAGAGAAGGTTCGAAGTTCAAAGCTTCCGGTTTCCAGTTCTCAATTGACCAATTCTACTATGAAAACTAGTGTAGTCTACACTTACTTATGATGTGTACGGTAGCCTACGCTAGTTTCACAGCTCTGTGAAAGACCATGCTAATAAATAACACAATCGTCCAGTATCGGAAATATCAGTGCTTTCATAAATTTGAAGTGAAAAATATTCTCACGATTGCAATTCCCGGTGCAATTGAGGTTCTAAATGGTTAGATATCTGTTCAGTCTGTCTAGCAACAATTTGGTAAGACAGTTGAAGTCCTTTAGTGGAAGAAATAAGTGCAGATTTATGTTTGTGACAATCGAACGGAAGATCCCCGGCACTAATCATCGGTTCTTTAACTATAGAAGTATTTTTTGGGCGAGTGATCTTGCTAGAATCTGCACGAGTAACGTCATGCAAATTGATGATGGAGGTAACGTCTGTTTCCTTCCTTGAAATAGACGCTGCGAGCACTGTGCTTTATCCGATGTTTACTGCATGGAAGTCGAAGAGATACTAACCAGGCACCTTTATGATCTTATAAATACAAACGTGAACTCTACCATGAACCATTGCGTAGTTATTTGGCCACGTCTAAAAGTACCTCTGTACTTCCTCGTCACTGAAAGTTCCCTCACCCTTTCCTTTGAGCTAAAATAGACCTACCCTTGATACGTTACTATTTTCCTGAACTGACTTTATGAACACATAATGCTGTAGATTTAATTTAGATTGTATTTTCGTAATTCGGAATTAACAGGAAATTCAATATTGAAGTTCGTGTGATTTGTCGAAAAATTAAGTTCTACATTGCTTTTCTAAGAAACAGACACATTAACGTTGCACAATCAACACAGGGATTGTCCATGGAATGCGACAAACTACTACTCCTACCAATCACTGTTAAAAAGAAGTTATTTGCCTTTTAGTCTCGTATAAGGACACCCGATACGTAACTGAATCTACACTCACAGGTTCTCAATTTACCCCCTTTCCTCGCTATCGGTACAAATAACGTTCAAAAGGGTAAATTTCTGTCTGCGGCATAGCGAGTATTTGTGAAACTGTATGCTTTGTCTACGCCGCGGCAGAATATACATAACATCCCATTAGCACAACTGCTTGAAGGGTTAAAAACGCCGCTAGAGCAAGTACCCTTCCTTAGAGAGGGTAGAAGGAAAGGACTGGTACAGTTGGTTAAGGAAGCACTAAATTCATCTTTAAGTGTACAAAAACTTGTTTCGTGGGTGTGAACTGGGAAGATATTTGGAAGGAAATAACTATCTTGACATCTGAGTTAATTTTAGAAATTATTGTAATAAAAATTTACTCTTATAGAGAGCCAAGCGTTACCGTAATTATTACCAGGAAATGTAAGTTATATCAAAATGGTGATAAGACAGAGAAAGAATAGGAATAAACAATTTCTATTAGATCAGTGTTTTTCAACCTGTGGGTCGCGTTCCCCCAGGGAGTCACGAAGCCTCTGTAGGAGGGTCGCGAGAGGTCGAGAGAACTCAGTAAAAAAAATCAATAAATTTTAAAAAGGTCAATATATTAAGAAAAAGTTAACAAAATGACACTCGTTATGTTATGTACGGTATGTTTATCTGCACAGCACCTAGCCGCTTAATGCGACTTTATCTGTGCAGTATAGAAGGGGTTCATATTTGCTCAAGCTTTTGTGTCAGGTTTCTTCCTGCATACCTAAGTTTGGATGCAGGAAGGGGGCAGGAGTAAATGTTGGGGTGAATAAGGATTAGAAGATGGAAGAGGCGTTACCGTTACCCAAGGGTATCCTTAGGCAGGCGGTAACTTTTCCTTCTACGGGGTGCTCTGTGGTCGTATTGACCTAGTGCCCGTACCAGTTGGTTGGTGTGGTAATTCAGTTTGGTGTGCATGGTTCGCGATCGCTCCCTCACCAAGTCGAGTACAGAGTGATCGTGGAGGATGTAAGGCGGGAATCTACGCCCGGTATCGTATACATATAGTTCTTAACGCCCTGTTCTGCACAGTCTGCAGCTTGTGTATGGTGGTCTATAGTGTGATCCGTCAAGACTATATCCACTCCCCTGCACGCACCTTATACCAAAACCTTCCTAACAATTTCATTTCCCTGATGCGCGGCCTAGGCGAGTATCACGTAGACCCTAGTGAAAGATACAAACGAACGAGGCTGGTTCTAGGCCAAATATACTAAACCACCCCGAACTCAGACATAACAACATTCAAACGCAACGACATAAAAAATAAAGCCAAAATTGAGGGCATCTCCTGCTCGGAGAGGATAACCCCTCAAGGACTTCACTGGACAGTAAACTCTACAACTATATTCTAACTCAATTACCGTATCCACGGTCAGTAGAGGGCATAGTCTTGATCTGGCGACAGACAGAGGGCTGCAAAGCTACCCCCTAATGTCAACTCGTCGCCTGCTGGGCAAATAAACCACGAATTTCCTACATGAGGGTTATTAAACTATTTCTGGCATTGGTATCGCATATGTATGCTAACGTCATGAACAGATTCGATTTTCTTTTGTTTCGCTGTGTCTTGATTGCTGAATCGTAACCGTCTACATAATAAAATTATACTGTTTGAAATAAAACATCTGTGAGATTTGTCTTATTTTATATGCATATTCTGTTGAGTAACAGCGGCTATTTCTACTTCTTGGAATTCTCTACTAAAGTCAGTGCTAAATCTCAAAGTCTTGTTCGCAAGCATGCTCTTTTATAACTCCAGTGTATTTGTACACAAGTACGAGGATTTGTAAATCCGTTTTAATCTTCTAGTACTTTTTAAATGAAATTATAAACGCTACGTGCATCAGAACCAACTGGAGCTTTTCAATAGTGAAAGAATGGTCCAAGTCGATCGAGCCTTTTTATCTCTCTCTCTCTCACTCACACATACACAAAGTTTCTCTTTCTGTATCAATATTGTAGGCACCCGCCTCGGTAGCGTGATGGTTAGCGTGTCTGCCTCACGTTCAAGAGGTCGCGAGTCCGAATCTCACTTAGGATAAGTTATCCGGTTAAGGTTTCTTCCGAGGTTTTCTCTTATCCTGAGAAGACGAATGTTAGATAACTTAAAGCTCCATGGACCTCGAGTTCATTTAAGCATCATTTCACCCGTTTCATTCATTCACCGTCCGATATGACACAATGTTGGAAGACGTTAATTAGCGTGGCCATTGAGAGCTGTGAAGTGCAGAGAAATGTGTGCAACTATTGAATTGAAAACCTCTTAAAATTATTTTGGTAAAGGTTTTTTATAGTTTTCTAACGTTTTTTATTAACATCCTCGAATGACCTAGCTGTCGACGGGCCCTTAAACCCTACTCAATCACTCACTCACTCCAACGTAATGATATATCACACGATGAATGAATGAAATTGATGAAATGGTCCTCAAATGAGCCCGAGGTCCATGGAATTTAAAGTTACCCGACATTCGTCTTCTCAGGATGAGTTAAAACCTTGGAAGGAAACCTTATCCTAATAACTCACCCTAATCAGATTCGAACTCGGGACCTCTTGAATGTGAGCCAGACATGGTTTTCTAACCTCGATGGTGTACAACGAAGGCGCCTACTTTTTTGACATATCACATTTCCCATGTTACATTTACAACTTTCAGTTCTTCGCAGTATTTAATTTTCTTTGGTTGCTTACCACGTTTGGTGTCCAGCATTAGTAAGCTGGAGACAGATCTTTTATAGCGGCCTTGTCTGTTAAACGTTAAAGGTCAACTTGCGTAACGTTGGTTATGTTCCACGCATGTTAATTATGTTCAAACACACATATATAACCTAGTGTTTCGAAATAATGTAGTTTCGAAGTCAATGACAAACTACCATCATCACCTGATGCGTATTATTTCAACACACTTGTCACATTCAACATGTTAATGCTATCTATGCCCGGTACGTAGAGGAAGCACCTATTGTATTAGATCTCGAGATGTCATAGACATGTGATACTCTCATACATGTTTTGAGAGCATCTTTAATAAACAATTATTTTTTTAAAAAACCTCATGTGTTGCACTCCCATAACTTTCTCTACTCTTGTACAAGCTATTCTTAAATACACTTGTTCCTCTATTTCATGTTAATCGAGATAAATATTCGTAGAACTATATTTACTAACTATATAATATTTTTTATTGTAGATGCCAGGGGAATATGGGAATAAGTAGGCTTTAAGCGTTAGCCGATTTAAAGCTGGTCGCTGTGTAATGCCTTTAAAATTACATTACCTTAGCTTGGCCAAGCGATTATAAAAATAAGGCCATCACTAAGTCCCCTATGCACTATGTAATTTTAATATCGCCAAATATATATTTTTTCTTTTTGACTAAGGGAACCCCCAATCACTTCGAGCGCTTTCACTGCCAAGGATTTCTTAAAATTTTTTACAAGGTATTGTGAAGTCTTGGAACTTAAAAGTAAACGAATAGCAGGAACAACGGAAAACAGTCTTACGTATTTGGTTGAATGGTGATCCCTCGAAGTTCAATGCGCTGGGGGATAGCTCCCAAAATATAACGGGTGATCCAAAAGACTTCGAACCGGCTGAGCTGTGTTTTATCTGTACTCGTCCTCGGCGCTCGTCGCCGACTGCCGCTGCCACAGAACAGCACGGATGAAACCATACAACATTTTTAAAACTACTTTTAAAGACTTTATTTACTAATATAATTAAAGCAGATGCTGAAACTGACCTCCGTCGTTGTCTATACATTTTTGACACCTCTGTAGGAACTTATCCATCATTCACCGCAGTTCATGTTGAGAAATGCTGGCAATTTCCTGGCGTATATTTTGTTTTAATTCTTCCAGGGTATTTGGTTTGTCTTGTAAACTTTATGCTTTAAGTTACTCCAGAGATAGAAATCGCAGGAGGTCGGGGGACCGAGAGGGCTACAAATCTCTACTAAGAATTTATTCTTTCTGAAACACACTTTCAATTGTTCTCATCGAAAGATTGGCTGTAAGAGCTGTTGCAAAGTCTTGTTGAAAAAAGGCAAAAGGTTAATTCCCTAAAAACAGGGGGCAAAGTTGTATTCACGTATGTCACGGGCGTCAACTGCTGACTTGAAAAAAATTAGGCTATAACTCTTTCCACTAATGGCGCTACGTAGACCAATTTTTTCGTCATCAACGGGTATTTCATGAATAATATTAGGTTTCTCAGAGCTCCAATAACGATTATTTTGTGTGTACACATATCCAAGAAGGTGGAACCAGGCCTTGTCCGTGAAAAATATTAAATGTGGGTCAATTTCGCCATTGTATACACTATTGAGAGTTAAAACTACAATGTAGAGGAGGTGACACATTGAGTCAGTTCTCCCCGTCTATGCACTAGACCACTTCAGCCGAGCTACATTTTTTTAAAATTAAAAATCGTTGTTTAATATACACATGTTAAGTATCACATTGTAAGTTCGTTTAAGTTTTTCTAGTACAAGCACTACATTCATACTATCATATGAACAATTTATATTGGAACCACTCGCTCTGCTTGTTTCTCTGCCACAGATGGGACTTATACCGACGAACATACACGAGAAAGCCCGCATGAAGGCGATGTAGAATTTGTCTCTGAGCTATTAGCAATAAACAATAAACCTCTGTCTTGCAAAGACATCCTGGAATTGCCTATTCACTAGCTAACGAAATTAACCCTAACCATATGCAGTTTCTTCTGACAGATTCTAGAAGTATCTTTAGAAATATCGCATTTCAGTTCATTTAAAGTGCGACTAGTCCTGCAGATTTTGTCTTAATGAACGCAGGGGGTTATATCAGAGAGTTGAGAATGTTATGGCTGGTAAGTTTGTCATGAATATTTAGCGAATACTATATGTGCTATGAGTTATTAGAGCAACTTGCCGAAAAATGTAATAAAAATTCAGACATTAGATGGCACTGTGAAGAGAGTCTATAGTGAAAGAGCAGCGCTTATTTGTTGTCAAGTAGAGAAAAGTCGGTCTGAGTGGCTCAGTTGGTTAGATGCTGGTCTAGTGATTCCAAGGTCGCGGGTTCAAATTCGGCCCAGAGCGATAGTTTTTAAGTGTGCTTAAAAACGACAGCTCCATGTCAGTAGATTACCTGGCATGTAAAAGAACTCCTGCGGGACGAAATTCCGGCACACCAGCGACGCTGATGTGATCCTGACAATTGACAGCGTCGTTAAACAACAAAAATAATTTTAATTTCTTTATCAACATACCGAGCGAGGTGACGTCGCGGAAACGTGTACGTTCGCATTTGGAGGTCGCGGGTTTGATCTCCTTCAACCACGCATTCTAGGTTTTTCGTGGGTTTTCCGTGTCACTTGCAAATGCTGGGTTGCTTACTTTCATACCACGACTTTTCTTCCATGGTTTCCCTTCATTCCATTTCCTTATTATCTTTCAGTTATCATCTTTCAGTTGTTGGGACCCAAATAACGTAGCTGTTGACGGGCCCTTAAACGCCACTCACTCACTCACCCACTCACTCACACACCCACTCTTTCAGTGCTTTCAGGTGAGTAGTGTTGGCAGTGACGGACACTTGGTGCGGATGCTGTCCTCAGCGCTGGGTGGTAATATGTCATGACTAGATGTAAGAAAAAATACTTTCCAAATATCTACGCATTTTTCTGAAGATATTAGCAATTCTACCAATTACTACTGCTTCTGCCGAAAGAAAATTGTCCACTCTTAGATAACTAAAAACATGTTTGAGAAACACATCTGAATGAAATTTTATTATTAACAGTGATACCTCTACTTGGTTTCAGTTAATAAATAGGATATTAAATATATCTTACTATCAGGTCGAAACTGATTACAATTAATTTCCTTCTTATTTATATTAACTGCTTATCATGCCAAGAGTTCGGAAGGTCATGGATCCGATTCCCACGGACGGCGTTCCTGGCCCATGGGTTTTCCCGTGTCACCATGCAAATGCTGCAAAGGATAATTACATTTCCCGAATTTGCCATCCCATTTCATCATATTTTCAATCCAGTATATTAGGGACGGAAGTGTTGGCGATGGACGCGTTAGCGCTGCCGTGTGGGGAATGTGCGCACTGTAATTCCTGTTCCAGTTAGATGGGTGGCCTTGTAGTTGCCGGGCCTGCCGGAGGAGCGCTATCGAGACCCATGCGGCTGGTGGCTGCTGGATGAAACCTGGTGTTGAGATGAAGAATATCCAGTACACATTAGGGGCCCTCATGTCGATTTGCTGCTCGCCCGGGTTTCCTCAGCCCGTAGTACACTCTCATTCCATCACTTCCTCCCAGGGGTCTGACATACAATATTCAGCTTGGGTTCAGTTGGAATCCCCTCCGTACATTGCCTCTATTTACCATTAAATGGACTTGCTTTGCTGTCAATTCATCATATTTGCATAACTGATGAGTTACACTGCTGGTATCCCAAGGGAAGTAAATTTTATAAATTTAGTTTAACATAAATTCATATATTCTGTCTTTGTTCCCTCCTAAAAACTGAATCTAAATACGTCCCCTGCATAAGCATTCGAAATGACAGCAAGGCCAATCCAAGACGTAAGCATTACATATTATACTTATTTCGTAGATTATCAAAAGATATTATTTACAGCTAATATACTGATGACTTCGCATCAGCTGTCGTAAGGTTTTTGTTACTAATTAGAACTTTGCAACTATTGCAGTTCATGTTGCGTTAGGCCGCTAGTTTTATATAAATGTTGTTGGCAATTTATCTGCACACAGTATGGAAGAAATAGAGGCATAACTAATTGTACGAACGAATGCAATCAGAGTGAAAAATCAGGGATAGGTGTATTACTTGCGTGACAAAGTCATTAATGTTGCCATGTGAACGAGAAAAACACAATATGATTTGCGTGACCTAACCATTGCACTTGACACAATAGAATAGACACTGCCTTGTAGTCCTACGCGAGCAATTCCATTGTTATGCAAGATTTCATTACCTGAACTAAGAGTGCGTAAGTACGTAATTCTGTATTATTTCCCTGGACTGTCAACGCTATGAAGGTGATATCTGTGTTAATACTATGCATACAGGTTATTTACTTACAGTTGAAGGCAGTAATATTTTTATGGATTATGTCAGTGACTCATTTAAACGCATATTTAAGCTGGCCAAATTTTTAAATAAACTCAATTCACTACTTTCATAATTCGCGAATCCCTTGCATAAACTCCATAATGGTTTCGCCTTTGAAAATCTGCGAAATTCAGTCACCACACTTCGAAATAATTTGATCGGCCATGCAACCTCCATCTTGGACCTATGATTCTAATTCATTTTAATTGCCCTTCAGTGTATTTTTGGGCGGGGGGGGGGGGAGGGCAGAGTTTGTCCAAATATCTCTATAGATCGAAGCCTCAGGATGGATTGCAAGAGGAAATGTGTCTAGTGTGAAAATAAACTAATCAGATTGACATTTTTGTTCATATAGTTGTAAATCCCAAGAGTGCCCTACAGATATCCAGATAAAAAGATATCAGTAATGATGGCAGCTGGAAAGGTGCACACTGCAGAGTAAAATTATTTAAGGACACATTTTAGTTTCTGAGGTCAAAAATATTTTTTGTTTCTTTTCACTATTGAAACTTCTTTTCCCTTCCGTGTCCATTGATACATACTATATGGGTTATTGTACATCTTATAACTTTTAAATAACATGCTTCATCTACCACACCCTCTTCTGGTTGTTTTAGCTTTTTGCATTTTCACATAACATAATTTTCTACATGTAGGTGCCATTTTTTCCAAAACTATGCGATCTAGAAGCTCAGCATTTCTGATCTCTAAGGCATCATATGTACTTTAAAATGAGTGGAGCAGTTTTGTTGTATTTTACATGCAATTTAGAAACTATAATGTTATTTATTACAAAAATTGGGCTAGTTTTATAAATATTTATATATAAACAATTTTCAGTGTGAAATTAGAACTAATCCACACATTTTGTCGGAAATACATTTTCTAGGTTCACCATAATTTTAAACTCATTAACTCATTCTTCAAATAAGTGCATCTAAGTGAACATCGGCATATCAAAATTATTTTTTGTGTATTAATTTACATGGATGTCACTTACCTTGCTTTGGGTCTACAAACCTGATACGTATATATAAGTATATATATGCTATGTAAGTACTGTACAGCCATGGAAAAAAATATTGAGCGCATTGGAAGAGCAGAATATTTCTAAGTCCCACGTCAAGTTGCAGCACGATTTACGCAAGCCGATATTTCCAACATGCAACTGAGTTTATTGATAGTCTGTTGCAAATGTTACTTATTGTCTGTCGGACACACACAAATAGACAGTTTGCTACGCCGCATCCTTCTTCATCAGGAACAAATACAAATGCGAGTGTCCGACAGACGATAACATATGGAACAGACTACCAATAAACTCAGGATGGATGTTGGAAATATCGACTTTTGTAAACCGCGCTGCAACACGACTTGGTTTTTATATTCTACTCTCCTAATGCGCTCAATCGTTTTTTCTATGGCTGTACAATGAGTTAAAAAATTATTATTATAGCTATAATGGTTTAGGTGACGTTCACATTACAATACCGACATGTTTCACGTTTAGACGTGTGTTTAACTACGATGTGCCCGTAAGAAAGTCCTCTGTCGCTCTGACTGAAGTTTATAGCCAAACATCATGAGATGTAATTCCCTTCGGTGTCCACATTCATACGTATTATCTTCCCATGCGCCAATTTTGTGGAAAAACAATGGAGTTTTGCTGCTTAAAATGATAGATCGAGGCACGCTGAAAGGACGATTTTCGACATGCGCGGGTGAGCAGAAACTGTAAGATTTTCGCAGTAGGGTTGCCCGATGTCGTCATTCCGTAACACGGAGGTTGCAATATCACCAGGTGGTCTTAGATATTAAGTGCCGCAGCATTGCTAGAATAGCACAAGAGCGTGTGTTTTAGTAAGAGGCCTAAACCTTGTTGGTATGTTAAAACCCTAGCTGTAATCTTCCTCAGAACACGCTGGAGTTGTTGATGTCAAACACATTTCTTAGAACAGGGGAAGACAACTTCGGGCCGTGTGACGTATTTAAACGAAGAGCCAGCTTGTACGCTCGTGTGACGTCAGGCGAGAGCGGTGTATTGCTGTGCTGCATAGATCAGCGGCGCTACTTGCACGAAACTGAATGAATATGAAAAATGTTATTTGGGCATGTTTGCAACCTACCCGGGCTGTTTAGGGAGAACCCTCTTCAGCCTAGTCTGAGGGTGTTTATTTGTTGTGTGAGGGATCTTAACCGCGTTAGTGCGAATTTAGTTTATATTTTGTGTTTTTGTTGACGTTGTATAGTGTGGTTTGTAGTGGTGTTGTGTTTGTGTTCAGTTCCCCGTGTTTCACACCAGTTTGAGACCAGGCTTCAAGATGTAGGAACATTGTCAACTACGTTTCAGGTCTTTGCGACCCCATATTCATTGGATGTTAACTATGTTTCTAGCAGGTAGCAAATTGACTTGATAAATTTACAGTGCGAAAATTTGCTGAAGGACAACTATAAACACAAGGAAGACTTGACTGATTGTTATAAGAATGTTCCTCAAACCAGATTTCTGAGGTTGTATGCCCTTGTTGCACGGGTATTATGTATGTTTGGTTCTACGTATGCGTGCAAACAATTCTTTTCTGTTATTAACCTTTCTAAATCAAAATCCCGACGCATATTGCCAGATCACAATCTAACATGCAGTCTTCAGCTACAAATGTGCCGTACATTACGCCCTAACATTGACAAACTAGTTAAAGAAAAGCGAAACGGCGGATATCGGAAAATGTCCACCTAATTGTTCTGTATAGCTCTCCTCTAGCTCAGGCAAAATAGTTATAATTTCTGTTCTATTTGCGGTATAACATGACTGTTACCATGAACTAGAATATATATGGCATAAAGCCGAAATGTAATTAATTATAATCTGTGACTATATCGTAATTGAAACAGTCAGCAGTAAAATTGCGATGTCGCGCACGCCTTTCCTCTTCCCCGCTGTGACGTCACACGTTCAACTGGTCGTCGTTGCGGGCACGTGAGCTGAGTGGGCTGACGTCACAGCAGCGATACCTGTCTTCCCCTGCCTTAGAACCACATTCTCGTGACTGGGTACTGGGTACCGTCGTGATATGTTCTGTGAAGCATCTCCAGTACATCAAGACTCTGAAAGTAATATGATGGAACTGTCATTTTACATATTTATGCGCTAGCTTAGACTATGCATATCGAGGTCTTCTCGTATACATAGCTTCCACACAACGTGACGAACCATATAAAATTTAACACTTTTGAAGACATAATTTTCCTCCGGAAATTAATAAAAAATTAAAACTGAGTTATTATCTCAATCGCTCAGGGAGAATTGATATTGTTCTTTCTTTATTTTTTATTCTTTTTACGTTTTTTAATTGGGTAGTTCATATCGGGCAATGAATGAACATGAATGTATGAAACGACGCTCAAACAAACCTGGCGGCCATAGAGCTTAAAGTTGCTCGACATCCATCTTCTCAGTGGCGGCTCGTGTTCGTAACAGTTTGTGGAACACAATTAATTATAAAAATGTAATACGTTCCATTCTCATGGCTTTCTTTCTCTGCTCATTGTTCTACATACTGTTGTTGCAAAAGCTTTCTCTACTGTCTGCTTTTTGGTGACCGAGATGTAGGTACTTTCGTTAAACAAATGGAAATTTCGTATAGATACTGCAAGAATGCACCAGCGATAGATTTGTAAAAAGTGTATCGCTATGTGATGGCTTTGAAATTCTACCCTCTTTGCATAACCACGAGAAAGACAAATAGCGACTCGCCAATAGCAAAAGGTACATGTATCTGAGAATGTATGTAAAGTAATAACAAAGAGTATCTCGGAAATGGTTAATGTCATAAAAATGTTTTACATCAGTGTTGTCCTTTAAACACATCTGTATCGTTTGCAAATGTGCCCGCCTCGGTAGCGTGATGGTTAGCGTGTCGGCCTCACGTTCAAGAGGTCGCGAGTTCGAATCTCGCTTAGGGTAAGTTATCCGGGTAAGGTTTTTTCCGAGGTTTTCCCTTATGCTGAGAAGACGAATGTCGGGTAACTTAAAGCTCCATAAACCTCGGGTTCATTTGACCATCATTTCACCCATTTCATTCATACACTGTCCGGACATTACGTTGGAGGGCGTTAACAAACAAAATAACATCGTTTGTAGAAATATTTTGTGTTTCTCTTATGGTTTACTAGTTATACAAAGGTAATTCAAAATTACTTATATACCTTATGGCTAAGGTAGCAGAATGTAGTAGTGAAAGATCATCATTTGTATCTACGTGGGAAACTTGATACCTGTTTACAGAGTATGGGGTAGTGTTAAAAAGTTCAGTTTACAGCATCATTATTCATCATGACATGCGTCACAGTAATCAGATGCTTACTTTGCACATCCAATGGCATGGACCATCATGACTGCGACAACATAAAAAGAAACCATCTGGAAGTTTCACCACGAAAACACTCCAAGAGGAGGAGAAATGCTGTCAGGTTTTCACCGCATTTTCCATCAGTGTAGTTGATGCCTGGGAACTGCTTCGTACCACGGCGTGAATTCTTCGCTTCTTGCATAACTTCCGCGGGAGAAAAAGTGCCAAAGGAGAATTGATTGATGTCTATCTCCTTGCTGCTCGCATATATTGGATAAGAGTGTTGCGAAGACGCACAGTTCAACCCCTTTCTGGATGATGGTACATTCGCCTGGTCGATTGCTCCTCCATGGTTTCCATCGCTTTATATCAGACCCTGGTAACTCACGGAATAGCTTGACCGACCCTCATTTTTTTTAACAGCTAAACACACAGTTATCAATGCAAGGCCTTGAACGGGTTACGCGCAGAGAGTACCAGTTGCCCAGGCCTACTTTGCAGAATTGTTTGTCTCTGAGACGCACATTCTACTGCATCTCCTTGGAGTTTACATGGTCTTAAAATGGCCTTCAAAATAAGTTTCGGATACCGTGAGATCGTCAAACCGTTTGAAAGGTTTTACACAGGTGTCCTTCCTGCAAAATTCTGAACTACCCATGATAACAGGTACCAGGACCACTGCCAGCCTACCAACTGAAAACATCACGTCCGTTTTCAGCCACTGGGACGAACTTGACTGACCCACCTTAAAACAGGTTAGAGAGAGATGTAGACCCTGGATTAGTTGTATCACCACTAGAGTGTTTCATCTGGAATTGTCTACACACATGACTACAAACAAATCTCTTGTGACATTGTAACAATTCACTGATCACTCAGATCTACCACACACGATCTACTTGGACAATGCCAAAATATTTCAAGCCACAAACACAGAACACACCAAAGTTTGGCAGATGTCATCCTGCAACACTTACCAGTTTCCCCACCCAAAATGGTAAAGCTTGGAAGTTTACTGCACCTAAGGTGGCTTGGTGAGGAGCCTTCTGGGAAAGAATGGTGGGCACCACAAAGTGTTGCATATACAACATGCTATGGCTTGCGCAATTACAGGAGCAGTTGAACACAATTGAGAGAATGTATAGGAAAGAGAGAGCTTAAACCTCACTTTCTTTTCTTTGTTTTGTTTTATTTAACATGTAACACTTCATTACTCCAACTTTGCAACATCTGCATCGCCACCAGAGTGCAACATATTTTCTTGTTTCATGCTGCTTTCTTCATATGAAACAGTTTGTTAAAACTGAAAGCATGTACTATAATAAAAAAGATGTTCATGTGCATAAATGGTCGATCTCTGAACTGCTGAAAGCCAGAGTGACATATTAAAGACTGGCTGAAAACTCACTATATTGTAACAGGACTCAAGGGTTCATCAGACCAAGGTGCACTACATGTGAAAAATCTACTTGGGACATACTTTAATGAACTCCTATTAAATAAATGGAAGGCCAGCAAATTAACATTTTAAACCACTATAGCAATAGTGATCCAAGCCTCAGAATCACAAACCCTGACATTCACCGTTTTTTAAAAACTGCTCTTAGATAATAGAACATTTTAGCTATTGCTTGGATCTTTTTTGCCAAACTAGAAGAGACCTTTATTCTTTTTTGCTACATTTATGCCCCAGCTTTAATGGCAAAGGTCATATTGGTGGCTTCTTCTGTGGGCCATTGCCTATCAATAACAGTGTTACTGTTTTAACAGTGAATTTTGTGTCTGTAGGGTTTTTAAATATTGAATTCACTCACACACATTCACACTCTCATTCATACTTCTAGACTCTGAGGAGGATAAGGAATAATCTTGGCTGGATAAAAATTCCTATCCCACCTTCTGTGAATTGAACCCAGAACCCCTTGCACAGCAGGCTATGGGGA
Organism: Tenodera sinensis; assembly: GCA_030765045.1. Lineage (NCBI taxonomy): Eukaryota > Metazoa > Arthropoda > Insecta > Mantodea > Mantidae > Tenodera > Tenodera sinensis. Next base: position 34,568,818 of record CM060967.1, read on the forward strand.
CGCAGGGGGCCAGCCGGAATAAACTTATCTGGAACCACTGAAGTGATAATCTCGCATTTTCCACTTTGGCACTTGGATCACTGTTGCTAATCACAGTCCAAATGAAACTTTAGTGCTAACAATAGTGTAAGTCAAATTGCATTAAGAGGTAGATATTCTTATCTTTTGAGGCAATGCATCATTGAAATATGGTAAAATAATTGTAAATTTTAAATTTTGGGGTTTTTTTGCATTTTTATTATGCAAACAACTTGGCTGTTTAATATCAATTATTTTAAAGTCACAAATTAATGACTGAGAGGTAGAACTGAAACTTAAAAATACAATGCCACAACTGGGATTTGAACCACAGACCTTCCGCCTACTGGGCGACTGCTCTACCACTGAGCTATTGTGACAAACTGCCAGAATGGCATTAAATTCTCAAACTAGTTCGTATTTCTCCTGGCAAACTACAAAGGCAGTCTCACATCAGAGAAGAAACACCAGAAGAAGCATCACCATGGAAACCCAGTTATTGTCCGGTTGATAATGGAGGAAAGTTAACCTTCGAAACGCATCCCAGAAAAATATGTTGTAAGTGTTGTTCAGTGTTATTAATTAACTCACCTTTTAAATTAAATTAATTACAGCAACACTGTTTTCAAACTTCTATGAAAGGAAGATAAATGTCATCAAGTTTTATAATTTTTAATGGCATGCTCCTGTTTTATACTAAGGTTTGATGTTTAACTTCATTTTTGAGTTATGCTGTTCAGACACACACACACACTCAGAGGTGCACACATACACATGCACACATCCCCTCATGCATGCACCCACACCCACACATACCTTTTTCTAAAAATGCTTTTTGTAGATTCAAAAGATTTTTCCAGTGAAATCTCAATTTTTAATTTTTGGATGGAATGCTTCCCCTACTTTCATAATAAAGAAAGTAAAAACAATTCACTATGAATCAAAAATCTAATATCTTAACCACATATAACACAACAGCTGAAAGTTTTGTGTGTACTAAATGTTTTATGTTCTGAATATTTGGCAGAAATTTCAAAGCAATCTGAAGAAAGCTGTAGACTTTTGGATTTTCACAGATGCAATATCTTACATCATTAAGTTATCCTGAATGAACTTGAAGTTGTAGCCCAACAGTCTCCAATACAAGGACATCATGCTCCAGCAGTAGGCATCATGTTGGTGATGGGAGCAACCGCTATGTGAACAATGTCCTATTTTACATAAATGTAACTGATGTAGTGCCAATAAACAAACTCACATATACTGTCTTTAAAAGTTTATACATCATTCTACATAAAACCTCTGACAAATTAGTGAAAAAAATAGTTCTGACTTTCTTATAATATACGTATACCAGTGAGGTTATTGCCTGCAGTAGCATACTGAAGTAATATTAATACTTGCATAGAACTATTATACCAAACAACTTACTGGATTAAAACAGTAACAGTGGAACTCTGGAGAACAAATTCCACTATGAAAGCTCTTTTTTTCTCTTATCCTTAATCAGAGCAGCGTGCAGAAAATCAATAATGCGATTTTTATCACCCTCCTTTGTTGGTGGCAGGGCCAAGCTACTCACAAGGTCTATAATAGTAGAAGGGCAAAATGTGTATATAATCTGAAAAATTGTCCCCATATTACCTGGATAGTATGAAACCTGTGAAAATAAACAAATGCACATGATTAGATATTAAAATATGGTGGAAATAATAATTTTTATGCATAAAAAGCATGTTCTGAAAAAATTCTTGCATTTAATTTGAAAAATGTAGTTCACGCAAAAACCATTCATCACAAAATGAAGAAATTTGGCTTTCTTAACTACCAAATATTTAATTTGATCTGTATAAAGATTAAGGTGAATTAAATCTTCTCTTAAAACTGAAACTTTTTGTGGTGCATTGCATAACTCTATCTTTTTAGTTATAATAAAACAGACCTATTTTTAATGGAGTACTCTTCATTTCATTTAATTTAATTGCATTCAAACTGATCTCATACATGTGACAAAATGACAAAATCTGTCTGGTTACTTTTCTGTCACTTTATCGTTTTCTAAAATGTTATCACAAATACACAGTTTTCTTCTCATCATTAATGTAATCTAGAGCAGTGCTCTCCAACTTTATGTGCTTGGACACATTTAACTTATGCCTAAGAAGGCACAGGTGCCATCACAAGCACCGTTAGGGCAAGCACCCTTCTTTCAAGAAGAAAAAGGGAAGACACTGGTTAGGGAAGTAACGAATACAGCTTTAGGTATACAAAAACCTATTTCATGGATATGTACTGTAAGATATTTGGACGGAAGTAGCTTTGTCTTGGAACTTGAATTAATATCAGAAATCGTTGGAGTAAAAATTTGCTTATGAAGGACACAAAGAAAATACATCACAGACACCATGGCTCCCTTTGGGCAGAGCTGGTCTACAGTCTTTCATGCTATCACAACTCACAGCTTTTACTTCTCATAAACCTGCCTTTCTTTCTTGCTAGTCCTTTCAGTGTCTCTCTTTGCTTTCTGTACTTCTCATATGCTTTGACAATTCAATCACTCGATACTTGTGAAACCTTCTTTACACACACAGCTGACACATTGACTGACTCGTACAGTCAATGACTTTAAAAATACGCCTGGCGCTGTGATTTAATCGAAAATATGATTGTTTTACGGGGTCTTGGGCTCTAAAGTGCATTTTATTGGGGTTAATTTCTTACAGCTCGTCATGCCCACATGAAGAAACAAATGCGTATTTTTAAAGTCTCTAACTGTACCATAACTGTAATTCTCTCACTGCTGTTTCCTGGCCTCCTCATATAATGGGGATGACGTCACACAGACATTTTGCAAACTCCTTCAAACCTGCTGGTGGTGGCATAACCAGATCTTTCTCAAAGGCACCAGAGAAAACCCCTTTGGTGTAGCCCAGGGGTGGTCAACAGGCGTTAATTTCTGGTGCCGTAGGAGACGATTACCACCTTCTCTCCATTTCGGTCCAAATTTACTTCCCTTCGCAGATGAGATGCATTTCCTAGGATTGATCTTGGATAAGAAGCTTAGTTGGTCATCTCATATAGAGCAACTAAAAGTACGATGTGACTGTTCCCTGAATATCATGCGAATTCTAAATGGCAAATCGTGGGGAGCTGATCGGACAATTTTGTTGCAAATGTGTCGCACACTAGTCCGATCCAAACTAGACTATGGGTGTATTGTTTATTCGTCAGCACGCCCATCTGTGCTGAGAACATTAGACGTGGTCCATAATAGGGGCATCCGTATGGCAATAGGAGCTTTTCCAACAAGCCCGGTCGTGAGCCTTTACGCCGAGGCCGCAGAACCTCCTCTGCAATATCGGTGTGAGATTCCCTTGGCAAATTATGATTGTGCGCTTAGATGTATGCCTAAGCACCCAAGTTTGCTTCGTTTTTCACTACCTTGCTAAGAGAACGATATAGGTAAAGCATCCTTAGTCCTAAGCCAGCGGATTTTCGTTTTCAGGAGCTTCTAACAAAGCTTGCAATTGAACTGCCTAGGATGTTTGCCAAGGGCGAGAAGCTCTACCCTGCTCTACCTGGCACGCCCCATGTAGAACTTGGGATGACCATACACCAGAAGTCTACAATGCCAATTTCAAGTATCTGCACTTGTTTTTTAGAATTTTTGACAAGCTACACTACCGACATTTTATTTACATTGATGTATCAAAGAATACCTGTGGTGTTGGATGTACTTATGTTTATGGAACCGAACCGCATACTTTCGGTTTTCCTAATAGCACTTCCATTTATACTGTAGAGCTGTATGCAATATACCGAGCTTTTTTATATGTACCCCATGTAGAATTTGGAATGACCATACACAGGAAGTCCACGATGCCAATTTCAAGTATCTGCACTTGTTTTTTAGAATTTTTGTCAAGCTACACTACCGACGTTTTATTTACACCGATGAATCAAAGAGTACCTGTGGTGTTGGATGTACTTATGTTTACGGAACTGAACCGCATACTTTCGGTTTTCCTAATAGCACTTCTATTTATACTGTAGAGCTGTATGCAATATACCAAGCTGTTTTATATATGCACCGTCGTAAATTAGATGACTGCCCGATATTGAGTGATTCCCTCAGTGCACTTCAGAGCCTTTGTGAGCTGTATAACCCCTATCCTATTGTACAACGTATCCAGGATGCCCTCCATGTTTTACATGCTTCTAATGTTAGCGTGGTGTGTGCATGGATTCCTGGTCATGTAGGTTTGCCGGGGGATGAAATGGCAGATTTGGTAGCAAAGGCGGCAACCACAGAGCCCAGTATTACCATCTCTCGTGTTACTTCGGAAGACTTTAGGCTTGAAGTGCGGAGTGCGGTGCTGTTGTGCTGGCATGAAGAGTGGTCATCTCTTAGCAGTAATAAGCTTAGAGAAGTGAAAGAACTTCCGATAAACTGGGTAACTTCCTCTCGCATATCTCATCACAAGGAGGTTAACTTGGCTCCGTTGTGAACTGGCCACTGCAATTTTTCACATGGTTACCTATTTAAAAGGGACCATGTACCACTATGTCCGCTGTGTGATAATGTTTTCGCAGGCCATCACGTGCTGCTAGTGTTCCTCTCTAGCACACCTTCGAGACTCTCTGCAGCTGCCTGCCAGACTTGCAGAGATCTTAGCAAAGGACAAAACAGTGGTTGATAAGTTTTTAAATTTTTAGTGCAGTGCAATGTGAAATTGAGGATTTGAAATTTTAGATACCCAATTTTTATACTCTTTTGACATATTTATAACTTTATTTTAATTTTGACTATTGCCACTGTTTTGTATATTTATATATTCTCCTTTTTAAAGAACAGAACTAGAAAAAACCATGCAACAATCCTTAACCAACTTACAAAGGTGGACCAAAGAAAATTTAATGACTGTTAATACAACAAAATCAAACTACCAAATCTTTTCGCTAAGAAAAAAACCACTAAAAATAAAACTAAATTTTGAGGGTCAACAATTACCAGAAACAAAGGAAGCAAAGTATTTAGGAGTTACATTTGATACCAAACTTACATGAACCAAACAAATAGAAAATGTAATACAAAGAGCAGAGAGGCGCCTTTCACTGTTAAAAGGTCTAACAGGAATGAAGTGGGGATGTTCCAGACCAACTCTTAACACAACATACAATGTATATATAAAGCCATTATTTACTTATTGCAGCGAAGTTCTTTAACAGCAAACACACAAAAGATTCAAATCTTTCAAGACCAAAGTCTGAGATTAATTACAGGTGCTATCAAAACCACACCAATAGCAGCTATGGAAATACTAACCAACCAATGCCCCATTGAATATGAAATAGAAAAGCGGCTCTTATTCAACACGAAAAGTTGATCAGACTCCCATTCAATACATGGCACAAGAGAAATTTTACACATACACTAAAGACTCAGGAGAGCTTACTTTCCAAAATTCAGGACATCAGGAAGAATGTACACCTTCCTAATTCAAAGGAAAACTTCATATCTAAAGTCAATCCAACACAAACATTAGACATCACATATTATTTACACCTGAAAGAAGAAGTTAAGAAAGATGATACTCCAACTAGTGTTCTAAAATTATTCCAATAGAGACAATCCATATTAGGTTTCCAGAACACGAATGGCTCCACATTTATGGTGATGGATCATTGATATCAAACCGAGATGGAGCAGGGGCAGAAGTCACGTGTCACCTCTTTTCCTATTACAAATCTTTAAGTTGTGGAACTACAAACTTTGATGGAGAAATTGAAGCAATTTGAATGGCCCTACAAAATCTTTTGTACAGAATTTCACATTTTCAGCAAGCAGTTATTCTCTCAGATTCCAGGGCAGCAATTATAGCAATTAATTCCAAGTTGTCACCAAAAAACCAAACAATTATAGAATGTTGGAAAATCCTTACCCATCTAACAGCACTTAAAAAACACCTAGTCTTCCAATGGATACCAGCTCACTGTGGACTGAGTGATAATGAGAAAGCTGATTTTATTGCAGAAAAGGGTACTGGCAATGTGCAGAAATCAATAGTTAATCTACCATTTTATGCAGCTAAAAGATTAGTCAACTCTGAATTCAAAAAAATTATTGAAAAATATTACTATGAAAAATCAAAAAATAAAAGATGGGAACTACCAAACATTCAAACAGTATCTTTCTTTCATAGAAGTTTGAAAACAGTGTTGTTGTAATTAATTTAATTTAAAAGGTGAGTTAAATAATAACACTGAACAACACTTACAACTTACTAGTTGTAAGTGTTGTTCAGTGTTATTATTTAACTCACCTTTTAAATTAAATTCAAACAGTAATTCCTGAGTATCCTCGAAAAACAGCAGTTGCAACCTTCAGGTTGATTACAGGACATGATTGTCTGGCAAAACATTTAAACAGAATTGGGATATATTCTTCGCCACTCTGCCCTCTATGTGATCTGCAAGAGGAAATGGATAGAGACCACCTTCAAATATGCCCGGCCACTTCTAATGCCCCATCCATCAGTGATATTGGAGAGCAAGAGGATTAATGACTTCATTGTCAGAAATCCAGCATTAGCTAACAACATATTTATACTGATGGATCATTGATATCAAACCAAGATGGAGCAGGTGCTGGAGTCACATGTCACTTCTTTTCCTATTACAAATCTTTAAGTTATGGAACTACTAACTTTGATGGAGAAATTGAAGCAATTCGAATGGCCCTACAAAATCTTTTGTACAGACGTTCACATTTTCAGCAAGCAGTTATTCTCTCAGATTCCAGGGCAGCAATTATAGCAATTACTTCCAAGTTGTCACCAAAAAACCAAACAATTATAGAATGTTGGAAAATCCTTACCCATCTAACAGCACTTCAAAAACAGCTAGTCTTCCAATGGATACCAGCTCACTGTGGACTGAGTGGTAATGAGAAAACTGATTTTATTGCAAAAAAGGGTACAGGCAATGTGCAGAAATCTATAGTTAATCTACCATTTTATGCAGCAAAAAGATTAGTCAACTCTGAATTCAAGAAAATTATTGCAAAATATTACTATGAAAAATCAAAGAATAAAAGATGGGAACTACCAAACATTTAAACAGTAATTCCTGAGTATCCTCGAAAAACAGCAGTTGCAACCTTCAGGTTGATTACAGGACATGATTGTTTGGCAAAACATTTAAACAGAATTGGGATATATTCTTCACCACTCTGTTCTCTATATGATCTGCAAGAGGAAATGGATCGAGACCACCTTCAAATATGCTTGGCCACTTCTAGTGCCCCATCCATCAGTGAAAAATATTGGAGAGCAAGAGGATTAATGACTTCATTGTAAGAAATCCAGCATTAGCTAACAACAACATATTTTCCTTTTTAGTAGTAATTTTATTTTTTATTGAAGTTTATATCTGGCTATTGCCATGAACTGTTTTTTAAGGGTGCTGATGACCATGAAGTTGAACGCCCTTAAACCTACAATCCCCCTTAATGGGCAAGCACATGCTGGCTTCCCCTGCACATGTTATTTTCCCCACACCACTGAACAAGGCAAGGTGAACCAGGCCTGTGATACCGAAATTTAGATTTCCGATCGAATGGGCTTTTGAAAAAGATACGTTTTAATTTAATTGCCGGATCTGAGATTTGCGATAAATATTGAGTAATAACATAAATAGATAATAGAGTAGCAAGTGTTGTAAGGTGAGCAAGATATGAGTAAATGATAGTCGTTAAATTTGTAGTATAAACGCATTATTGGTTTGAAATTAACGAGTCATGACGTCATACCACATAGTTTAAAATAAACGTTCGAAAGTCAGTTCTACAAACCTTAAAAGTCGCGCGATATATCTAATAAAATATAAAGTAAACATCGTTTAATCCTAAAAAGGTAATTATATATTTGAAAATCATAAAAGAACATGTTATAATAGAAAGGGACATTTCTAAATTGCGGGAAAAGGAAATAACATTTTGGATACGAGGCTTTCTTGGATGACGTCATGACATTCAAATTGGAAGCGAACGGTCTTCTTGGCGTGGGTAAGAGAGAAGCGTCTAGTCAGTACTCAACCAGAGAACAGTACGGGAGTTCGTGCAGTTCGTGCTGCGCAGAGGTGATTGCGAGGCTTCTACAGATACACATATAGAATCGGCATATCTCCCGAAGATATTTGAAATAAATGATATGCAAAGTTGTTCTTGGGTTGTCCTTTACACTCACGCAAACCCGAGATAAAGAGATTATGCTCAGCTAGCCGGAGACAACACACCAAATCACATCAACGTGACCAACAACATCACGTCACCAACGACTGCAGCTTCAAATGGCGAGGTAATAACTAGGAAGCAATATTACAGCTTCAAATTGGCTTCCCAACGTGTGGCTTCGAAAGAATGGACCAAACCCCAAGACGACCGAGCCAGCATCGAACCAGCAGACAAGAAGGTGCCCAGCGCGTCAACATCTGTGAAACGTGTAGTGAACAAGTTTAAGTGCAGTTAAAGTGAAATAGTGAAAATATTGAAAATTTTGGTGAGTAGAAAAACACATATAAATAGCTTAGAAATGGAAGACAGTGATAGTGAGTTTAGAGGTTTTGAAAGTCCAGAAATTAGGGAAAGTATAAGTAGGATGGAAGAATTTAATCGGAATGTAATTGGTAGCAGAATATGCCAAGAATTAGAAGATCAGAACGTTAGAGAAACACCTAGAGGTAGTGCAGAAATGTTTAGTAGTAATTCAGAAAGGCCAGCATTTATGTCAGAAATAGAGAATATGTTTCAAACGATAATGAAAAAGATGAGTACAGATTTAAGTCAAAAGATAGATGAAAATAGTAAAGAATTAAGAACGGTAAAAAAGATGAGTACAGAGTTAAGTCAAAAGATGAGTACAGAGTTAAGTCAAAAGATAGATGAAAATAGTAAAGAATTAAGAACAGTGAAAAAGATGAGTACAGAGTTAGGTCAAAAGATGAGTACAGAGTTAAGTAAAAAGATGGATGAAAATAGTAAAGAATTAAGAACAGAGTTAATTCAAAAGATAGATGAAAATAGTAAAGAGTTAGGACAGAAAGTAGAGAAGGGACAACAGGAATTGGGAATGCAATTGGAAAATCAGAAGAGAGCTTTCGAAACCTTTAGGGAAGAAGTTAGGGAGGAAATTAATAAAGTTAGTAGTGAAGTAAAAGAAAATAGAGAACAGGTAGAACAGGTTAAGGGAGAATTAGAGACAATAAGGCAAGAAGTAAAGAATTCTGAAAAGAAATTAGGTCAACAAGTGAGTGAAAAATTAGATAAAGAAAGGGAAGAAATTAGAGAAGAGTTACAGGGGTGTAAAATTAGAATAGAAAGATCTGATGTAGAAAATGAAAGGCAGGCTAGAAATTTGGAGGATGTTACAGACCAAATAAAAGGAGTAGTAACAGAAATTACTCAGGTAAAAGAGGCCTTAGAAAATTTGAAATTAAGTGAAAATGCATGTAATCACAACAATCTTAGTAAAGAAGTTGCAAGAAACGAGGCAATACCAGGTGTATCAGCTGACATTTCGATGCAAAATAGAGGTAACAGTAATTCCCATTCTGATCTCGGAAATAGCTCAGGGATAGGTGACCATTCAAATTTACATTGGCCTAACCATGTCTTAAATGAAATGACACCTCCAGTTTTTGAAAATGAAGATTCAGATGATCCTAAAGCCTTTTTAGAAGGGTTACAAGAGTACTTCACGGTGAAACGTATACCAGAGGAGTACAAGATGGTAATAGTAAGAAAATGCCTAAAGGGTAATGCTGCTAATTGGCTAGGCCTTTCTATGGGTAACAATAATGACTACAGGACCTTTAGGAACATCTTTTTAACCAGATATTGGGGAGCTAGTAGGCAGGCTAATATAAGAGTTGAATTAAGCAATGGAAAATTTAATCCTAGATCGGAGGAATCGATGGTCAACTATTTTATGAGAATAGCGAGAAAATCGAAGATGTTGGACCCTCCCTTGGATGAAAAAGATCTAATAAATATAGTTACTCCACATTTTCCGGAAACACTTCAACATTACCTAATCATAGCCCGACCCGATAGCATTGCAGCTATGATAGAATTATTATCAGCCTTAGAAGTCAATAAGCCAAAACACGCATTTGGAAATACATATGAAGGAAAAGAAACTGTCAATTCTTTCGGGCAAGGGGCACAGTATTATCAGAATAGAAGTGAGGTTAGGGAAAGATATAAAGGACCAGTACCAAGGATGGAATCATTCCGGTGGGAAAATCAAGGTAGATATAACCAGGAAGGGCATCACCAAAATAGAAATGGTAATCTAAGGGGAAGAAATATAAGGGTGAATTATATGAATACAAATAGATTTGATCGAGGTAGACGGGGCCGTTATTTTGGACATAGTAGAAATTCAAATGATGGGTATTGGACAAACGGAGATACTGAGTTTAGACCGAGGTCACCAAGACAGGGAGAAAGGTATTCTAGTGGACGAAATTCCCCTGAAAATGCGGAAATGGTCGAGGCCATTAACACGGTCAAAAACATGGTAGGAAGTAACCCCGATTTAATGCAGGAAAACAGAAGTAACAATTCGGGAAATAGTACAGGAGCCATACCTAAAAATCAGGGAAACGCCAGACCCGGTCAAACGCGCCTTCAGTGAGAACTGGGTATCATAGTAATGATTGTGATAAGTACTCGGAAATAAATAGTCCTGGAAGGCAAATGATGATACAAAAGAAAAGAGAATGGAAAAATAGAATTGACGAAAACGAAACAGTAGGAGATCCACCTAAAATCAAAATTGGAGTAAATGGAAAACAATACAATGCAATTATAGATACGGGATCAAATAGCACAGTATGCTCACAAAATTTTTATGATAATTTACAAAGTAGTGGCTTTAAAGTAATGTCTTTACCAGTTAATGGGATATATTGCTCGCTAGCTGTGGGAAAACGAAAAGAGAGAGTAAAATTTCAAGCAATGATAAATATTGAAATAAATGGGAGAATACTAGGAATTTTATTTCTGATTGTAGGAAGACTTGTGACAGATATTATAATAGGTTGTGATTGTCTTTATGCCTGGGAAGCTGTGGTGAATTTTAAAAACATGATTCTAGAAATGAAAGTTGAAGATGAGACCATTATAGTGCCTTTTGTGGAAGATAGTAGTTCAGAAACTATTATAAGAGAAAAAGAGGAAGAAGAAATCCAAGGGGATACATTCTTTGTAGAATATGTTAAAGTAGGAGCTATGGAATTAACTGAAGTAAATGTCAAAGAGTACAGAGTCGATAATAAAGAAAATGTAGAATGGGATAAAAATGATTTCATAGACAATTTGAGGGTTTCTGATGCAACTAGGTACTATGATAGGGAGAGTAGTGAAGACTTAGAAGAATTGTTGAGGAAAAAAGTAACTCAGGCTGATCAACTAAATGAACAACAGAGGGATAAATTGTTTGAAATATTAATCCGAAATAAAGAAGTATTCTCTGAGAAACCTGGTAAATGTAATATTTATACTCATTTGTTTGAGATGATACCCATCAAACCTTTTACACATAAAGCGAGAGCTATCCCTAGTACAATAAGAGAAGAGGTAGATGCAGTTATAAAGTCAATGTTAGAAGATGAGGTTATTGAGATTTCGAATTCAGAATTTGTGAATCCCCTATGTATTGTAAATAAGGCCAATGAAAGATTAAGGTGACACTAGATGCGAGAAAACTAAATTATTGTTCCTCATACTTTCCATCAGGGAATCCAACAGAACGTGTCCTCCGAGATATAGGAATTTATTTACGTGTACTTACACATCATAATCACAAGGATTGGGTGAAATATTGTCCATTGATAGAAAAGATTATCAATCACACCATTAATGTAGCTACTGGGTTTGCACCAATAAAATTAATGTTAGGAATTGAACCAGAACCAATATTGATCGGGGTACCAAAAACACTGAAAATTAATGACATTCAGTTAAGTGAAGAAGAAAGAGCGAAAATTGCTTTTGAACGAATCAAGAAAAAGGCAGAGAAGCGAAAATTAAAGAAAAAGAGTAGAAAACATAAATGGGAACCTAAGATAGGCGATTGGGTGCTGGTTAAAGACCATAAGTTATCAAGTGCATTGAGAGGTAGGAACAAAAGGATGGAATTGTTATATAAAGGTCCTGCAGAAATTATATCCAAATTTGGTTATCATACCTATGAATTAAAAGATGTTAAAAATGAAAAATGTCTGGGAAGATGGCATAAACAACTCCTTCGACCATACAAGAAACCGTGTGGAGCCTTGGAACCTTGATTTAATGTAAAAGAAAAATTGGAAGTGTCATTTGTATATTGGCGCCTAATCAGCTTGGAGATAAAATGTAAATGTTAGCTTACTTGAAAATCATATATTGGTCAGGTACTTACATATTCATGAAAAATGCAGAATGTGAATTGCTATCTACTACAAAGAGCTTAAAAATATATTGTATAGAGCTCACAATAACAGCTTCAAAAAAAAAGATTGTTAAAATGTTCATCTCCGCATAGAGAGAAAACAGAATATTTACTTTGTAAAACATTTGTTAAAATATTTAGATGTATAGATAGTTATCACAGAAAGACAAAGAAAGAACTTGTCTGAAGAGTGCAATGGATTTATATAAAAATATATGTACATTTTAGTGCTTAAAGGATCTAGTACAGATATGTGTTACAATAACAAAAGTGAAAAATCACAGTGCGAGTGATAGTGATAGCGAAGTGAGCAAACATGAACTGAAAGAAGGAAGTATAAAGAAAGACTCTTGAAATTTAACCTTTATATAAAAGCTTCACAGAAGAAACCATAACATATTGTAATTAGTATTTAAGGATTAATGTTTAGTCAAGTGTACAATTGTTTGTCATGTTAAAAAGATTAATGAGAAAATGTGTTAATAACCAATTTAAAAAAAAAGTGTAATTGAAAATTGTATATAATGGGAGTGTTGCCGATTATTCAAAATACAGGAGTAATTTTTAATTTTTCTTTCGGGCAAGACATTTACATTATTTTATTATAAAATAATAAAATAACATAAATGGGGGCATTTGATACCGAAATTTAGATTTCCGATCGAATGGGCTTTTGAAAAAGATACGTTTTAATTTAATTGCCGGATCTGAGATTTGCGATAAATATTGAGTAATAACATAAATAGATAATAGAGTAGCAAGTGTTGTAAGGTGAGCAAGATATGAGTAAATGATAGTCGTTAAATTTGTAGTATAAACGCATTATTGGTTTGAAATTAACGAGTCATGACGTCATACCACATAGTTTAAAATAAACGTTCGAAAGTCAGTTCTACAAACCTTAAAAGTCGCGCGATATATCTAATAAAATATAAAGTAAACATCGTTTAATCCTAAAAAGGTAATTATATATTTGAAAATCATAAAAGAACATGTTATAATAGAAAGGGACATTTCTAAATTGCGGGAAAAGGAAATAACATTTTGGATACGAGGCTTTCTTGGATGACGTCATGACATTCAAATTGGAAGCGAACGGTCTTCTTGGCGTGGGTAAGAGAGAAGCGTCTAGTCAGTACTCAACCAGAGAACAGTACGGGAGTTCGTGCAGTTCGTGCTGCGCAGAGGTGATTGCGAGGCTTCTACAGATACACATATAGAATCGGCATATCTCCCGAAGATATTTGAAATAAATGATATGCAAAGTTGTTCTTGGGTTGTCCTTTACACTCACGCAAACCCGAGATAAAGAGATTATGCTCAGCTAGCCGGAGACAACACACCAAATCACATCAACGTGACCAACAACATCACGTCACCAACGACTGCAGCTTCAAATGGCGAGGTAATAACTAGGAAGCAATATTACAGCTTCACCTGCTAAGCAGAGTTGGATGGTGCGGAGTATCGTAGAACATGCAGTTCAATGGGAAGGCAACTTTTTTGTTTTCAAGATGAAGGCAATAAAGTTAAGTGCTTGATTTGCAAGACTGATAGTTGCAGATTTATAACATTTCTCTTGCTTATGCTCTGTGTTCATGTAAACCTTATTCTACTGGAAAAATACAATTTTTTGAAGCAATTGTATGACACATTCTCTTCACAATTTGAAGGCTTAAAAACATTTGAAACCCAAATCCAATTATTTTGCACTTTGAAGTTCCCATATAGAGAGGCTTCACACAAGCCAAAAAATATGAAACTACTTTCATTGCAGAATTCCACGACTGTAAAATGTTCTGAGAAGGAAGAGTAGGAATTATTTAGGTCTCTGCCCTGCTGTGAGTATGCAAGATTATGTTTGTTTGCATCTAGTTTAATGGCAGCCTTTGGTTCCACTTATATCTGCAAACAAACATTTTCAAAAATGAACTACATTAAAAGTGAGTATCGCAGCAAAGATAAGTGAAAGTCATCTTGCTTACCTTTTGAGACTGTGCATTTTATCTTTTGCACCAAATATTAAAGACCTTCTGAAATGTAAATCGTGCAAAAAAAGTATCCTCAGAAACAATCTGAGTTAATCAGGAGTGGAATATGAATGTGTATGCCTTTGATTTCCTGTACATAAGAATGTGCTGCTGCCACTGGAACTCAGTAACCATGGATAAATGCATCATTCTGTCCCAACTGGTGGAAGGAGTTGATTTCACCCTCCCCTAACTTGCCTTTCGTTGAGCACCATTGGTGTACCCGTTTCAATTATTGTTAGTCACATGCTTACTCATGTGAGAAAGCTTAACCTTGCACCTTTGTTTGCTCACCAGCCTGGTATGTGATGTGAAGCACTTTGGCCCTTTGTTATGTGCTGAGCCCAGCGTCAAAATAATTTAATTGCATAGCCTGCATATGAGTTCTTTTTTAAAGATTCCCATTGTGTTGAAGTGTTACCATCAGGGTTGCCAACTCATACGATAATTATGGGGGCATATGATAATTTTAATGTTTGTACAATGGTTGTAAACCCATACGATAATTATGGGGGTGTACGATAATTTGAATGTATGACAGTTCGATATCGGCAAAATATCATTTTCACTGGTTTGTCACTCCAGCGAAATGAAACTAATTACAAATAACATCACTTTTGTCCTCATTGTCTGTCTCCAACCCGTAGGAACCATTTCCAACCCTACTAAGCCTGCTACCCTTTATCCTCTTATTGCCAGTGTGCCAAGTCTGATAATCTCAATGAAGAAGGCACTATTCAGAAAATTGATCAATGTAGAAAACTTGGAATACATGCTATTCTGTGTGAAATAAAGAACATACCTGAACCTGACAGTTTCTGGAATGCTATTAAACATATGTCAACTTGGTGGAAATACTGATTTCAAAGAACTAGCTGCCTTTGCATTATCAGTGGTTTCCTTGCCCCACAGAAGCACTTCTTGTGAAAGAGTTTTTTTTTCTAAACTGGGTTTAATAAAAACCAAAGTTAGAAATAGATTGGCACTAGATACAGTAAATGAACTCATTTTGTCGTCTCAACTTATGAAAGAACGTGGTAGATCTTAAAATCTGCAAGTCACTGAGAAGATGTTAAGGTTTATCTCAACAACAAATTTGTATAATGCTGCAACGGAAAGCTGAACTTTCAGATGAATAATACGAGAAACATAAGTGCTAAAGTTGTAATATCTGTTGAAGTCATCAATCTTGTAAGTGGATATAATAAACATCATTACTCTTATTATTTATTTATTTATGCCAACAAATTTACTGTTGGTGTTTTTAAACACACAAGTCGTGTGTGGGCAATGTTTGAGAGGTAGAACTGGAACTTAAAAATTCAATGCCACAGCTGGGACTTGAACCACAGACCTTCCGCTTACCAGGTGGGTGCTCTAACCTGGTTACTTGTTACTAACATTACTCTTATATTTTCATAAGTATTATACTGATATTTTTATTGTTGTGGCGTTCGCTTTATGATGTATGATAATTTTGAATCCAAATCTATAATTTTGAGTGGCTGGTATGATAATTTTACTTTTAAATGTTGGCAACCCTGGTTATCATAGTCTACGATGTCCCACTAATAGCCCAGTTATTAGGTTTATTTGAGATCTACTGAGTTCTGTTATAGCTTCAGTAAACAAGGAGGATATTTTACTCCTGGTTTGCTTACTGTATCTTCATCCTTTTGTTTGAATCCATTGCCTTTGGTGGGAATAACTAATTCACTTAACAATTGTTTAAATAGAATTTTAAAAATGGCAAAAACTAGTTCCAATCCACTGACTGATTGAGCAGATCCTTTCCTTGCAAAAGTATCTGCTTTATCATTGCCTAGGACTCCCAGTGTTCGAATCAGACTTTCTGATGAGGGAGAAAACTTAAGTTTGTATTATATTTATGGCAATAATGATATTGATACCAGTGGTAGTAACATTGGTGTGTTATATACATAAAACATACCAGTAACAGGGCAATATGCATTTCACTGTCTTTAAGAGCACAGTGATTTTGTATTTCTGAGCAGTACAGACATATAACTCTCCCAAAACTGTTTGATAAAAGTCAGGGGTGACTTGTTTTCCATTTTCAAATCTAGTTTTATCTACACATCCCTCAATTAGTACAAAGCACTTACTTTCACTATTTTCACTAACACATGTCACTTTCAATGCTGTACTTTTTGCCTTAGAAGCTGTATTATTCATATTACTTTAAGTTGAAGCCTGAGATTCGAACTGAAATACGTCACTATCATTACTTTCTGTAACTTTTTGCTTTCTTGCCACAAATTTATCCACGTTGATGAACAATAGAACAGTGAGTTGCAAGAAACTGAACTGAATACTGCATGCTGCAGGTGTTATTGATGGCACAGAATTGCTGGAATTGTCACCTTGAATGCCAACCCTCCCAACTAATGAACCTGAGAATTCTTTATTGTTTAGCATACTTGTGATATGATACATTTGCTTACTCACAGCCTCACACTCATACCATGCACAGTCTGTATTGAAAGTGTTTCATGTATTCTTACATTTTCAAAGAGCAGTAATATTTTCAATAAAAAGAAAAAAGAACCTTCCCTGGTAGGGAAGGAATTCTTTTTCAATGAGCAGGGAAAATTATTTAACGAGAGGGAGAAATCCCCCCCACCCCCATTAATTCAAACCCTGAAGATTTCTCTTATGCCTAAGCAGCCACCCAATAGTAACTTCATGCTTTGCCAACTGTGCAAGGTTTGTTAGGCTGTCCTAGACTAACTTAGTGTTATCTGGTAATCTGCAATTACAAGGGCATGCTAAAAAGTAATGCCTTCAATTTTTTTTGGGGGAACATCCTTAAGGCTTTTGGAATAAAACAAACTGTATTACCATTCTAAATCTTTATTCTTCATATCTACATATTTATTTTGCAACATAATCACCCTGGTGATGAACACATTTCTCCCAACGAGAGACCAGTTTGCAGATACCATCACTGTAGAATGTCTTACTTGTAGATAGAACCACAGCCTCACCTCTGCTTGCACCACTTCATTAGTATCAAAGTGAACACCTCAAATGCCTTTTCTTAAGGTTTGGAAACAGATGAAAATTATGTTGTTAAGTTCAGTCTGTATGGAGGATGATCAATGACAAGGAACCCAAAATGTCGGATTCTTGCAGATGTTGCAGTGCTCATGTGTGGCTTGGCATTGTCATGCTGAAGGAGGGGGCGCTCCACGTGGGGACAAACTTTTCAAATACATGCTTTCAATTTGTGGAGGGTCTTGCAGTACCTTGCAAAATTTATGGTGGTGCCTTTAGGCATGAATTCCTTATGCATCACACCTTGAACATCCCAGAACACTGTGAGCATGACTTTTCCTGCTAATGGCATGGTCTTTTTGGCGGTGGTGATCCTTGGTGGTAGTACTCTATTGATGCTCTCTTGCTTTTGGGGTCAAAATAGTGCACCCAGATTTCATCACCTGTCACAATGTTGTTAAGGTACCCATCACCCTCACGCTCAAAACACCCAATCTTCTCTGCTTCATGACAGGGATGAGCATTTGAGGCACCCACCATGCACACAGTTTTCTGTATTGTAGTTCTGCAATCAGGGCCTGTACACGTTCATGTCATATGCCAAACTGACCTGAGAGCTGTCTACAGTATCCAACAATTGTCTCTGATGAGTTTATCAACCCGATTCCAATGAGTCTCATCAGTTGCTGTATGCAGTCGTCCACTTTGAGCTTTGTTGCAGACATTTATGTTGAGGTTAGCACTGTCATTATGAGCACGAACAACCCACTGGCGCACATTACTGGTGTTAATGCACTCATCACCATACACAGCTTTCATTATTCTATGGATTTCAATTGGAATATAATACTTTCTTTAACTTACCAAGCTTGGTATTTAACAACTTTTCAGTTTTGTCTTATGCTGTTCATGCATGCACACACACACACATGCACACACACATAAACACACACACACACACACACACACACACGTGTGCACATACTTTGAGAAAAGTGTGCCTGAAAATTGTAACTGACAACAATAAATTTCTCCGATATGGTTACCTTTACAAAAGTAAAAAATTGTATTACATTTTTTGTTTAGCAAGATTTTGTCTATCTTATACATCATGGTTTATCAATCATGCAAAAGATATTCAGAGGCTATTCTCAGAAAAGTCAAGGTATACATTTTATTTGTGATTTAAATATCTTAAATATCTGGTGCACTAAAAAAAAACATCTAAAAACTAAAAAACAAAAAGTCTCCTGGACCTGATCACATACATCCAGAGTTCATAAAAAACCTTGGAAAAACAGCAAAACAACAACTACTAAAACTCTACAATCTATCCTGGAAAACCACTGTACCTGCTGAATGGCGAAAGGCAATAATTGTCCCACTCTTGAAGAAAGACAAAACAGCATCAGAAATAAAAAATTATAGACCAATAGCTCTTACTAGCATATTAGCAAAAGTGATGGAAAGAATGGTGTCAAACAGGTTAAATTGGTTTCTAGAATCACAAAATTTAATTTCCTCATGTCAAGCTGGATTTAGAGTTCCACTCTACAAATGAACAAGTCTTACTTCTCAGTCAAGAAATCAAAGATTCCTTCAATAGAAAAGAAGATAATGTATCAGTTTTTATTGATTTCCAAAATGCATATGATTCTATATGCAGAACAAAACTACTAAAGAAAGTAAAAAATATAGGGATACAAGGTCCAATGTTTTCATGGCTATGTCATTTCCTAACACAAGGCTTTATTGACACCAGATATGGAAGAAACATCTAAATATAAACAAGTAGACCGTGACATACCACAAGGGGCAGTACTCAGCACAACACTTTTTAATATATTTATTAACGATCTGCCACAACAAACACAAGAATCAGGTGTGAAGTGTGCACTATTTGCTGATGACTTGGTAATGTGGACTTCAAAACCAAAAAGCAAAAGTACAGAACTAGAAAAAACCATGCAACAATCCTTAACCAAATTACAAAGGTGGACCAAAGAAAATTTAATGACTGTTAATACAACAAAATCAAACTACCAAATCTTTTCACTAAGAAAAAAGTCACTAAAAATAAAATTAAATTTTGAGGGTCAACAATTACCAGAAACAAAGGAAGCAAAGTATTTAGGAGTTACATTTGATACTAAACTTACATGGACCAAACAAATAGAAAATGTAATACAAAGAGCAGAGAGGCGCCTTTCACTGTTAAAGCGTCTTAACAGGAATGAAGTGGGGATGTTCAAGAGCAACTCTTAACACAACATACAATGTATATATAAAGCCATTATTTACTTACTACAGCGAAGTTCTTGTAACAGCAAACACAAAAAAGATTCAAATCTTTCAAAACCAAAGTCTGAGATTAATTACAGGTGCTATCAAAACCACACCAATAGCAGCTATGGAAATACTAACCAACCAATGCCCCATTGAATATGAAATAGAAAAAGCGGCTCTTATTCAACAGAAAAGTTGACCAGACTCCCATTCAATACATGGCACAAGAGAAATTTTACACATACACTAAAGACTTAGGAGAGCTTTCTTTCCAAAATTCAAGACATCAAGAAGAATGTATACCTTCCTAATTCAAAGGAAAACTTCATATCTAAAGTCAATCCAACACAAACATTAGACATCACATATTATTTAAACCTGACAGAAGAAGTTAAGAAAAGTGATACTCCAACTAGTGTTCTAAAATTATTGTCATTAGAGATAATCCTTACTAGATTTCCAGAACACGAATGGCTCCATATTTATACTGATGGATCATTAATATCAAACCAAGATGGAGCAGATGCTGGAGTCACATGTCACCTCTTTTCCTATTACAAATCTTTAAGTTATGGAACTACTAACTTTGATGGAGAAATTGAAGCAATTCGAATGGCCCTACAAAATCTTTTGTACAGAATTTCACATTTTCAGCAAGCAGTTATTCTCTCAGATTCCAGGGCAGCAATTATAGCAATTACTTCCAAGTTGTCACCAAAAAACCAAACAATTATAGAATGTTGGAAAATCCTTACCCATCTAACAGCACTTAAAAAACACCTAGTCTTCCAATGGATACCAGCTCACTGTGGACTGAGTAGTAATGAGAAAGCTGATTTTCTTGCAGAAAAGGGTACCGGCAATGTGCAGAAATCAATAGTTAATCTACCATTTTATGCAGCTAAAAGATTAGTCAACTCTGAATTCCAAAAAATTATTGAAAAATATTACTATGAAAAATCAAAGAATAAAAGATGGGAACTACCAAACATTCAAACAGCAATTCCTGCGTATCCTCGAAAAACAGCAGTTGCAACCTTCAGGTTGATTACAGGACATGATTGGTTGGCAAAACATTTAAACAGAATTGGGATATATTCTTCACCACTCTGTCCTCTATGTGATCTGCAAGAGGAAATGGATCGAGGCCACCTTCAAATATGCCCGGCCACTTCTAATGCCCCATCCATCAGTGAAAAATTTTGGAGAGCAAGAGGATTAATGAATTCATTGTCAGAAATCCAGAATTAGCTAACAACAACAACATATTTAGCATTACAACTGAATATCATTAATGCTATTTTGAGAAAATCCAACATTTGAAAAAATCTCTGTTGTACAGGGGGAGTTTGGAGTGGGGTGATTTTCTTCAAAATCTTTTGTGCCCCATCTTTGGAATATCTGAACCTAAGTACCAAGTTTAGTTTAAGAGGTAGAACTGGAACTTAAAAATTCAATGCCACAACTGGGATTTGAACCACAGACCTTCCGCTTGCCGGGCGGACGCTCTAACCACTGAGCTATTGTGACAAACTGCCAGAATGGCATTAAATTCTCAAGCCAGTTCGTATTTCTCTTGGTAAATCACAAAGGCAGTCTCACATCAGAGACAATTACCCCAATGGTGACTTACTATTGCAAGTACTTTATATCCCAGGATTAAATAACCTTCATATGGTAATTATTATTTATTTATGCCAACAATTTGGCATAAATAAATAATAATTACCATGTAAAGGTTATTTAATCCTGGGATATAAAGTATGCAAGTATGCAATTTGGCATAAATAAATAATAATTACCATGTGAAGGTTATTTAATCCTGGGATATAAAGTACTTGCAATAGTAAGTCACCATTGGGGTAATTGTCTCTGATGTGAGACTGCCTTTGTGATTTACCAAGAGAAATACGAACTGGCTTGAGAATTTAATGCCATTCTGGCAGTTTGTCACAATAGCTCAGTGGTTAGAGTGTCTGCCCGGCAAGCGGAAGGTCTGTGGTTCAAATCCCAGTTGTGGCATTGAATTTTAAGTTCCAGTTCTACCTCTTAAACTTTGCCCACACACGGCTTGTGTGTTTAAAAACACCAACAGTAAGTTTGTTGGCATAAATAAATAATAATTACCAAGTTTAGTATTTGTCAGCCATACTTTTTTTGATTGTGCTGTTCGCAGATGCAGAGAAGGATCTCCTTCTATAAAAGCTTTGCTTGGGTTCAATAGAATTCAAAACATGCTTTTCTGTTGTGCATTGAGCAGAACACTTCATGTAAGTACATAGCAGAGAAAGTGAAAATGAACAACCTTACCTTGGGATGTAATCCAATGACTGCATCTTCCATATCATTAAGCACTTCATAGATTTTGTCTGCAGCTTTACTAAGAAGTTGCATAACTGGCAAGCTTTTCTAATTAAGAAAAATAATAAAATTAAATTAGATCCTATTATGAAATCTATACTAAAATTATAAAGAGAGAACATTTGTTTAGGGTGTGTTTATATCTATAGAATAATCTCAGAAAACAGTCATTTTCCTAATATTTAGAGCTATGATACCGTGAATCACAAAATTAATATACTTTGAGTCAAACTAATACTCAATGCTCCATTTATTTCCAGTATTTATCTTCCTAACATCATCAGTAATATATTAATAATAAGTAAAAGGTGCATTCAGAAGAGCATTCAGTGTCTATGTGGTGGTTTTTTATAAGTTTGTTCAGAGTCTGTGTTCTTTTTTTGCATTTGTTGAAGTCACACTTTTGGTCATTTTACGCACACATTGGTCATTTGGTTGGTGGTATTTACTGTCTGTGCATATTTTTTGTGATATCTGTGAGTCACAAGCCCTGTAACTGCATGCCTCTGCTTTTGGTTACTATTGGTCCACTCCCAGTTCATGGCATCTGTTTCGAAGAAGTTGGTATCTAACTCCCTTTGATTTTGCTTTCTCTTAGCTGTTGCTTTGATGTAAGTTTTTGTGGCTGGTAGCAACACTTTGTATCTTAGTCTTCCAGGAAGAAGTTTCTCTGGTGAGCATATACACCATTCTGCTTGGTGCATTCTTCCTTTCTCCAATGGTTTTCTTAGGAACCTAGATTTAACTTTTTCAAGTTTTTCCATGTCGCTTACTGCCAGCTTCTCCCATATTATCTTAATCCCGTAGGTTGGAGTTATTACTGTTTTCAACAGTCTCATGGGTGTCTGTAGTTCAGCTGCGTGATGTTACTGATGTTTCACATGGCTCTTATTGCTGCTGACAATCTTTCCTGGATGTGAACACTGGCGGATCTTGAGGTTGTCTGTATTGCTAGTCTGAGGTATCTAAATTTGTTTACTATTTGCACTGATTCTCATCCTATTTTTATGCCATCTGTTTTTGATACTCTGCCTTGCCCTTTGAAGACAATTTGCACTGTTTTTTCTTTGTTTATTTTCAAAATGTTTTCTTCTGTCCATTGCTGTAGTGTGTTCATGTCATTTTGCAGCTCCTCTTTGTTCTGTGATCCTAGGGCCATATCACCCATGTACCTTACTAATGTACATAGCTCCACTCATTTCCTATCAAGTATCAACTGCCACAATGTTGAAGAGCTGTGGGCTTAGTGGATCCCCCTGTATGACTCCATTTGTTTGAGTTATGTCCTCTGATTCGCTCGCTTCATTTGATATCTGGATCCAGTTCTACCTCATGATGTTCTTTATTATTTTTTGCCTTGGGGTGTCCATTTCCTGTCACATCTTCCAGTTTTTGGATTAGTTTTTTCTGATTTATGTGGTCAAAGACTTTCTCAAAGTCTATAAATATGGTATAGTATTTCCTATTTGGCTTTCACTGGGTGTCTTCTATTTCATTCAGTAGTATTGCTGCTGCTTGCAAGGTGGATTTTCCCTTCCTGAATTCAAACTGGTATTCTAGTATGAATTCTTGTGTGAGGACAGTCAGCTTGTTTGTTATTATTTTCATGAATATTTTGTAGATTGCATTTTCTAGTGCCTGTCCTCTACACAAGTTCATGTCTTCAGTGTTGCCTTTCCCTTTTTAGAATATCTTTAGTGTTGCCCTTCTCCACTGTTATCAATAAATATCAGCATATATTGACTGTTGGATTTCAATTTAGGGAACACTCTGGACAATTGAGGTGCCTCTCTGTTGACCTGATACTTGAAGTTTGCCTTCTTGTTCTAGGTAAATATTAGCAATAAATGGAGCATGGAGTATTAGTTCAACTCAAATTATATACAACTAATTTTGATTATTCTTTCACCATTGAAAAGCACTGTCCTTTCTAATGGACTCAGGTTTCAAAATTTGTTCTGATTCTAATTCCTAAACTACTGAAAGTATTTACAAGGCCTTGATATTACGATATGAACATGTTGGAGTTAGAAAAGAACATGCATGTAGAGAAGCCTTCATGGGAAAACGATATAATTTGACAATATTAAGAGGGCTTTTTAGTAAACTGCTCTTGGAATCGAAGAATTAGAAAACCAAGTAGCAGAATGTATATTGCTGCTTTAGTTTTGCCAATTTGGTTGGTTACAGCCTCATCAACCAAAGCTTGTTCATAAACTCTTTCTTTTAGAGTTCTTCAGTTGGGGATTTTTTTGATGTTGTGTTCATCTGTGAACCTCTTGATGCAGTCTGTTACTTTGTTCCATGATTTCTCGCTCCTCATACCCTCTAGTCGTGACTTTGTCGCAGAGACAGTAGTGGGTACTATTCCGTAGGCAATATGTGTTTTATTGCAATCACTGATGAGAGGTTTATCGTATAAAGAGTTCTGCAGTGATGTGAATTGAATAGTAGTCCACAACAAGGTTATAATACCCATTTCTTCTGAAGCTGAACTATATGAAAGAAGACTTTTAATGGCACTTGGAAATTATAGAAAGCATTGATAGAACACGTCCAACATCTGCCTTACCCTTAAAGGTGCTTGACCTTTAACAACCTTCTTCTAGGTAAAGACTCAACTTTGGAAGAAATGAAGAGAAAATGAGTGTTGTGACCTAATTCTTTGGGGATATTCAATTGTTGTAGTGATGCCATAATCACATATAGTTTCCAAGAGTCTCTTTGCCATAGCTTCTGGGTTCTTTTCTAATATTTTATCTTCAGAAATTTCATATAATGGGAACAATTTAAAAATGCCCTTAGAGCATCACTTTTACTTGACTGTTTGCTTGTGTAGACTGTTGTTAAGTGCTTCCTCTTAATGTTAGTTGGCTTTTCGTTCAAATTTTCTGTAAATATGTATTACCTTTTGTGTCTATAAATGAACACACAAGCTCTTGAAGGGTGCAGAATATTTTTATCTGAGGGTAAATATCCACCAACTTCTTAACAACCAAGACAATTCTGTGAGAACAACACCAAATTTGGAATAATCTCGTAGTACAAAAGACTTTATTTCATTACATGGACCTCACATGTTTCCTGCTCCATACATACTCTGGCCCAGCACACCAACTGAATCAAAGCAGCGTTAAACTGCTGTACTCGAGATTTTATATTTATTCCCCTTATTCTTATTAGCTTATACAGTATTGCTATACAGTTTTATGTAACTACAGTAAAACCTGCCTTCAACAGACCCCATGTTAAGCAGAGGATGACGTGAAATGCAGGAGAAAGCAATGATTGGAAAGGTGATGATGGAGCAATTGGTGGAATGAGTGGTGGGGGAAACTGTAGAACCTGGAGAAAACCTGTCCAGATACCGCTTCGTACACCACAAATACCACATGTGGGTCCCTGGGATTGAGCCCAGCCCACCTAGGTGTTAGGCAAACAGTCTAACCACTCGGTCATGGCACCACCTTTTAATGTATACAATTTATAATAAAAAAGTTGTTTGCAGGTGCATGTAACTTATTTGATCAAATCAAGGGTTTTCACTTGAGAAGCTTACAAACTCATTAACTTCATTTTGAATATTATTTTAAATTACTTCTGCAATTTTTAATACTCCAGTCTTGACAATGTTAGAAGACAAATATGAGTATATATTTTAAGAACTTGAATCTGATTGTTGGGAACATATTAGTTTCATTGCTTTTTCAATCTTTCAAACTATATGATAGGTTGCAAGCAATTGCTTTTAAATCATAGTCTGAGTTTGCACATCATCATGTCTATCACATTTGCTAGAGTGTGGTTTCTTTAAGTATCATAATGCTGTTATTTGTTCCTGCCCTAAAATGAAATTGCCATAATAATTCATGGATTTATGTATAACTACAGTTATATAGGAAATCAAATTTTGACTATTACATTCGTATAGGAAGTCCCTAATATCTTGTGTAATTCAATATGAATAACTAATAAGTTGCATATCAAGTTGGTAATAAAATTACCCAATATCATAGCATGATCATTGTGATATTTCACATAATGTCATTGCATATTAATGCTGTTGACATCCATCAATACTTTGGAACACAATGAACATCTCATAGTCTCAGTTTTACTACAGAAAATATACTTTTTCCTCTTACTCAGCCCTGCATAGAGTTTCAGTGGTTTTGAAAATGTTACTGCCAGTAGAATACACAGTACTCGAATAATGGACTGAGCCAATGCTGATAATACTGCCTAAGTTAGCAGAGGGGGTTAAGCATGGAGAGGGATGTTGCATCATTAAAGTTGTGTCACAGTTCAGGCACTGTCTCACAAGACCAAAATTTGTGATGCCTGATTTAAGCCATTCCTCATAACATGTGAAATAAAAATAGGTGAATAGTCTGCTGCATATATTCCTTGCACACTTTATCTTGAGCCCTGAAGTCTAGTGCTGCAAAAAGTGAGAGTCAAGAAGGTCTATGCTTTGCCAAAGTATCAACTGAAAATTGCTGTCCATACTCCAGTGTTGTCACTTGTGCATTTCACTGTATTGCATTACCATTGTTCCTGTTCTCTTGCATTATAATACCAAATTGATTACAATTTACGAGTAGAATGATTATATTTTAGTTTCACCTGCTAGGCTGTTATTCTTGGACAATTATTTTGACGCAACTACCGCTATCTTCTGTTGCATGCCTACTGATCTCAAGGCTGGAGTCCTTGTTTGTAATGTTATAGTGCTGCCCTCTCTTTTAATTTAAACTGGATGATATCAACTGGTGGGATTTCAAAATTCCTCACTTTTTGTGCATTTTTAGTTATAAATATTTTTTTCCTGTACATTAAGTTCTGCATTGGTTTTTGCATGTTGTCAAATTTTTATTTCTGTTTTTATATCAAATTTGATCAGGTACTGCTGATTTATTTGAATTTTACATTTCTTAGGTGTTCCCTAAGCCTGGTTTCTAAGTTTCTTTTTGTTTGGCCAATATATGTATAACTGATTAGCAGCTTTAATAGAGTTTGAAAAGGCAGGTGTGAGAGGACTACTGGTAGAGAGAGTATTCAAATATGTAGTTTAAGTGCAAGAGTTACCAGATACAGACATAGCGAAAATATGCCTCAAATCTCAAGAAGAAATAACAACAGCAATGTATGAACTAAAGAAAAATAAAGCCCCAGGAGACAATGTCAACTCAATTACTAATAAATGGAGGAAAAGACTAGAAAATGAAATACTTAAGCTGGTACAAAACATGGATTAAAGAAGAAATCCCAGAAGAATGGAACATATCAGTAATTCACCCAATACACAAAAAGAGGAATAAAACAATATGTGGTAATTATAGAGGTATAACATTATTAGATACAACAAATAAAATCCTTGCAAAATTAATTGCTAAAATAATCTCAAAAATCATGGAGAACATCATGGGAGAATACCAGGGAGGATTTAGGAAAGGAAAGACAACTAAGGACCTGATGGTTATAGTGAAAATCTTAAGGAAGTATTATGATTTTAATATTGGCCTTCACTGGCTATTTATAGACCTTAAACAAGACTATGATAGCTTGAATAGGAAGGAAATAATAGAAACATTACTACAGTTCTACATAAATTGAGGAAACTAATTAGGTTAATACAAATAACACTCTCCAAAACCAAAGCTAAAATTGCAATACAAGGAGAACTAACAGAAAAATTTGAAATAAATAAAGGAGTACAACAAAGAGATCCATTTTCAACTATACTGTTCAATATATTATTAGAAAGAGTGATCAGTAAGATAAATCTTAAACCTAATGGTACAATTCATAATAGGATGATTCAGATACTGGCGTTTGCAGATGACATTGTAATAATAAAATTAGTAGGTCAAGACAGGACTTACAAACATGCTTCAAGGAACTGGAATAAGAAAGTATGAAAATGGGATTGGAAATCAATGAAAGCAAACCAAATATATTATTGCATCTAGAAATCAGGATAAATGAGATAGGATAGACAATATTCAGATAGGAAGGCATAAATTTGAAAGAGTTAGCAGTTATAAATATCTTGGTACAATAATCACAGGAAATACTGTAGTTGGGAAAGAAATTCAAGAAAGAATTAAGGCTGATAATAGATGGTGTGGAGCATTATTGAATATAATGAGAACTAAAGCGCTATCAATAAGAGGAAAAGAGGAAATTTATAGAACTGTCATAAGACCAGTAGTATTGTATACTTCAGAGACTTGGTGCATGTCAAGATAAAATAAAAGACAGATAGCGGCATGGGAAAGAAAGATATTGCAGAGAATTCATGGACCTGTTTGTGAGAATGGTGTACGGAGAGCAAGAAATAACAAAGAAATTTATGCAAGATATGGTAAACCCCAGATTACAGGCGAAATAAAAAGTTCAAGATTGAAATGGTTAGGGCATGTTGAGGGGAGTAAAGAGAATTCATTATTTAAAAAGATTTATAAAGGAAAACCTAGTGGGAGAAGATGTAGAGGAAGACCAAGGAAGAGATGGTTGGAGGCGGTGAAGGAGGACATCAGATGTTGGAGAAGACAGACTGAGGATAGAAAGTTGTGGGCTTTGATAGTTCACCAGGCACTGACCCTAGAAGGGCCGTAAAGCCAGGGAGTGAGTGAGTGAGGGTTTTTTTTTTTTTGTTAACGTCCTCCAATGTAGTGTCATATTGGATGGGTGAATAAAATGGGTGAAATGATGCTCAAATGAGCCCAAGGTCCATAGAGCTTTAAGTTACCCGACATTCGTCTTCTCAGGATAAGGGAAAACCCCAGAGAAAACCTTATACGGATAACTTACCCTAAGCGAGATTCGAACATGCGTCCTCTTGAACATGAGGCAGACACGCTAACCATCATGCTACAGAGGTGGGCGAGTCAGTGAGTGAGTGAGTGAGTGAGTGTGAGTGAGTGTGAGTGAGTGAGTGAGTGAGTGAGTGAGTGAGTAAGTGAGTGAGTGAGTGAGTGAGTGAGTGAGTGAGTGAGTGAGTGAGTGAGTGAGTGAGTGAGTGAGTGAGTGAGTGAGTGAGTGAGTGAGTGAGTGAGTGAGTGAGTGAGTGAGTGAGTGAATATCCAATGTATGAAACACAGTTTATCAAACATCTCAAAACCTTATTAAATAAGTACTCGTACAGTATTAAGGAAAAGTTACAACATTTAATCTACTATGATTACCTAAAAATGACTCAATCATTCTGATAACAGTTTAACTGCCATAAGGTACCTACATACATACCATATATGAGAATAAGTTGAAGGGAGATTAAGAAAATAAGAAATATAATTTCTGCAAATACTTCATAACCATTTGTGTGAATACCATAGGATTTTTCATACGTTATGACAAATAACATGCATATTTATGAAAGTATAGTTCTAAGAGGTCTTAAAAACATATTGTATTGCTTATACCTTAACAGCCTTTCTCATCCCACTGCCTTTTAGAGAGCCAACTGTTCTTGTGGACACTGCTGTCATGCCTTATACTTTGGTCACTCTGAGGTGTAATTCAATAAGCAGAATCTCTAACATCCCTCTCAATGCACAACTTGGCAACAGCAGATTCTTTCGCTAAGAGTACATTGAGAGGACCCTCTCTATTGTGTTCATGTCATTAGCGGTGGAAGAAGGTTGAAGGACAGATTGACAATTTCTTGGAATGTGGTCTTTAAGGGTAGGGCATTACCATACCATAAAATACTAGTGAATAATTGCAAAATAGTTTCACAAAGAATACAGAGAGAAGTAAATAAAATAAACTTAATCATAATTTAAGGTTTAAAAATCCAAACTTCATACATGCTTAATGCTTAAACTTCATGGCCGGCACTGATCCAATAGAACATAGTTTCCGGGCTTGTAGGCTGTGGTGCACTCAATGAATTAGCATCTGACATTTCATCCAAAACTTTGTTCTCTGAAAATGCCCAACAGAGTTGTGGGC
This sequence comes from Tenodera sinensis, assembly GCA_030765045.1. Lineage (NCBI taxonomy): Eukaryota > Metazoa > Arthropoda > Insecta > Mantodea > Mantidae > Tenodera > Tenodera sinensis. The sequence continues at coordinate 34,598,984 of CM060967.1, forward strand.
AAAACGTCAGATGCCTAGAAGCCTGGAAATTACATTCTGTTGAATGCAATGCTGTGCAATTTTTCAATTAAAAAATGTACCATAATGAGAAATGTCCTGGTACACACAAATCTACATGTGGACCATGTTTTAAAATGCATTCACTAATTTTACATTTTTGAAATTCATTTACTTTTAAGAATGGAATCAATTTATATTGTGATAATATTAATAAACAGCATGTTATAATGCTGCAAGCTATGCTTATAGTCCAGCATTATATAATCAAATCTGAGCAAGCTTTAGATAAAAAATATGGTTCTAAAAGAGTTCTTTTTACCTGAACCTGATCCAGGTAGTCACTTGGATAGCTGCTTTTTAAGATGTTACTAGTTTCCCAGTTTGTTGCTATCTCTTTTAACAGAAACACTGGATTTGAAATGTTGGTTCTGAAAAGAATTAAATCATAAAGAAATGAAATATGAAAGCTTCCCTGAATTTTTGATATGGTACACTCACACAAACTCCTTTACTAACTCAATCTATAGTCTCATAGATTAAGTGAATCTTATATCTGTGATATTTCTTTCACTGTATCATTGCCCAGAAAGATTTCAAATTAAACAATAAATGCTTAGTTACAATATGTATAACTACATTATTGTAGGAACAAATTTAAAATTTTCCTCACTTGTATCTTACCTATAAAGCCATGGTTTTATGAGGTGCACTGAAACAGACCAGTTCATCAGTTCTCGTCGGATTGTGTCTCCAAAAGCCACAATTGCATGCTTTGACATGCAGTAAGCACACAATCCAGGAGTACCAACGTGACCTGCACAAAACAATAATTCATGTTACCTTCTTCCAGTTTCCCAGATAAAATCTACTATTCATTTAGGCCCAATTTTAAAAGTCTAATGCTATCACAGCCTGGCAACAAAGGATGAGATTTTAAACAAGTGATAAGAGTGATGCTTTAAGACTGAAATACTTATATAGGTTCAGTAGTGCTTTCTCAAGTCATGGGTCAATAACAGAAAAGTATGGACTGAATTCCCGCTGTGCCACTCAAATTGCACAATCAAAGTTGTGCTGCTTAGTATTGAAAAAATTGGAAGTTTTATTGCAATTGGAGGGAGGTATTGGTAAAATTTGGGCAAAAATTATGAAAAATCTGATTTTTGGCCTTAAACTTATGTCTGTACCTTGTACTTTCAGAGTCTACCATTGCTTGTGCTACACTGCCGTTTAAAAGGCTCTTACATAATGGTTTAAATGCCCATGTACAGATGGGCATGGCTCCTGAAATACATTCATCATTCCATTGCAGCAAAATTATGTACGATTTTGAACTTTAAATCAGGCAGTCAGATTCAGGATGGTGTATGTAAGTAGAAACATCTTCTGAGAATTTCTGCAAGCATTCATCTCGGTAAAACAGTGCTAAAGTATGGCAACATTTTTGTCTGTTTATGTGTCAACCATGTGGTGGTGTTTTCTGAATTTTATACAAGCATTTTTGTTTCTAAAACAAAATTGCAGCTTGCAATGACTTTAACTATTAGTGAATTCACTATGGGTTGTGAGGCTATTCTCTATGTAACGGGAAAGGTCACAGCTACTAAAGTAAGTCCAGTCAGCAAAAGAATTGGTAATTTTAGGGATAAGCAAAGATTAAAGCAGAATGCATTAAGTACATTAAATACCTAACGAGCAAAAAAAAAAAATTCCAAAAAGAAAGAAAGAAAAAACTTAAGAGCAGCATAACTTAAAGAAGAAGAAGCTGAATGACCTTCATATGATCCAAGGGAATTACAAAGCGGTAAATATATGTTATCATATCATTATCATCATTTTTCTTCACTTTCTATTTTATAGACATTTTTTAATCCTCAAAATACTCCTTCCAGTGCAATTTTCAATAGATTCCTTTGAAATTTTGCACACATATTCTTAGGTAGTTGCTTCATAAAATTTGGTGTTTTAAGTGCTCTAGGTTGAGCACTTTAATTGTTATTGAATTGTGATTTTGAAAATTATTAACAATTTGAAGAAAAAATTAGCCATTGATGAATCCAAAATTTTTTTTCACCAAAACTGTTTGGCATAGCCAACTAAAAATATCACCGTTTTGTCAACATAAAACAACCATATAGCCAGACTTTACTTTATTTATAACAAATAATATCTTATATGAAGCACTTCTTATACTACACTAAAACTGCAGCAAAGAATCCAATATATATTTCTTTTTCCAAAAACTCTGTTACATAGAAAGTGAAATTTGATAGACCTACTAGATATGCTTTTGCACACGTGCATACAAAGTTTCATGTCAGTGTGACAAAATTGTGAATTTTAATAATTTTCACAGTGCCTCCCCTGTATAAGAATAATTCTTTGGTAAAAATAATCCTCTTTTGTGATATATAGTTGAGGATGTTCATTAAGATCATCTTAGTGAATTGATAAGTATAAGTAGTTTCTCCTTCTTCTTCTCCTCCTCACTTCAATGATTAGGTGATATCACCTGGTCCAGTATGTATCATCAAAAATCCCCTAGTGAAGTCTACTTAAATTTTTTTCCCTGTTGTTTGAAGATTTGTTATCTAATTTGCTAATCAGGGTTTTAGTTGGAAAATTGAAACTACCAGTACTCAACTAACTCTTTAACATTTTCCAGGCTGGCTCACAGCAATGTTGTCCCGCAGTTACTGTTCTTTTATGACAGGAGATTCGTTTTGCTGATCAAATCCCAGTGGAGAGCCAGAATGGCACATAATATGGCAATGTATTTCACCTGAATTACTCGCCAGTGTGTAACAGCGTACTTGCCACCTTGTGTGAGTAAATCTGCAACATGCCACACAGCTCTGCTCTGGGGGAAGCTGCTGTCATGGCATGCTGGGTACTGACAGAGACCTATGACAGCAAATGAGTGAGGTTGCTATGATCTCTGTCCAGTGACGTATTGGCTATCATCCTTTGCTGCCACCCTCTACAGCCATGCTCTGTGCAACTCTGCTGCATACTTGCATGTACTCAGGCTAAAACTCACAAATTTGGAACAGCCTGTAATATGGTATTGGATCAAATTCAGAAAGAGGAGATCCAGTTAGATCAATGAGTTGACCTAAAATTTGTGGGCAGGTGTTCTTTGGTTCTTTGGAGATTGATGGTATAGATCATATAGTATTCTAAGAATATCTGATAGTAATTTATTACATGGAATAATTCACAGCAAACATTTTTCTGTGGTTACAGCAACCCCAGATTATGATAGACATACAAATTGTTTAATCTGGAACCCTATAACTCTGCCTACTATTGCTGAGGCACCATTGTGCCACTAATATATGAGGCATTATTTTAAATATTCTTCGACAGATAATTTTACACAACTTGGTTTGCCCAAGCAGTTGCCAATAGTTTTATTGTTAATTCAGGTGGGTAAAATTAACTCTCTATTTTTCTTTACATTCTTTTACATATCGTGTGCAGTAAAAACAAATCTTTCTTCAATATCTCTCCTCCATTAGCTTATTTTCTGATTCAGAAAATTTAGTATTTTTAGAATTTTATCAAAACAAGTAAATATACTTGTAAGAATAATGCGCATTGCACGTTTCAGAACTTCTGGTACCCACTTTGGACAATTCTATAACTACTGGTACGGAGTACTGGTGAGTACCAGCCCAACTAAAGCCCTGTTAATTATCTATCATCTGCCATTCTGTTGTTGTGATCTTTTCAATTTGTTTTATTTTCATTTAGCTTGTCATTAACTGAGAATGTATTTAAATCTAATCTTAATATTCTCATTTCTTATTTTGTCAACTTTAGTGCATCTTGCTGCATATCTCATAAATTTCATTTCCACAGACCACATTCATGACCTTTCTCTCTCTCTTTTTGCAATTGTCCATGACTTGAAGCTTACAATACAATGGACACAGCCTTGATCTTATAGAATTTAATTTGTTTCTTTTTTAGTTTTTCTTCCTAAAACTCTTCTAAAGTGTCAAATGGTTTGAAATCTATTAATTTCCCCCTATGTTGTCTACAAAGGTAGCAAGTCTTATAAAACTGTATATTACTCATAAGTCACCTTGTTAGAAGGCTTGAAACTTAAATATCAAAATTGGATTTTAATGAAGAAAAAATGAATAACAACTTCCCAGTATAGTATTGCAAATTCAAACCAATAATGAAATATTTTCAAAATAGAAATGTATAATCATAAATTGTGTAGTTTAATGAGATCACATTTTATATTTAGTAAGATTTTGTTACCTGTTATGGTTTACCAACTATGCATAAGTTAACCACAATGAAAAGGGGCTCAGAGGTATCAATTTTTTGGGTGGAATGTAAATTATATGTACGTGATAGAGAAAATAATAAATACAAAACTAAGTTGAATGTTGATCCCCATAACCTAACCTAACCCTGTGGCACAACAGCACTTTCCGGGACAAGGCCTACTGCCCGACTGCTGTGTCTGCCACCTCTGTCCACCACAGGCATCATCAGTGCGTTGCAGTACGGAAGGTGGGACGTGGTGGGCACTCCGGTCCCTCCCAGCTGGTTATGTGGTCTTCTTGGCCAGGGGCTGCTACTTTACAATCAAGTGGCTCCTCAATTGGCCCCTCAGGGACCTAATGAAGCTGAGTGCACCCCGAACCAGGTCTCCCGTTGGGAGAAAATCCCCACACCAGTACTGGGAATCGAATCCGGGTCCTCCGCTTGGTAAGTAGTAGTGCCGCTGCCACCACACTAAGGAGATGACCCTTTGGTCCACATTTAGAACTAAAATTAAGTCAACGAAACTAAAGAAGCATATTTAGCTAAATAACCACAATATTTGAATTGAAATATGCATGAGTTATTAAATTAATTTAATTAGTTACATTCTTTGTAAAGTTAAAAGTTTTTGTGATTATAAGTCTGAGTCATGGAGAACAAGTATGGAATATATATTTATCTAAGTTCGCATATTCATTCACTATATTTTAATATCAACAAAATTAATTTCAAGGTATTACACAAAAGAATCATACAGCAAACTAGATTGAACAGTATTTTTTCTATAAATATCAATTCTGAATATTACATACAAGAATAATAAATTAAGTATTAGTATTGTTGTAATCATATAAACATGCTTATTTTGGCCCCTGTGCCACCAAATCACATGTTCCCCTTGTAGAATTTGTTTATTGGAACATCTAATATCCTGCATTAGTGGAAAAGGCTGAGAACTCCTGCTCCAGAGGGTGCTGTAAAATATGTTACCAAAAGTGCAAGACTATACTTCAACTTATCAATTGAACACTTTTGCACACGCACCTTCCGTCTGGTCTACCAGAAGAGGTGGTTAGCACACTGTCAACATTTACCCGAAAGTAACTGACCCATGATACCATTCTCTTGGCAGTCCCCGCATGCTCTGCATGTGTCTGGAGGTTCATTATTCTCAGATATTACATTGCAAATCATTCAACTTCAGCATTTTTGGTGAGCATCTGTAAACCTTTCCAGAGTAGAACGCAACTTGGATCATGGTGTCTGCTTGTATTTTACAGGAAGGAGACAGTTATAAACACGGAGATGTTTTTCATGAACAGAATGGAAACTTACATCACAAGTGCAGGCTTTCCACAAAACATCTCAGCATCCGAGCTGCATTCGACCCTGGTTATTTTGATAGACTATGTTTCACACATTGACATATTCCTCACCTGCTACACTGGCAACAATCACAACCCTACCACGAGATTCCTTCAGGAAGGGCAAGAAGGCTGTTGTTACTCTGACAGGGCCGTAAGTGTTGACGTCCATAATTTTCTTCAACTTCTCTAATGGAGTCCATTCGAATCCACTGTACGTAGCTATACCGGCATTGTTAACCACTGCCCACAGTTCTGTAAAATGACAGTATTTATGTACACTAATTAATATAACAAAAATATCAGATAACAGGCACTAAGTGATCATTAGAGCCCGGAACTGCATGCAGTCATATGCGATACGGGTTGCTTGGACACTGAGAATGAATGAGTGACCAGTACAGGGCAGCTGTTGCATACGCACGCACATCAGCAATTGCCTGCAGCTGAGTACATGCAGGGATAGCAATATTAGAACCCTTATGTACTAAACTTATAGCTTATCACATAATCTTCTGGCCTCTAGTGATCATTTACTTATTCTCTGCAAAACATACCTCTTGCAAGTTGAATAATTAGCAAATGAGTAAGGACCAAGGATTTCAATTAGTGTATTGGTTCAAATTTAATGTTCTTTTCCCCTAAAAATACATCAAAGCTTTATAATTATCCTATCTTGTATTGACATTCTGTTTAAAAGCTCCAACTGAGGTACAAGTCTGCAATTTGCAAAATATATTTTTCCTCAATTAAATGTCTACTAGGGATGGTAGGAACAGCGACAAGTTGATCTTAGCGGAGTAACCAGGCTAGACTGCATGGTTATCAGCAGCCACTGGCAAATTTGTAGCGCTAAACCGTAATGTTATATTGCTGCTTTTCATTGGTTCATTTCTAACGACTGAAGTTGAGAACTGTTACTACCCATAGAACATATGCATCCTAAACTTTTTGTCTCCAATTTGTCTATAAAATAGGACCCTGGAGTTAACACGCAAATTTGTGTGTCTGCAATGATCTGGCTGAAAATAGTACATTTCTCAGAATTCGCCATATAAACTGCGCTTATATTTGTGCCACTCTTAACCAAATTTCTAAAGTATTGACCTATTATGTTCAAACTCATGTATGCATAATTTTCATTCCATACATGCATATGTTGAATTGTTTTATTCTATTGATAGCCTGACAAGGCTACTGTTATAGTAGATTGACAGGAGCAAATACATAAAAAATTGTTCGCTAGCTGTGTGTATTACTAAGTTGAAAAGATAAATCACACTTGAAAAACATACAATTGGTAAAGCAACAATAAGTAGTGGTTAACTTTATAGTCCAGAAAGTAAAGTATTTGCGGCATTGCAATTCGATTTTGAGATACTAGAACCTCCAGTTTTTGAGATTACCTTGAATTTGACTGGGGTATTTGAATGGAATGAGAAAATTTGAAGTATGAATGGAATTTTGATGTGGTAGCTCAAGGGATAAGAACACCAGCAAAGAGAGTCGAAGATCAGTAATTCGAGCTGTGACAATGACTTGAATTCTTGAAGTCTGATTTGACTTTTCAACTATGATTACAATCCTTTTATTGACCCAATAATCTTCATCTGCATTGTCTTAATAAACACTACAGTCATACACTTAGAAGGGAAAAAAGCAAAACCGCTAGACTTTGTAGGGGTTTGTTCTATTGCTGAAACACATCAGGAACATCATGTTTGAAGGTAAACCTAATGAACATCTAAAATATGGTAGTGGATTCAAGGATAATAGAATATATTTAGGGCGCCATATGTCCTGAAATTGTGGGATTGTGCCAAGAAAACTGACCTGCCAGAATTCCTTAAAGTTGACAAAAGAATCTTATTTTATAATTAATTATGAATAGTTAAGAGAAGTAGAATATTAACTTTTATTCATAAATGTATCATTGATTGTACAAAAAAGCATGACACCAGATAATACACGATTTTACGCCTTGCCAGCTATTGAAAGAGCCTTATTACTAGAGGGCAAATAGATCTGCAAAAATCTGCAAGTTTAGTGCATATGGGTTTTACTGTTGCTCTCTCGCAGGTACACAGCTGTAGGCGTCTTCTGATGCGCGTGCATATACGACGGCTGCGCGGTACCGGTTACGTCATTCTCCGTACCCAACTAACATGTATCGCATGTGACTGCACGCGGCTCCGTGCTCTACTTCATACATTGTTCCATATAACTCTTATTTTATATCATTAGAGAAGTGCCCCAAAATACTGAATTCTATTTTTGGTCAGGAGCCTATTCTTGGTTTTCGCATTTTCAAATGATTGCCCTTCAATCGCCTATATAAGCACCGAAAAAAGAGTATATTCTGTTTCTGAGATATCAATTATGTTAGATAACATATCAGCCAATAGTCTTAGAGAAAGACATTATAAACATTTTTAAAACGTTAAAGTCAAAAGCATTTTAATTGATTCATATAAAAATTTGTCAAATAAAATTTGTCACGAAAAAACGTGTTATAATGCATGTTATGTAGAAGTTGAATGGGTGGTAAGTTTTCAGGTTATATTAAGTGGATGATTTTGACGAGATCTCCCAAATAGTGAATTAGAATGTAATGCAGAACATCAGGTTGCTAATGCTTTGCTATTTCACCATTCAGAATGCTTAAGACAGCGGCTGAAGGAATTGGAGAGGGGTGATAGTTTAAAAAATAACAAACTGACAAACTGCACGACGATTTACCAATCATCATCAACATTAGCGAAACTCTGCTACGCACAGCAAATTTGGAGCCCTCAGAAGACATGTTGAAACAACGAAAAAAGCGCGAAAATGTAGCCACGTTTGTCAATTTTAGTTTTAAAATAAAATTTGTGGTTACTATTGAGATAAAAATACACAAGTTTCAATCAACTTTCTACAAAATTAATTTAGTCATTTAAGTTTTTAAAGCTCAGATATTTCAAAATTGGCTTAACTATTCTCTACTTGTGTTGCCACATGAAAACCTGACGTATAAGGAGTGTTTTCAATGACGGTTCACATAAAGGCCCAAAATAAAAATGAACAACCTAAAATCTCAAATTCTGAGAGCTCTTAAGAGTAGAAATTGCAGCTACTGAAACGCTATCTACCATTCCAAATAGTTCAGCATACAAGGTGTTAGCGCAGCGGTGCTCAACCGTAGTCAAGATAGAGGAGGTTGAAATCACCTCCTTCCACCCACTGGGACAGCATGACGCATTTATCCGTGGTTACTGAGTTCCAGTGGCGGCACATTTTTACATACAGGAAATCAGAGGCGTACAATTCATATTCTACTCCTGGTTAACCCACGATGTTTCTGGGGATACCTTTTGGCACGATTTACGTTTCAGAGGGTCTTCAATATTTGATGCAAAAGATGAAGTGCAGTCTCAAAAGGTAGGCAAGGTGATTTTCGCTTATCTTGCTGTGATACTTTTAATGTAGTTCATTTTTGAAAATGTTTGTTCGCAGATATAAGTGGAGGCAAAGACTGTCATTAAACTAGATGCAAGTAAACGTAATCTCGGATACTCACAGCACGGAAGAGACCTATTTAATTCCCACCCTTCTTTCTCAGAACATTTTACGGTCATGGAATTCTGCAATGCAAGTAGTTTCATATTTTATAGCTCATGTGAAGCCTCACTATATGGAAACTTCAAAGTGCAAAATAATTGGATTTTGGTTTCCAATGCTTTTGGGTCTTCAAATTGTGAAGAGAATGTGTCATACAATTGCTTCAGAGGTTTGTTGTATTTTCCAAGAGAATAACATTTATCGTAAACACGGAACGTAAGCAAGGGAAATGGTATAAATCTGCAACTACCAGTCTTACAAATCAAGCACTTAACTTTATCCTCTTCATCTCGAAAACAAAAATATTCTTCCCATCGAATTGTATGGACTACAATACTCCGCGCTATCCGCATCTGATTAACAGGTCTGGTTCTGCTTGCCTTTGTCAGTGGAGGGGGGGAAAATAACATTTGCAGGGGAAGCGAACGTGTGTTCCCTTGTTGAGAACCCCTGTGTTAGCGGTATGAGTGCACAGACTTTAACGGCGACTTCTTGACGCTGAAATGTGTTTTTTTTTTTCTACCATTTTGTTCTATAGTGCATGGTTAAATAATAAAAAATAAAATTGTTCGAATGTTTGATCACAACCACCTTCGAAAGATGTTTCCATTTGTGACTAAAATCAATTCGTTTAGCCACAAAATGATATTCAATAATTGGATTCCAGCATGTCTATTGGATTAAATTCATGAACATGACTCAATGACTCTATGACAAGTTGCGGAGGGAGACTTGGCACCTCGACCAAAAGGCGATCTTTTGTGCCTATGCCTCTGATGGGGCACCGTCGGAAGGAAGGACGAGGCAAATGGATCCTAAGGGCGGCCGGAACGTTGTCACGATAGAGCAGGTGGCAGGGTATATTTTCCCAGTTAGAGGCACCCTGGCGGAGGCTGACTTAGGCCCCCTCCACCGTTCGGGCTAGCACCACCCCATGGGGGGCCAGGAAACCAGTGGCTCGCCTTCCAATCTGGGGGACGAGATTTCCAGAGCGCATTTGTTCCCCCTGCTGTGCTGTTGGCGCGGCGCTCGCCGATGATTCCAACCGTTAAAGAAACCTAATGTGATGAAGGGTGAAATGAAATGATTTATGTAACGAAATGGAGGGACGGGAAATTCGGAGGATATGGAAATCCTTCCTACCATTCGCTTGAGACCCCGGGGAAACCTCCGAAAAAAACCCATGGGTCAGGAAGCTGGACCACGGGGAGCGAACCGACGACCTTCCGAATGCAGGCCACAGACGTTACCACCTGAATCATCCCGCTCTGTATTTCGTGAGCATACGCTTGGCAACATTGACTTGTATATAGAGGGAAGGTCAGGAATGTTGACAGTAAAAGCTACCTGCCTGAATACTGCTCGGAACACTTGAAATGAAACCACCCCTACCCTCGTTATTGCAATAATTAATAAGAAACACACAGACACGTGGTGAAACTAGTTTTTGAGGCTGGTCTAATTTCTACTTCCACCCGTCGTAGATGTGAACGCATGCAATGTAGCGCAAGTAGTATTATGGCTGACGAAAAATTTAATGGCAGCTGATATCCGACCATTGCCATTCTTTTTCATGTTGTGCAAATAAATTTTGTGGACGCAAATGATACTTATTTATATCATCGGTTTTACAGTGTGATTTCACAGCGTGTTTAACTACACAACATCGCAAGGCGTGGCAAGGCTATAATTGGTTTTTGTGATAAGCCACTAGCCATTAAATTTTGCGAGAGCCATAGTAAACAAAACATTTTCCTCTTCTGTGCTACTCTGTTGCCAGGCTGTGCAATGTATAATAATGCATAATGTATAATGTTCAGTTACACAATAGATGAATTATTGGACTTTTTATTCGTTGTATTTGAAATCTTCGCACTCAGGTCCTTAACACCTGTATTTCACCGTCCAACACCCATACTGGAAATACCGGCTCCACCACTACTTTTCGTGTCGTAAGTTACGTAACGCCGTAAGGCTAAATAATAGGTAGGTACTCCGTTATGCAGTTTTAACATTGTCTGGTTTAATGCGATATTGAAGGTCGAGATATCACGCTTGCTTGCACAGTGAACTATATTAATTGTAATCATTGCCAGACTTGCGGAAGTTTACAAGGCCAAGTTCACCAACTGGAAACCTCCGTATTACTTACTCCTGTCTCCTAGAGTTTCTGAAACAGTTTTGACAGCCCCTGACACATGGTCGTCCTTAGTTACATCCAAATGTAGTATATGAAGTCTACTGGAACAGACCTCCTTCAGTTTAGTGGCTCCGTCACCTTCTGGAAACAGAACTCCAGCGTAGACTTTAACTCCATGAGCATCCAGTCTTTTGGCCAATTCGTGTCCAAAACCGCTGTCACAACCTAGAAGAAATTAAAGAACCTTAAATGAATGAAGTGTTGAGATCAAACTCGTGCCCAAAACCGCTGTCACATCCAATAAGAAATTAAAGAACAATCAAAACAACACATTCTAACATTTTGGGGTCTATATAGTTCTTTCTTGTGTCCCACCATTTTAACACAATTCCCTCATAAAGTTGTGGAATTCCACATGTGCGGTTGATAATTTTTTTTTCTTAAATGCACGAAAAGCAGGATTCCCTTGCGATGAAATTGTTCAATTAGGCAAAAATTACGAGCAGACTGAACACCGCCACTAATGATTTTGTTGATTGGTTCGGGATTAATTGGGGTTTGTTTAGAAGACTCATCCACGCTTTCATTTTTTAAGCTGAAACTTTTTATTACATGGGCATGTTTTTTAAATTCATTTGAAAAGTTTTAATGAACTTTTTGTGTTATTGTGGCTCTTTTTTAATCTTTTATTGCTTACTTAGGTAACGAATATTAATGTTTATAAAACGAAGTAACACCTAAAACTATAGTTAAAATCTAAGCGGAAGATCCTTGGTCCAAATCCCAGTTATGGCACTGGATTTTTCAGCCCTGATTCCACCTCTTAAACATTGCCCACACACGGCAATGTTAAATATAAGATGGGTAGGTGACAAAAGTTTACCGTACAAAATAATGTTGTTGTTAGCTAGTGCTGGATTTCTGACAATGAAGTCATTAATCCTCTTGCTCTCCAATATTTTTCACTGATGGATGGGGCACTAGAAGTGGCCGGGCATATTTGAAGGTGGTCTCGATCCATTTCCTCTTGCAGATCACATAGAGGACAGAGTGGTGAAGAATATATCCCAATTCTGTTTAAATGTTTTGCCAGACAATCATGTCCTGTAATCAACCTGAAGGTTGCAACTGCTGTTTTTCGAGGATACTCAGGACTTACTGTTTGAATGTTTGGTAGTTCCCATCTTTTATTTTTTGATTTTTCATGGTAATATTTTTCAATAATTTTTTGGAATTCAGAGTTGACTAATCTTTTAGCTGCATAAAATGGTAGATTAACTATAGATTTCTTCACATTGCCGGTACCCTTTTTTGCAAAATAATCAGCTTTCTCATTACCACTCAGTCCACAGTGAGCTGGTATCCATTGGAAGACCAGGTGTTTTTTAAGTGCTGTTAGATGGGTAAGGATTTTCCAACAGAATTTCACATTTTCAGCAAGCAGTTATTCTCTCAGATTCCAGGGCAGCAATTATAGCAATTACTTCCAAGTTGTACAAAATAATGTAGATATGTTTAATACACAGAAGGCATTTCATTAACTTCTTTGTGGCTTCAGCCATTTCCTATATATTTTCGTTGTTACTGATAACTTTTCAATGCTTTTTTAAATTTTTAAGTGTTCACATTTCAATTGTTCTTGGATGTTATGGAAAGAGTACAGAATTTCAAAGTCGGCTTACCTATAGAAAACCAAAGTTTTCAAATCAGCCTCCTGTATCCTCTGTACCTAGAATTAAATGTGTAATGAAACATTTATCTAGATAGATTAACATCAGAGACAGCTTAGTAACTTGTGCACGGTTCTGTACTCATCTTTCCTCTCGACCAGCAACTTTTTAATGTTTTCCTAATACCACGCGAAAGTAATCGGTAGCCATTTCTTGGCTCCAATTTCGGTCGTTCTGGCATTTTTCTGAAAATAAGATTGTTAATGGAACGGGTATGTAGATGCATTATTTTAAACTTTCCATCAATTCTGTTCTGTTATTGGTTAACGTTTTGAAATAGCATACATGTCAGAAAAGACTATTGCAAAAACTTCATTGTTACGTACTCCCCAACTTCAAAATCAGAAGCAATGTTGTTTTCTACCTATTTAGGTCTTCACGAGAAGCTTCACAGCACGGTTTTGAAATTTATCCCTGATCCGTTCCTTTGACGCGAACTGAGCTTGCAGTTGATTCGTTATTTATGGTCGTCTTGAATATCCTTGGCTGCTTCTGGAACGAAGGATGTTTTGTTCTTTACCAAAAGTTAACCCTGTACTAAGGAGTGTGCAATGTCAGGTAGTACACCTATCTGCTGAGAGTAGAATGAGTTACCTGCCGAGATGTAAGTTTTGCCACACGTTTTTCGAAAAAACGATCCGCAAAACTGAATCAAGATATGATTGTTCTCATCAGGCTATTTTAAAATATAACAGCACCAGCAAACTCCCAAACCGCCTCTTTTTCTCTGTTCTTCTCTATGAAACGCATTATAAGGTGACATTTTGAAAAGCGTTACATTTTGGTTATGGTTAGAGCTTGGAATTTGTCTATTTTGTTACTTTATTTAGAATCATATACTTTGCACCCAAAATAAAAACAAACTTTCTGTATGCACAAAAGCTAAATCTGACATGCTTCTACTGATCCCAAGGTCGCGGGTTCAAATCCGGCCCAGACCGATGTGCTTAAAAACGACAGCTCCATGTCAGTAGATTTACTGGCATGTAAAAGAACTCCCGTGGGACACAATTCCGGCACACCGGCGACGCTGATATTTTGTGAATATGGTTTAAACTACAAAATATTTCTTTTTAACTGACATACTTCATCTCTAATTTGGGACATGAATTGATAAGTGTAATTATGCCTGTTCCCCTAACAATAACTACACTCCAACAATAAGCAACGCTTTCCAGAATAACCATTCATGGAGGAAAATAGCGACAGGGATTGTATACTCCAGCGATTTCTTTGTGCAGGATGTTAGTGGTGCATACAGGGTGGACATTTAACTTGAGGCAGTGCAATATCTCCGAAATAAGCGCTGTAGAAAGAACTGTCTTGTAGCTTGATATTATGGGGGAAAGTAAATGCCATTAGTCGTCTTTTATTTGGAGGACGTTGTGATGGTCATTTTACGGTCAATTCATTTTTTAAAATGGTAACCTACCTTTTTACTTTCTCTACCAGTAAGTAGAGAAAGTATTGTATTCCACACAAAAATTCGATGTCGAGATTTCATCGCAAATATATGTTTTGAGACCCCCTAAATAAAAAGCAGCATTTTTAGAAAAAAAAGTCCGCGCGCGTGTGTGTGTGTGTGTGTGTGTGTGTGTGTGTGTGTGTGTGTGTGTGTGTGTGTGTGGGTGTGTGGGTGTGTGTGTGTCAGACTGTGGACAGCATAACTCAAAAACGAAAAGTCGGTTAGAAACAAACGTTGGTATTTAAGTTTAATGTCTTTCAGGGATGGAACATGAAAATTTTGAAGAAAATTGCTCCACCCTAAACTACCCTTTACATGGAACATTTTCGAAAAGTTTGATTTTCTTAGAAATGGCTCTAACGATTTTGATTAAAATGACATGTCTTTGAGATATTTTTAACACAAATGAAATGTATATCTTGAATTTTCTGGATAAAGGCCATGAAGTCCTATTCACACTGGATGACTTTTGCATAGCTGGTAAACCATAAGAGATAGACCAAATCTTACTATACAAAAATGTAGATCTCACTAAAACACACAATTTATATACGAATAAATGTTTTGTAGAGTGAACCATTTCGAAGATATTCCTCTATATTCGTGGAAGTTTTGGAGAACTTATACTTCCATCAAATGCAACATCGCTATTCATTTTTATATGTTAATTGTGGAAAGAGAACTGAATTTGAAAGCTTTAAAAGATTTGACTATCATTCAAAGTTTACTGTATACCCCTATTCCCGTTGCGCCTGCAAGAAAATGAGCAATAAGGTAATTTCTCCAAATGTTTACCTCAACTAACACGAAGATAGAAGAATAAGAGTTTGTAAAGATGGTTAGTACAAGAGTAGAGAAAGTCATGTGAGTGCAACACATCAGAGTTTTAGAAACAGGTCCGTGCGCGCGCGCGTGTGTCAGTCTGTGGACAGCATAACTCAAAAAAGAAAAGTCGGTTAAAAACAAAAGTTGGTATTTAAGTTTAATGTCTTTCAAGGATGCGACACAAAAGATTTTGAAGAAAATTACTCCACCCTAAACTACCCTTTACATGGAAAATTGTTCGAAATTTTTGATTTTCTTGAAAATGGCTCTTAACGATTTTGATTAAAATTACATATGTTTGAGATATTTTTATGACAAATGAAATCTTGACTTTTTGGCACATGAAGTCCTATTTACACTGGATGACTTTTGCATAACTGGTAAACCGTAAGAGATGGACCAAATCTTACTATACAAAAACGTAGATCTTGCTAAAACACAATCATATCCAAATAAATCTTTTGGTAGAGTGAACCATTTCGGAGATATTCCTCGTTATATGTGTAAGTTTTCGAGAACTTATAGTTCTGTCAAATGGAACATTGCTATTCATTTTTATATGCTAATCATGCAAAGAGAGCGGATTTTGAAAGCTTTAAAGGATTTGACTATCACTCAAAGCCTACTGCATTCCCATAGTACTGTTGCACCTACAAGGAAATAAACAATAAGATAATTTGTACAAATATTTATCTCATCTAACACCAAGAAGATATAGGAATAAGAGTTAGTAAGAATGGTTAGTACAAGAGTAGAGAAAATCATGTGAGCGCAGCACATGATATTTTTGTGTTAGGCGTGCAAAGAGAATGGAATTTAAAAGCTTTAAAATGTTGACTATCGCTCAAAGCCTACGGTATACCCATATTCTCGTTACACGTGTAAGAAAGCGAGCAATTAGACAATTTCTGCAAATGTTTATCTCAATTAACACGAAGAAGATAGAAGAATAAGATTTTGTAAGAATGGTTAGTACAAGAGTAGAGAAAGACATATGAGTGCAACACATCAGATTTTTCTCTTCGTTTATAAGTTTTCCCACAAACCAATCACATGTTTTACTATCTGATACTTTTGCATAGTCGTAACTACTCCGCGAAATACACGTCTTTCAATATAGATTATCCGCTTTGCTTCCACCTCAATGCGTGTCCTGCACTGCTCCATAGCCTTGGCTGCGGTTGGAGGACGCAGCAGCCGGACGATAAGGGTACCCTCTGCATAGGAGAGATGCCCTAGAGATTATAATTATAATCTTCGCAAAAGTTAAAGGCATATGGAGGCGGGGCGTACTTGCAGACTCCAGCGAATCGTAAGCTTGCCCCTCCTACCAGCGCTGCCGAATGTGGTACACGTATCTCACGGACGCGTATGTACAGAAACTGCCGGTACACGCACTACGCTTGGCAACAGCGCTCCGCTTGAGCATTGGTCAGCGTTCACATGCCTTTAACTTTTGCGAGCGGTACAGTAATAAAATAACCAATGATATACAACAGGTTACATAGAGTCTAGAGATCATAATAATTGCGGAACCTTTCATCTTAGAAGAAAAAATAGAAGTGGTTGCTTTGTCCTTGCATAGTTCTAATAAAGTAATTTAATTACAATACGGCATTAAAAGTTTTACAATGTTGTCTGACAAGAGGTTGCATCGTCATTATTGTTTTAATTGCTCAACTTTACATGAGATGTAAATTATCTTTTATTATAGAGGTTCGCACAACCTTACATTGTCTTCACACGTGCAACATGCTCCTATCTATATTAAAGATCTATTCATGTCGAGAGTGCAGATGTTTCCTGGTTTCATATACTGCACTGATGTAATACTTGAAGCTGATCCGCTGCGTCCCTTGTTCTTCAGAACTGTATAGCTGGTACGTTCCTTTCACAGCTTTCTCCTGGATGGAAAGTAGTAGTCCCGGAAAAGTTCTCCCTCCAAACGGTAGATCTAGCCAGGTTCATTGCTAATGGAAATAATTTTCTTCTGCTTCTTTTTCGTTCTTCTTGATCTGATTACTCTTCCCGTAAGGAGGACCTCTAGGACTTACAAGCCTGTGCCTAGGGTCAGAGCCTGTCGGGAAGCAAACGATGCTATGGACCGGACAGAGTGAAGATTTGGAAGTAGGTGGTCAGCCCAGCACCAGGTATGAGAGTGACAAAGATGATATGAAATGCAGGCGAAATGGATTAATCGAAAGGCGATTATGGAGCAGTTGGTGGGATGAGTGGCGGTTGAAACCGAAGAACCCGCAGAAAAGCCGCCCAGATACCGCTTCGTCCACCTCCAATACTACATGCGGGTTCCTGGAATCCCATCGCCGTTCGTCTTGGTGATAGGCGAACGGTCTAACCGCTCGGTGACGACCGTTCGCGAAAAATCATAAATGTTATAAAATATGAATAAATAGCATATTTACTTGCTCTACGTATAGTAAGTAGGGGAAGTATTATATTGCACCCAAAACATCGATGTAAAGATTTCACCTGAAATATATGTTTTGAAGTCCTCTGAATCCAAAAAAGCATAACTCAAAAACGAAAAGTCGTTTAAAAACCAAAGTTGGTATCTAAGTTTAATATATTTCAAGGATACGACACGAAGATTTTTAATAAAATTCCTCCACCCTAAACTACCCTTTGAATAGAAACTTTTTCCAAAATGTTTATTTCCTCAAAAATTGCTCAAATGATTTTGATTAAAATGCCATATGTTTAAGATATTTGTATAGCAAAGAAATGCATATTTTGAATTTTCTCGCTAAAGGCCATGCAGTCTTGTTTACTCTTGATGACTTTTGCATAACTGCTAAACCATAATAGATAGACTAAATCTTACTACACAAAAAATGTAGATCTTGTTAAAACACAAAAGTTATGTCAAAATACATTTTTTGTTAAGTGAACTATTTCGGAAATCTCGTGTTCCTTGTTATTTTTGTGAGTTTTGCAATACTTCTCTCAGATGGAAAGTCATTATTCACTTCTTTATGTCCTGGTCGTGCAAAGAGAACGGAATTTCATAGCCTTCATATAGATTTAAATGATTTGACCAGCAATCAAAGTCTATCGTATTCCCATATTCCCCTTGTACACTACAAGAAATTACCAATTAGATAATTTCCACAAATGTTTATCTTGACAAACATGAAGATAGAGGAATAAGAGTTTGTAATAATAGTTAATACAAGAGAGAGAGAAAACCATGTGAGTGCAACACAATAGTTTTTTAGTACTTGGGCGACGTGGAACTTTGCTCGGTGTTTGTTTATTTGTTTGTTTTTTCTGAAATCGTGTTTTTTTAGAAGATACTTATTTAGGTAAACTTGAAAAGCAAATCCTTAACTAAATATGAATGTTCATCGTAATCGTTAGAGCTGTTTCCATAGCGATACATAGATATTTCATTATCATCATTTCAGCCGTAAGACGGCCACTGCCGAAAATACATCGGTCTCCCCCATAGACATCTACCTACTTTGAATTTTTCGCCGAGCATTTATTCCATCATGGAGTTCAGTTCTTTGCTGCTGCCGTCGACTCGATCCTCCAGGGCGTTAACACATTGGCCAAGGTCCTTCTCTCTGTCTGTCTGTCTGTCTGTCTGTCTCTCTGTCTGTCAGTCAGTCAGTCTGTGGACAGCATAACTTAAAAACGAAAAGTCGGTTAAAAACCAAAGTTAGCACTTTAGTGTAATGTCTTTCAAGGATACAACACGAAGATTTTGAAGAAAATTGCTCCACCCTAAACTACCCTTTAGATGGAAAATTTTTCGAAAATTTTGATTTTCTTGAAAATGACTAAAGATTTTGATTACAATGACATATGTTTAAGACATTTTTATGACAACTGAAATTATATTTTGAATTTTCCGGCTAAGGCCTATGTAGTCCTGTTTACTCTGGATGACTTGAATAACTCGTAAACAACGGGTAGACAAAATCTTACTATACAAAGAATGTAGATCTCGCTAAAACACAATTTATGTCCGAATACTTTTTTGTAGAGTGAACCATTTCGGAGATATTCCTTGTTATTTGTTTAAGTTTTGGAGAACTTACACTTCTGTCAAATGGAACATCACTATTAATTTTTTTCTTTGTTAACCATGCAAAGAGAACGGAATCTCAAAGCTTTAAAAAATTTGACTATCGCTCAAACCCTGCTGTTTTCCCATATTCTCCTTGTACCTACAGGAAGATGAACAATAAGATAATATCTACAAATGTTTATCTCAACTAACACGAAGAAGATAGGAGTAAGGGTGTTTATAAGAACAGTACAAGAGTAGAGAAAGTCATGTGAGTGCAACGCATCAGATTTTTATATAAAAAAGATATGAATTGTTTGTAGAAGAGTTAGTGGAGAAAGAGATTGAATGTGTTACCTAAAAGTGAGTAGAGAAAACAGTGAGAATGCAATAGCATTTCTATTTCAAACATGCAGGAAATTGAAGGACATTTTAGAAGAGGGAATAAAACGATTGTTTTTTGTGTAAAATTGCGTTTTTTTGTGGTTTTTTTTTTTCTTCAAGAAAATTGTTTGTAGAAGATTGAGCAGAGAAAGGTATGAATGTGTAACCTAAAAGTGAGTAGAGAAAACAGTGTGAATGTAATACGTAGCATCTCTATTTCAAACATACAGAGAATTGTATGTTATTTGTAGAAGAGTGAATAGAAAAAAACTATTTTTTTTTTTTGTTGTAAAATCGCGTATAATAAACTTAAAAAAGCAAAACCTTACCTGAATACAAAAATTGATCTAAATCCTTAGAGCCGTTTCAGAGATAGGTGAAACACACACACACACACACACACACACACACACACACACACACACACACACACACACACACACACACACACACACACACACACCACACACACACACACACACACACACACACACACGTACACACACATACACACAAAGAGACGCGCGCGCTCACAGGGTTCGAATTAACGGGAGGTATGGGGGATTTCCCCCTCTCATTAAGATTTCCCCGGCTCGTCAGAGAAGAATTACTTCCCTAACAGTGAAGTATTTTTACTTTTACTGATCAGTAGAAGGAAGTATTGTATTCCACCCAAAAATTCGATGTCGAGATTTCACCGGAAATATATGTTTTGAGACCCACTGAATCCTCCCCCCACCCCAAAAAAAGCATTTTTAGAAAAAGGTCCATGTGTGTGTGTGTGTGTGTGTGTGTGTGTGTGTGTGTGTGTGTGTGTGTGTGTGCACGTGTCAATGTGTGTGTCTGTGGACAGCAGAACTCAAAAACGAAAAGTCGGTTAAGAACCAAAGTTGGTATTTAAGTTTTAATGTCGTTCAAGGATGCGACACGAAGATTTTGAAGAAAATAGCCCTACTCTAAATTACCCTTTACATGGAAACTTTTTTGAAAATTTTGATTTTCTTGAAAATGGTTCTAACGATTTTTATTAAAATGGCATATGTTTAAGATATTTGTAAAACAAATGAAATGTATACATGAATTTTCTGGCTTAACTTATGCAGTCCTCTTTACTCTGAATGACTTTTGAATAACTCGTAAATCGTAAAAGATAGGCAAAATATCACTGTACAAAACTGTAGATCTCACTCAAACACAATTTATGTCAAAATATTTGTAGAGTGAACCATTTCGGAGATATTCCATGTTATTTGCGACAGTTTCAGAAAACTTAAAATTTTCGTGAAATGGAATATCGTTGTTCATTGTTTTATATGTTAAGGTGCAAATACTTTAAAAGATTTGACTATCGCACAAAGCCTACTGTATTTTAATATTTCCCTTGCACCTACAAGGAAATAGGCAATAAGATAATTTGTACAAATGTTTATGCCAACTAACACGAAGAAGATATAGGAATAAGAGTTTGTAAGAATGGTTAGTACAAGAGTAGAAAAAGTCATGTGAGTGCAACACATCAGATTTTTTCTTTGTACTGTAGGTATTTATTATTACAAGAAGACACGGAACACTTTCGATGAAGACTTACATGATACGAATGCGAGCTGTGAGTAAGCAAAAGTATCATGCCTATTAAATTTATTGTTTATCTTATGTAGCACATAATCTAAACAATAAACAATTCTCAGGTTTATTAGTTGATTTTGCATTCGGGCTCACAATTCCAGAAATTCTGCGCCAGCAATGACGATTGCAGGTTGCAGTATTCAGTTCAGTTTCTTGCATCTCACTGTTCTATTGTTATAGAAAGTAATTACAGTGGTGTATACAAGTTCGAATCTCAACCTTGAACTTGGACTAATATTAATACTACGGTTTCTCAGGTAAAACTGCAGCATTGGTGGTGACATGCGTTAGTGAAATAGTGCAAGTAAGTGCATTACATTATCCGGGGGATGTGCAGACAAAACTAGATTTGAAAAATGGAAAAGAAATAGTCCTTTACTTTCATCAGTTTTGGGAGAGTTGTATTAGGCCTGAACTGCTCAGCAATACCAAATCACTGTGCTCTTAAAGATAATAAAACTCATATTGCTGCTACTGCGTTTTGTATATAACACACCAATGCTACTACCACTGGTATTACTACCATTATTGGCATAAATATAACAAACTTAAGTTTGCCCCCTTCCCCTCTCTCTCTCTCTCGTCAGAAAGTCTGATTCTAGCACTGAGTGAGTCTTCTCATCCTGCGGATTGGTGACTAGGCAACTCTGTATTTTACAGACGATGTGAAATGCAGGTGCTGAGACTGCATTCAACAGCCTACCAGTGGCGGCTCGCAGTCAAAATTTTAGGGTAGGCAAAGTGTAACAGCAACAGCAACAACAACAACAACAACAACAACAACAATAATAATAATAATAATAATAATAATAATAATAATAATAATAATAATAATAATAATAATAATAATAATAATAATAATAATAATAATAATAATAAACCCCGTTTATCCGAAATATAGGGGGCGAAGTCATTGTGGATAACGCAAACAATATATTGTTTGGTTGTTTAATAAGAGCAGAGTGAATGAGTGTGACTTACGGACGAATTACCGCCAAAACTAAAATCACGAGTGTCGGTAGACTTTTTTCCAGGGGGGGGGGGCACATGTTGGAAATTTTCAATCATATAATATTAAATCATTATTT
This sequence comes from Tenodera sinensis, assembly GCA_030765045.1. NCBI lineage: Eukaryota > Metazoa > Arthropoda > Insecta > Mantodea > Mantidae > Tenodera > Tenodera sinensis. Next base: position 34,621,526 of record CM060967.1, read on the forward strand.
TACTGTCAAAATTTATAGTATTTGTTGCAGATAACCGTATTAATTTGTGCTAAACAAAAATTGTTCTTTACATCAAAATTAAAATAATAGTTTAAAAGTCAGTAACTGACTGCACATTAAGTCCACCAACTTCCAACGGGGGGTCGTGGCCCCCCTTGCTCCCGTTTCGCGACGCCCATGACTAAAATAGATTAAGAAATTGAAAAATTGTCTGTTAAATAGCTAAAACACTCCTCTTTTCATTGTCAGTGCGCCACGAAAGCGAAATTTGTAATAGTTCACTAATTAAGTCGGTCATACTGGTATTACACAGAGATAACGACAGATTCAGATCTCTGAGATCTTCGTTCGTGGAGTATGGCTGTTCGGAAAATGTCGCATAAATTCGGATTTGGGCAGGCAAGTGTTCGGACTGCTGGCAGACGCGTCTACGCATGCTCGGAGTGCATATACAGACCGAATGTTTCCTTATCCCTGTTCAAGGGCCTCGTACTGAGGAAATGGGGTCGGGCAGGCAGAGGTTAAGCTAGCCTGCTCTCCACTACCCAGGTTCCATGCGTTATCATTTCTGCCGCGCGTTTCAAACACGCAGCGCAGTTTTGATGAATCGGAATTGAGATTAAAGGATTTGACCATGCGCTGGTCATTTATTATAACCGAGAAAACTTTTCTTGAACTGCAATTTAGGGGAAAATGACGGTTCAAATTATAAAATGCAGAATCATAGTTAAACATTATTTGTTGATGTATTACGATAGGGTAGGCAATGCCTACCCTGCCTACCCTGAGGAGCCGCGCCTGCAGCCTACTGATTAGGGCTACGGTGGTGCTCATTGTTAACATGCTCTGCGCAATAGTTAACATGCTGGAATGTCATGGTGAGGGTCAGAAGTTCAAAACACCACTGTGAATAACTGAGACTTTTGTGCTGAGGCTTTCACGGCCGGCATTATCAACTATGTTAAGTAGATTTTCCGGGCTTGTGGGCCGTGGTCAAGTTGGATTACCTTCCTCCGACGTTTCGCTGAAAACTGCGTCCAGCATCTTCAGGGTCAACCTCTGTTATTAGCGGCTGCACATAAACTAAAGTTCACTGCAAACTTTCATATTCATCTTTGTTTGTTATTAGAGTCCTTGGTAACAAATTTTCACGATCGCTCGTTCTCATGAATACCAACATTGTGCAGCCGCTAATAACAGAGGTTGACCCTGAAGATGCTGGACGCAGTTTTCAGCGAAACGTCGGAGGAAGGTAATCCAACTCGACCACGGCCTACAAGCCCGGAAAATCTACTTAACATAACTGAGGCTTGTATTTGTTTTTGTTATGTTTTGTGAACGTTCTAGCAAATTATGTGTTCTTTCCGAGTGCACTAGAAATTCAATTTGCCCACAAATACGAAGTTCGTACTCACTGTGTACTACTTTGCGAACGAGAGGGGTTCTCAACGTTCATAATATGGGCTTACAAACGTTTTCTAGGTTATATGTACGTTCTGCATTTTGTAAACTGCCAGAACAATTTATTGGCTTTCTTTTGTGTGAAGGAATAGCTTCAAAGAGGTGAATATTATGTTTTGATGCCTTAGGCTTTTAAGTTATAATTGTAATGTTATTATACATTTATTTACGGTGTTCATTAAAGCATATTCTAAGAAATAACACTTTTTGTTGTCATGAAATTCACATAATTAAAGTAATTAAGTGAAACGACACTTTCTTGCCACAGTATTGCTCTATGAGAGCAAGTCACTGATGCGACGCGACGCAGTGAACAGTGCTTACAGCATAGCTTGTAAAACGCCGGGACTGCATTACTTCTCAATCCGCAGGATATGTCTACAGGTGTCCCAAAATTACACCGACAAACTTTGGGAGCCGATAGATAACATTATTTTAAGCACTTTTTGTTAGGGAAAGCTTTTTGCTGCGGTGCTTCGTTTAAACACTATGTCATTACTACCTCCCACCTAGTTTAAGTATTTACGGCAAAATCAGCAATGCAAATTAGTATTGCATTTATCTTAGTAAGGCATATAATCTTAATCCAAGAAACAAACACAGGACACATAAACAAAACACATATATTTCATTGTTTACAATTTGCTTTACTATTCAAAGCAAATGTTGGAACGCACGCCCATTGCGATTAACACAAAGAGTGCATCGGGGTGCCATATTCTGCCGCACTCTGGTAAAGACAGCAGCCATTTCTCTGATTTCGCCAATTGCGCAGGTTATTCGTGCCACAAGGTCCTTTTCAGATTCAACAAGTATTTCATACACTACAGTCTTCATATGCCCCCACAAAAAGAAGTCAAGTGGAGTAAGGTCAGGGAAGCGTGTCGACCAGGCAATGGGTCCACCTCTGCCTATCCAGTGATTGCCGTATGTAGCCATAAGATGACTTAAGCACCAAAATGAGCTGGTTAAAACCACATGTTCTGTCTAATATGAATTATTATTTTGTTGTTTAACGACGCTGTCAATTGCCAGGATCACATCAGCGTCGCCGGTGTGCCGGAATTTTCTCCCGCAGGAGTTCTTTTACATGCCAGTAAATCTACTGACATGGAGCTGTCGTTTTTAAGCACACTGGTTTGAACCCGCGACCTTGGGATCCGTAGGCCAGCGTCTAACCAACTGAGCCACCCAGACCGACGTCTAATATGAAGGGGAACTGTTTCCATTAGATCAGGCAAAACTTGTTGCAGAAATACTAAGTAATTGTAAGCATTGAGTCGGGTGGGCAAAATGTATGGTCCTATTAAGATCCACAATACCAGCCCAAGTCTCTGTTGATGTGACACTGCTGGTGTCTTTGTGAGAGTACGGCAGAATATGGCACGCCGATGTACTATTTGTGTTAATCGCAATGGGCGTGCGTTCCAACATTTGCTTTGGATAGTGAAGATGGGATTAACTATAAAGAATGAAATGTTTGTGTTTTGCTTATGTGTTCTGTATTTGTTTCTTAGATTAAGGTTATATGCCTTACTAAGATAAATGCAATAGTAATTTGCATTGTTGATTTTGCCGTAAATAGTTAAACTGAATGGGAGGCAGTAATGGCATTAAATTAGTCTAGCGCTTAAAAGAAGCACCGCAGCAAAAAGCTTTCCTTAACAAAAAGTGTTTAAAATTATGTTATCTGCAGCTCCCAAAGTTTGTCGGTCTAATTTTGGGTCACTCTGTGTGTGTGTGTGTGTGCGTGTGCGTGTGCGCGCGCGCGCGCGCGCGTGTGTGTGTGTGTGTGTGTGTGTGTGTGTGTGTGTGTGTGTGTGTGTGTGTGTGTGTGTGTGTGTCCGCGCGAGCTCACACTAGGAAATTTAGTAATAAAGATCCCTTAAACATAGAAGCAACCCCGTATAATAAACTCCCAAGAGAAGTCAAATCCATAAAGGGTAATATATTTAAAACAAAATTAAAGTAATATCTTGTAAATAGACCATTATATGGACTTAATGAATTGTGATTATTATTTAGGTGATTCCTGTTCTTATGTGTAGGTGAATAATGTAAACCTATGTATTGTATATGATTTCTTGTATAGTGACAATGCTTAAGGGTAGATATCGGTGAAATTATTAAAAAATTATAACTTTTTTTTTTATTCAGAATAGTTCACACTATTGGGATTGTATTCCTGAAGTTTCACAATTGTATCATCACTGTATTAAAATTAATTTTAATAGCAATGAATGCTACTGTGCTGGGCCGCGGCCACCCTTGGAAATTAATGAACTTAATGTGCTGACTGTTAAACTATTGTTTTAATTTTTATGTAAAGAACAATTTTTATTAAGCGCTAATTTATGCGGTTATCCGCAACAAATACTATAACTTTTGACAACAAAATAATGAATTAATATTATCCGATTGCAAGATTCCAACATTTGCCCCCCCCTCCCCCCCCCCCCCCCCTGGAAAAAAGTCTGCCGACGTACATGAAAAGAGATTGCCATTTTTTTATTTCTTGCTGTTATAAGGCTGTGAACATGATAACGAAATGCATTTATTGAGGTTCTTTGTTTTGAAGTGTTTACTTTTGAAACACCTCTGCAACAATGAAAATCAAAGTAAATCTTTAACTCAACTTTTCTATAATTTAAATTTTTTCATCTTTAAGATACATTTTCTCCAAAACTATTGTATATACAGTTATCAAATTTGGCAATGTGATAGGGAAGGTCCTACTGTATAATTCTGTGGAACAGAATTTCAATAAACATTTTAGTTAAACGTAGGTGACCTTTTACTCGAGTGGATTTTCAAGAATTACGCCAAACTAACAATATATTACTTTTTATTTAAAAAACGACAATACAAATAAAAATCCTATGTAGGATTATTTATTGCATATTCAAGATAGCTTGGAAAAATTTCGATGAAGTATCTCAATCAGTTTTTGAGAAAATGCGCCTTATTGTTTTTAGATAGCAAAACGCACAATACAACTCAAAGGCATCAAAAAATTCTGAAAAAATCACACACATGTAAACCGACATTAGTAATTATCGCACCAAATTTGTTTTCTAAGTTACAAAATGTAGCAGTTATAATACTTTTTCGAGTTGGTATAAATACATCCTTTTATTTATTTATATATATTTTTTTCTTTTTTTAACCTGTGTATCCCCTTAAAACTTGTAATAAGTATAAAAGCAATAAAGAACCTACTACTATTATTATTCTTTCTTCTGGTTATATGTTGTTATCATCATCATGCGTTTTTTTATTTTTGTCCACCTCTGTAGCGTGATGGTTAGCCTATCAGCCTCAGGTCAAGAGGTCGCGAGTTCGTATCTCGAATCTCACTTAGGGTGAGTTATCCGGATAAGGTTTTTTCCCCCCGAGATTGTCCATTATCCTGAGAAGACGAATGTCGGATAACTTACAGCTCCATGGACCTCGGGATAATTTAAAGATCATTTCACCAATTTCATTCATTCACCGTCCGATATGACATTACGTTGGAGGACGTTAATTAAAAAAATAAATCATGCGTTTTTTCATGCTTTCTTCGGGTTGGTAGCTGAGTGCCGGGCTGGTTTCTCTTCTACCACAAATTTCCTGCCCTTTACTTTCTATCATCTAGGACGAAGCGATAGCGTTCGGTGAGTTGTGACTGGACGTGGATGTGGTTTAGTTTCTAGGTGTAGTTAAGGATGGGAGGGATTTTTCCCTATCTTCGGATGTAAAAGGAAGTAAAAAAAAAGTAAAAACATTGAATGTAATTTATGGATTTTATTCATTTTATAAGATAGTTTTGAGTTTATTTCATCACATATAACATCTGTTGAAGCGAACCACATCTAAACATTTAGCTTTTAGATAAACAAATGGTAAAAATAAAAGATGAGTAAAAGTTTTACTTAATGAACATTTTAAAGTAATATTATTGTTTAATTGCAATGGTAATATTGAATTTAGGTAAAACACATCAATAAAATATACCATTGCTGTGGGAAAGGCTTCTTGATATATTTTTGTTGTAAAGTAGGCTAACATTGTAGTAACGTTTAACAAGGTGGGCTAGGTTTTACTTCCTTGAACACAAAAAACTGGATTTGTTGCGATGAGGAACGTTTAAGGTCAGGCAGTCATTATTAATACAATGTGCCACTTCGTTGCATAAACATAATGACCTAGCTAAAAAACCTGAAACTAATCATTTGTTAGTTCTAAGAGATGACTATACAGTTTTCCTGTCATGTTCGAGTAGTTAACAAGAATGGAAAAAAGGTTAAGGTTAGTAATTTAAAAGATAGAAAGGGAATAATTGTTACTTAATGAACATTTTAAAGTAATCGTATTGTTTAACTGCAATGGTAGTATTAAATTTAGGTAAAACACATCAATAAAATATTCCATTGCTGTGGGGAAGGCTTCTTGATATATTTACTTTCTCTACTGGTAAGTAGAAGTATTGTATTCCACCCCAAAATTCTATCTCGAGATTTCATCGGAAATGTATGTTTTGAGACACCACATCCAAAAAAAGAGCATTTTTAGAAAAAGGTCTGTGTGTGTGTGTGTGTGTCTGTGTGTCTGTGTGTCTGTGGACAGCATAACTCAAAAACGAAAAGTCGGTTAAAAACCAAAGTTGGTATTTAATTTTAATGTCTTTTAAGCATGCGACACGAAGGTTTTGAAGAAAATACCCCCACCCTAAACTACCATTTACATGGAAAATTTTTCGAAAATTTTCATTTTCTTGAAAATGGCTGTAACGATTTTGATTAAAATGTCATATGTTTGAGATATTTTGATGACAAATCAAATGTATATCTTGAATTTTCTGGCTATAGCCCCTGTAGTCGTATTTACTCTGGACGACTTTTGCATAACTGGTAAACCGTTAGAGATAGATCAAATCATACTATGCAAAAAATGTAGATATTGCTAAAATACACAATTTATGTCCAAATAAATTTTCTTGTAAGGTGAACCATTTCGGAGATATTCCTTGTTATGTGTGTGAGTTCCGGAAAACTTCGAACTTTCGTGAAATGGATCATCGTTGTTAATTTTTTTATATGTTAAGTGTGCAATGACAACAGAATCTCAAAGCTTTAAAATATTTGACTATCGCACAAAGCCCACTGTATTCTAACTTCCCCTTGCACCTATAAGGAAATAAGCAACAAGATAATTTGCAGAAATGTTTATCTTAATTAACACGAAGAAGATATAGAAATAAGAGTTTGTAAGAATGGTTAGTACAAGAGTAGAGAAAGTCATGTGAGTGCAACACATCAGATTTTTTGTTGTTGTTGTTGTAAAGCAGGCTGACATTGCAGTAACGTTTACAAGGTGGGCTAGTTTTTACTTCCGTGAACACAAAAACTGGATTTATTGCAATGAGGAACCGCATTTTAATGCAACTACCTTTAAGGTCAGACAGTCATTATTAATGCAATGTATCACTTCGTTGCATAAACATTAAGCCGTAGCTAAAAAACGTCAAATTAATTATTTTTTAGTTCTAAGAGACGACTATACAGTTTTCCTGTTATGTTCGAGTAGTTAACAGGAATGGAAAAAAAAAGTTAGTTATTTAAAGGATAGAAAGGGACTAATTAATAAATAAACCCACATATGAGTTTAATTTATATATTTTATAAGATGCAGCTCTTTACATTTTATAAGCATATAAAACAAAGCTTTACTATATCTTTGAGTTAAATTATACATGGCGCAAAAAACGTACAAGTACATATTGTTAGGATAAATAAACCTTTCATTTTTTAGGTAGACATTAAAATATTTGTTAAAAAGAATAATGGTTTTGAGCATATACGTCGCAACCAATTTTCTTTTGAATAAAGCATTTCATAAATAAATTCATCTTCATTTTAAGGACTTTTTTGTGTTTAAAAGGTCTATAGTGTTCTCTGTAACACAAAAGGTGACATCTTTTTTGCTTTCAATCGGATAATAATACGCTATAATTTGAGTTGGACATTTTAAAGGAATAGTTGTTGAATTGATACATTGAATTTATGTGAGTTAGTAAGTACATACATGAAATTGTTATAGTCTGTTTCATTAAACAGAAAATTTAATGTATTTCCAAATAGAACATTTGATGCCAATCCGTTTAAAGAAGAAGAACTTTAATACAGGTTTTGCAATTCCAAGTATTTGTGTTACTGCAAATTGTTATACTTTTGTAAGGTGGTGTTTAAGTCCAGGTCATTTAACTTAGCCTTAGGGTCACATAGATACTGCATATAAAACAGATTTTTGTGAAATGATCCAAAAATGATGTGTTTTTCAAAGTCAAACTTAAAGCTTCTAAAAAGAAAATACATAAAATCGACCCATTTTTTTCAAGGTTACACGTTTTTCAACATGAATGTAAGTCACCTTAATAAAAAATTTATGAGTTTTACATTCCACTTTCCAAAATAGAGCTTTTGTTGCTAAATAAAATAGATTAAAAGATTGTGAATGACTATATAAAATTAATATTATCTGTAACGTAGCTAGCATGTGGCTCAAATACCTTAACATTTTTTCTTCCTTTTGATATATATATTTATAGCTACATAAAGAGATACAGATTTGGTTCGATATCAAGAATCCCACTTATAAAACATAGAAATCGACCTCCTGGTGCATAACATACATTTTGGTCTGACCGCATAATCCAAACAACAGTGCACCAATATTCTGCCAAACGCACAGGAATAAAGTTCTCAAAAAATGCATAACCAGTTTCTTTTTGTAGTAAATTATACCTCTTGGTTAATTCCATTGAAGCTGAATAGGTGAATTCATCCATCTAAAAAGAGTTCAAAACATGGAAAAAATTATTCTTAATGAATATGTGCTACCAAAGCCATTATACTTCCTCTTTGGGTATTTCTTAATGTATTAACATACTTTATTTTAGGTCTGTATATTCTTTCACATAACAATTGAGCAATTGTTTAATTTTTAAGAATATTGTAAAATCGTGCCCAAAAATGCCAAGTCCTTTTCTTTACTAACCCTTTGTTTACCTCTAAATCTTACTACAAATGCAACATTTTCTTCTCATTGCTAACACAGTTTATAAACTTCTCTGCAATTACAATTCACATTTGTTCTTCCAATAATCTTTCTCAGTCTGTCAATGTCTTTCTGGAGTTTCACTATCCTATATCTTCAAACCTGATGATACTGTTTTCACATGTTATTGACAATATTATTATTGTAGATCGGTTAAAAGGTGTGACCTACTTCAGGGGATATGGATTTAGTGACACAATTAAATCAGAATTTAAAGGAAAGTTTTCTGTTGTATTTTTTAAAACGAAAGATACGCAGCAAGTCTTATTTCAAAAGTCTCATAATGCCCTGTAGTATAAATGCGTAGCGACTGGTTTGCCGGAATTTAATCTAACTCGGTGCGGTGTTTCAAAAACGTCAATGCCCTCTTTTTTTTTTTTTTTTTTTTTTTTTTTTTTTTTTTTTTTTTTTTTAAATTAAAGGTGAGACAGAAAGAGAGTTAAAAGTTGAACGAATTGGCCTAAAAGAGGAAAAGGGATGGGAAGGGTGTTATTACTCGTGGGATTGTATAGGAGAGTGTAGCGTGTTAGCGAAGTTCCGCTAAGCATCCTCGTTAGTGCGGGATTTTACTGCCTTAATTGCGTCAGCAGCGGGTAGGAAATGTCCGGGTGACAACCATTGCCCTAGGCCCCTGGTTGCCACACACGGCGAGTTGAGCGTGGAGTAGGACAGGAGTTGTCTTTTATTGATGTTCAGGTACGCATGGTGTGTGTGGGTAGTTGGTGCATGTCATATGGGGTACCATTGCCCTAGGCCCCTGGGTGCCACACACGGCGAGTTGAGCGTGGAGTAGGACAGGAGTTAAGTCTTTTATTGATGTTCAGGTACGCATGGTGTGTGTGGGTAGTTGGTGCATGTCATATGGGGTACCATTGCCCTAGGCCCCTGGGTGCCACACAGGGCGCGTTGAGCGTGGAGTAGGACAGGAGTTAAGTCTTTTATTGATGTTGTTCAGGTACGCATGGTGCGTGTGGGTAGTTGGTGCATGTCATATGGGGTACCATTGCCCTAGGGCCCTGGGTGCCACACAGGGCGCGTTGAGCGTGGAGTAGGACAGGAGTTAAGTCTTTTATTGATGTTCAGGTACGCATGGTGTGTGTGGGTAGTTGGTGCATGTCATATGGGGTACCATTGCCCTAGGCCCCTGGGTGCCACACAGGGCGCGTTGAGCGTGGAGTAGGACAGGAGTTAAGTCTTTTATTGATGTTCAGGTACGCATGGTGTGTGTGGGTAGTTGGTGCATGTCATATGGGGTACCATTGCCCTAGGCCCCTGGGTGCCACACAGGGCGCGTTGAGCGTGGAGTAGGACAGGAGTTAAGTCTTTTATTGATGTTGTTCAGGTACGCATGGTGCGTGTGGGTAGTTGGTGCATGTCATATGGGGTACCATTGCCCTAGGCCCCTGGGTGCCACACAGGGCGCGTTGAGCGTGGAGTAGGACAGGAGTTAAGTCTTTTATTGATGTTGTTCAGGTACGCATGGTGTGTGTGGGTAGTTGGTGCATGTCATATGGGGTACCATTGCCCTAGGCCCCTGGGTGCCACACAGGGCGCGTTGAGCGTGGAGTAGGACAGGAGTTAAGTCTTTTATTGATGTTGTTCAGGTACGCATGGTGTGTGTGGGTAGTTGGTGCATGTCATATGGGGTACCATTGCCCTAGGCCCCTGGGTGCCACACAGGGCGCGTTGAGCGTGGAGTAGGACAGGAGTTAAGTCTTTTATTGATGTTGTTCAGGTACGCATGGTGCGTGTGGGTAGTTGGTGCATGTCATATGGGGTACCATTGCCCTAGGCCCCTGGGTGCCACACAGGGCGCGTTGAGCGTGGAGTAGGACAGGAGTTAAGTCTTTTATTGATGTTCAGGTACGCATGGTGTGTGTGAGTATTTGCTGCATGTCATATGGGGTATCTTGCACAGTTCGTCGCAGGGTCGTCCTCGGTGCACTTCAACAGATTTATTTGTGTACGGATAGCTTATGAGAGGGGAAGAGCGAGATAGATATTATATAGCTGATACACCATAAAATGTTATTGTACGATCTCATTAAAATACATACTTTAGATTTGCTAAATGATGTTTTGTGCCAAATCTACTTTCTTTATCTGCAATTGACTACTACCTTGAATACATTGATCAAGCCTTGAAACTGTTGTTTGACAAACAATATGAGCCGAGGTTGCTGCTCCTCATGCTCCTTTGTTGGTCTGGGTGGCTCAGTTGGTTAGACGCTGACCTACTGATCCCAAGGTCGCGGGTTCAAACCCGTCCCAGACCGATGGTTTTTAAGTGTGCTTAAAAACAACAGCTCCATGTCAGTAGATTTACTGGCATGTAAAAGAACTGCGGGACGAAATTCCGGCACACCGGCGACGCTGATGTGATCCTAGCAATTGACAGCGTCGTTAAACAACAAAATATTTTTTTTTTTTTAATTCTCATGCTCCTTTGCCTAATTAGCATTACTGTAAGCCTTTTGCTGTCTGCAAACTCAATATTTTTATACCAATGCATTTTAGTACCTAAAATTAAACAAACAGGTCTCACAGAAGATATTTTATAAGGGACAACAAACTAATTTCAATAATTTATTATTTCCATAGTAACAAGAATAGTTGAACCTCGAATGCAGTCACTATGTGGGAGATGAGCTCTACCTTCATCAGCCTTTTATATTGAAGACGAAGCATTTCCGGACTATACTTTACTGCGAAAAAAATGTCTAAGTTTATGCTCTCTAACACATCGAAAATTAGAAATAGGTAGTTATTCTGTTACAGCCTGTATAAGAAGAATGTTTGTAACGTTTAATAATGCTGAAAAAAGTGCGCTCGAGTCCAACTTTAATCCATGGTACTGTGATTTAGTTGTTTTCACACACGTTATTGGTATTTCCTACATCTTTGTCCACACATCACCCGTTTCATCTTCGGTTCTTGTTCGCACATACTTTATGAAGAAGCCCGTGTGTCACGAATCCTGATGCGACATGTCTCTGACTCCTACACTTCCTGGTCCAAGAACTCTAGGTCTATCTCTCTCTTCTGGTCTCTGCTGTTTACCAGCTCCTGGTAGGTTCCTGTGATTGGTAACCAGTGCTGCTATCTCATGTCCTCTACAAAATAGGTCTCTCCCATGAGATCGTATATAAGGGGGATTTATTATTTCATTTCTTTGTAGGCACAACCGAAATAAGTGAATACAGTAGGCTTAAGCAATAGTCAGATGGTTTAAGACCTGGTTGCTATGCGAAGCGTTTGTTTGGCTACGAGAAAATGAAGGAATAGCAATTATCCTCATAGGACCCGGTATTGTAAACATTGTTTGACTGGAAGATGCTTTAAACCAAACCAAAAGTTTAACGCAGGAGCCGTTTTGTAAAGTCTGGTTAGTTAAACCGTGGTACAGTGGTGTTGGTATGTCTGAATGGTGAAAAAAGAAGACGATCCCTAATCTTCTTCTTACACCACAACTGAATGCCGTTGGTATCTGTGCTAGCTTAGAAAATATTTGAAATATTCTATAACTATGGAAATTCACGATGACAATTAAGTGTAACTTTAAATTAAGGTGATATGCAACCATTCACAACGAAAAATAGTAACGTTTGCAGTAACAAGTGTTATCGCCAATCATACGCCAACGCTAAATGCTGTTGGTACCTAAAGTCTAATGTTGGTAATGCTGTTGCCGTAACTAAAAGCTTTTGTCAGCTTAGACAAAACACAAAAGGTTCTGAAATGCTAGCATATTAGATGACAAATAAGCGTACCTAACAGTTTTGCATTAACGTGACCATGCACAACAAAAAATAATCTTTGCTGTAATGAAGTTTGTAGCAAATTTACATATGTATTTGCATAATTATATGTTGTTTTCTAGTGCCTTGCACCTGGCAATGAAGCCATTAGCATTCGTGCTTTCCAATACTTTTGAACTGTAGTTTCTTCTGATCTTAATGCTTCACAGGTCTTCAAGTGGTCTTCGTTCATTTCTGCTGGATCGTTACACAGGACACATATTGGTGAGGCTGAGATACCTATTCTGTAGAGATGACTTGCCAAGCTTAGTTCGCATTTTGTTCATACTAAACAGTCTAATGTACACTTGTTTCACACTATTTATTACGATTTATTTGTATATCTATATTCGACAAAGTGCTCATCAAAACTCGATTTGTTATTTACTTCGGGCCAATCAAGCCCGAAATAGAAACTATTTTTGTAGGTATACGGAAGGAGGTTAGGCGACAGGCAATTTTCTTAATGCCTATGTAAGCTTGTATGTTCACGTGATGCATGGATAAATTGCATTAGATTTTATGTTTACACTTGTTATTTTAATAGCAGTCCAACATTAAAGTATATTACGGTATTACGGTTCGTATCTTCTCGTTGATTTCTGTATCCAGTTTCAAATTTGACATAGAGACGTTAGGATTGCCTGTTTCGTAAGTCTGAATCTGTTTAAAAATCCATGATCGTTTCACATCTGAAATTGATTACGTCTATTTAAGAAAGTTTTGGATACTGAGGCATTTCAACTTCATCATAATAGCAATTCCTCAAATACCTCCCCGGTATCCACATGTAGGTACAGCTGGGACCACCATATTACACAGAGCTTAAACTGTTAAACTGTAGATGAGTTTCAGTAAAGTTAAACATAAATTAAACTGAGGATTAGCGTTTACAAAACGAACGGAAACCTTAAGCTATAGTCTAAACCATGGCTAATGAGATAGTCTTTCTCGTTAGCCACGGTCTAAATCTCACCGGAAGTTTAAACCACCTTTATGATACCGGCTCTAAGAAGAACATGACTATTCAAATCAATAACAAGTAATATTTTGGAAACGGTTAACTCCACAATATATATTTTCGACATTAATTGTCTGCTTTAACAAAGATCATTGCAGATGTGGAACTTTAATACCAAGTTGAGTATTTATCAGATTTTTCGGTTTTGAGTTACCCTGTTCATACACACACGCGTGCGGACCTTCTCTTAAAATTGCTTGGTCTCAAGGGGACTCAAAACATGTATTTCCGATGAAATTTCGGTAACAAATATTTGTTTGATTGTAATACAGTACTTTATCTGCTTACTGTAAGTACATGATAGGGAAAGTAAAAATCAGAATATTCCCCATCTTTAAAAAGCATATTGCATCACTCTAGCTTTGATTTTGCTTGACTACAACAGCTTGCAAAGTCCTGTTCATTTTGCTTGAACTTTGTATAATATTGAGTAATGATAAACCAAGGATAGAAACAAAAGCTTATTACAGTAAACGTGTAGATTTTCTTAATGTGAGAACTTAAGTCATGGATTACTATCTTCTTATATGTTTTGACCTCAGTAATCTTTCTCGTTCGGCGAAGGACACCATGAATCTTTTTTGATGTTTTGGTATTCTCTGTGACCTTTTTAGTCTTGCGAAGGACACCTGCAAGTTTGAAGTTCGAAGGCCACCATACCCCCAACTTTAGAATGGCTTTTCCCATAGGTTCAACAACAGAAGTAATCAAAATTAGCTTTCCCTAGTTTTTATTATTTAGGGGTACGATGGCCACATTGAAAGTTTATAAAAGCAAATTAAATGTGTTTATATCTGATAGCTATTTTCTAATATTTTGCGAGTTAATTGCCTTGTAGTTCTTTTTCGATTTGATTTAATAGTTTGTTAATTATTTTCATTTAAAGATTTGGTGTTTACCCAAAAATGAACTTGGCTAAACATTTCCGCGCTATGATTTTTTACGATTTTACTCAAAAATCGTCATTAATTATTCCTAGACAATGTGAAAGTAGGCTTAGAAATGCATTTTATGAAAGCAGCCATTTATAATTGATACAGTGAATTTAAAAGAGCTGTTCGGATAATGCTTGAAGAAGATCGAAGAACATCTTATGAACCTATTCGGGCGTCATTGGGCATTGCTATGAGTTAAATCCAAAACACTTTACATCAACAATCAAACTAGGAAAACGTTGTTGTCGGCGTATTTTACATAAACTGACTCCTGATCAAAAACAACGCATTGATTGGTGCAGAAATACTCCGGAAAAATTCCAAATTCCACTTCAAATTTCGTTTGGAATATGTAACTGGCAATGAATCTTGGATTTATTGTTATGCTGAAAAGAAAAGTCAATCGTCTCAATGCATTATTCGAACGGAACCTAAGCTTACTTAAGTCCGACGAACTTGCAGTACTGGTAAGAACATGATTGCTAGTCCCCCTATCTAAAAAGGCCCATACTGCTACTATAACATTAGAAGACAGGCGTGCCGTTACTGTCGATTGGTAGGCTGTTTACTGTCGGAAAAAGTTCGTGAAAAACGCTCAAAAGGAAAAATAACTTTATATCATGATAACACATCGTCGTATACAGCATAACTACTAACAACTGAGTATCTGGATGCCCGAAAGGTAAGCACCAAGATCCCTCCATTATACAGTCCTGACATAGCACCTTGTGTTTTCTTACTTTTCCAAAAAGTATAGATAAAATGCGGAATTACTTTTTCTTCATCAGATGAAGCAATGGAACTTCATAAAAACCTGGTTGCTGAAGTTCCTCGGGTGATTTCTAACATTTATGTGCACGTAAATGAGGATTATGATTTTTTTCGGATCATTCCCCTATTATATTAACAGTGACAATATAATAACAAAGGAAACCCCCACCCCCAAGACTAACTAACAATAAAATAAATTGAGAAGGGTTCAAAAATGAATTACTATTGAACTTGATGTTCCTTTAAAACCACCACAACAGTTGGAAGCAGAGATAGATCTCTTTGTTGCTAATATTCAACAAGTAGCATGTAACCATATTCCGGAAAAAATTAGGAATAACGTAAATGATACCTCCTATCCAATGGAAGTGAGGGAGCTAAGTAGTTAAAAAGTAAGCTGCCTAAAAAGTGGCAGAGAACACGGGCACCAGAAGATAAAAGGCTATTAAATCAAATCTGTAATAAGTTAAAGAATTTGATCAGTAGTATAAAAACAAATCATTTACTACCTATATGAAAGGACTAACAGAGGATAAAGATACTGATTACTCTTTATGGAAGACAATAAGGAGCATTCAAACACCTATAAATCAAATTCCATCAACAAAAAAAGGAGACGGAACATGGGCAAGGAGCGATAAGGATAAAGCAGACCTATTTTCCAACTACCTAGAAGAGATTTTTTAACCTTTGTCTAGACAAACACATGAAGAGGACATAAAACATGGTAAGAAAAGGAAAGGTAAAGAACTTAGGCGTGTAACGTTCAAAGAACTAAAATGTGAAATATACAATATACAATAATGCAAAAAAGCACCATGATATGATTTAATCATCGGACACATTCTTAAAGCTTTACCACAAAGCTCTTATCAAGCTATTACATATGAAGAATACTCTATTAAGACTTAAATATATCCCAAGTCAATGGAAGGTAGCAGAAGCACTCATGATCCTTAAACCTGGAAAATATCCTAATGAAAAGGAATCATACAGACTGATTTCACTCCTATCCCAATTATCTAAGCTATTTGAAAAGTTATTGTTAAAGAAATTAAAATCTATAATAGAGGAAAGTAAATTAATACCAGAACATCAGTTTGGATTTAGAAGTAAACATTCAATAATTGATCAAGTACATTGTATAGTCGATATCATAGAAAGAATGATAGAGGAAAACAAAACTTTGTTCTGGAGTATTCCTAGACGTGGTCAAAGCTTTTGATAGTCTGGCACAAAGGTTTAATTTTTAAGCTCCAACGAGATCTTCCTGACCACTTTTATCAAATATTGCTATCGTGTATTGAAGGGAGATATTTTCGAGTTAAATATAGAAATTAATACTCTGGATTAAAGAATATAGCTGCTGGAGTACCTCAAGGAAGCGTCTTGAGGCCAGTACTATACCTTATGTTTACTAGGGATATTCCATATAAAGATGATACAACTATGGCTACCTTCACTGACGACACAGGAATAATGGCAGTAGGACACACAGTAGAGGAATCTACACAGATATTACAGAAAGCTGTCAATAAAGTCAACGAGTGGAAGAAGAAATGGCGTATAAAATTAAATGAATCTAAATCCGTACATATCAACTTCACGAATAAGAAAACTAAGATGCTACCAATAAAAATAAACTATTCCTCAAGAACAAATAGTGAAGTACCTAGGAATGACACTAGACTCAAAATTAAATTGGAGAAAGCATATAGAAACTAAAAGAAAAGAGTTAAATATCAAATATAAGAAACTTTATTGGCTCATTGAGAGAAATTCTGAACTTGATATACACAATAAGCTATTAATATACACAAGCAGGTGTTCAAGTCAGTCTGGACCTATGGGATACAGCTTTGGAAGTATTCTAAATTGACCAATATAAAACATATACAGACATTTCAAAACAAAGTTTTAAGAACAATAGTTAATGCACCATGGTATGTGCGTACATAGATATCTAAAGATTGACACTGTTACAGAAGAAATAAAAAAGACCGCAACGCAACATCGTTTAAGAGTGCAGCACCATGAAAACAAAGAGATGTTGAAAATGCTTAGTAAGTGTGAAGTTCGAAGATTGAAAAGAATAAATCAGATGACTTAAGGTGTGACCGCAAGAATTAGTGCAAACTTTGGGGGCCTTCAATGGAAAACTCGCAATGTGAACTTATATAGGAAGGAAATATTATTAGATAGGCTATTGCTTAGTTGTAATTTGCTAGTAAATTAAGAAAAAAAGTGCTTAAGATATTAGTAGTTCAGATAAAATATGTATTTTTAAATGTGTACCTTTCTTCATCGTTATTCACTTTCACATATCTTGGAAGGCGTAAGGGAGTGAAGAATTAGCAGCAGAAAGGTGTAGAGGTCATTAAAGTATAAAGTTTGTGTCCTAACATTATATTCATGCGAATAGCCATGTGTATAAGCATATACATATCTGGAAAAAGTACCTATATGTTACGAAACGGGACATTCTGAAAGGTTACGATTCCTTTATCTTTTGGGGCTATTTTACACTTTTGGGGAGGCAGGAGGGGGATGTTTTAACCATCTATATCAATATCAAAAAAAGGTGAATCAAATCTCCTGATCAAACACTATGTAAATACATGGTCGAGGGGCCTAACGAAACCTTCACTAGATCGCTTATTAACCTTTCTTCACTAACCTCCTATTAAGTTTAGTAGAAGGCCGTAAATTACTTACTGGGCATGGGTTCACCAAGAAGTGTTTGCAGACTAATTACCCTCTAAGGGAACACCAGTTGCAAACTCTGATAGGCAGTAGGAAACAGCCCAGCGAGGCACTCGGAGGAAGATTTCATCCTTTTGGAGTCTCGATTTTGGATAGGTCAAACGGTCCTATCTTAGAAAAGGAGTTCTGGCGCTAATCGACGCTAAGAACTTGAATTCCTATGATACGTAAAAGAGATAGCGCAAGACCTTTAACAATGGAGGTGCGAGGGTCTGAACACTCAAACATTCCCAAACACACCTACTACTTCTATATTAATTACCTGTGGTGGGCAGAGGTGGGGGACGCAGCGGTCAGGCGGTAAGCCTTGGCCCGCGAAGGGCTGTTGCACTAGGGGTTACTTTTTTAAGTAATTAAAAGAAGCATTGTGCTTCAACCAAAATTTCATTCCGAGATTTCACCGAAAACATACGCTTCGAAATCCTTGAATAGAAATACTAACACCCAAAAGATAAACTTTTGAAAAGTGATAGAGATTCTGATTCGGTTAAACGTGTTTTATAAGTTAATACAGCATCATTCTGATGTTGGGGTAAATGACATTGTGAAATTTACGGAAGTGTATACCGGCATACCAAAACACTGTTATGAATGCTCGGAGAGAATTCAAAAAGTCTGGTACCGTTAAAACAGCGTGTATGGTGAGAGAAATGCCTAGAATAGTTTTGGGAAAGGTGGAAAACTTAGTTAAATGTGCAATTCGTTCTAAAATGTATGTTTTTCTTTGATAGTGAACCACCCACATTACTGTAAAAAAAAGTGTTTAGTGTTGTGAACAGTGACCCTTTTTTGCCTGATTTGAAACGAAGCTGCTTCTACACCCTGCCATTAGAAATGGGATTCTCATTTGTAAAAAGAAACAATATGATTACTATAGTTGATAGAGATGATATTGCATTGTAGAGGCGATATGTTAGAAAATCACGTGGCAGTCATACATACAATATGCTTGTTATCAAGCAGGAAGAGAATTAACGCAGCTGGAGAATGTCACGGACAACGTTGTTCAAGTTTGTAATAAACATATGAAGGTGATACCAGTTCAGAGTAAAGCTCAGATTAATATGAATATGCCCGTTTCTTTCAGTGCATGACAATATGATAACTTATTTTCTATGATATGCCGAATCAGTGTTTGTTTTAATAGGCATTATTATGAGTATAAAACATACGGGTCTCAAAACCAAAGCTGCTCGTTTTCGTAAATATTATTTCAGCGTACTTTCTCTTACATAATTGTTATACTCTTGTTTGCTGAGCACAAAATATATCAAATATTTATTTAAAAACAAAACCCTTAGCAGTTCTCAAATCGCCGCAGTCATTTACTTATTTTAAAATGGACGACGTTAAACGAGGAAAAAGGATATTAGTCTGCTTGTTTATCTTCGTATGTAAATGCTGACGAAAATATGTGATAATAGTGATGATAATAATGATGATAATGATAATAACAATAACAATTGCAGTAATATTTGTAATCAGTATTATGTAGTCTTATTGCCCAGATTTAAATAATGAAAGACAAATACTATGAACTTACAATTATTGTGTTCAGTTTTTAATGTTAAGGAAATATTCCACAGATGGGGTAAAGGTAAAAGGGTAAAGAGTACAGACACAGAGGGGACACCTCGCTCATTTCGATCTACACAGATCTATTGTGGCTACCATCCCCCAGGAGAAATGAGGGAACAGAAGGTGCCACACAGGGTCGCAGTTAGACAGGCCACAGAGACGCGCGGAAGTGCCTAAAAATGCTGAGATCTCTTCATCCCGGCGCCAGGCCCCGCCAAGCAGCCATCACACCGCGGTACCAGTGTCGCACTGAGCGTTCACCCCCCACGCCCCCCCCCCCCACCGGACAAGGCCACCCAAACGCCACCAAGCGCCGAGAACAAGTTACCAAGCGCAATCATCCGCGCCATCTGCCCGGCACTGCAAACACCACAGGCCTGAAATTACACCTGAAAGATTAGAAGGAAATAGAACGAAGGGAAATGATGGAAAGAAAATCGTGGTATGAAAAAGGGAGAGAGAGAGAGAGAGAGAGAGAGAGAGTGTGTGTGTGTGTGTGTGTGTGTGTGTGTGTGTGTGTGTGTGTGTGTGTGTGTGTGTGTGTGTGTGTGTGGAGTATATTCCTTGTTATTTGTGTGAGTTTTGCAATACTTAAACTTTTCTCAAATGGAAGTTTTTTATTCACTTTCTTATATCCTAACCGTGCAAAGCCTTCATATAGTGACCAGCTTTAAAAGATTTGAATATCGCTCAAAGTCAACTGTATTCCCACGTTCCCCTTGCACCTACAAGAAAATGACCAATAAGATAATTTCTACAAATTTTCTCAATTGACAAGAATTAGAAGAGAAGTAAGAGTTTGTAACAATAGTTAGTACAAGAGTAAGAGTCATGTGAGTGCAACACATCAGAGTTTTTACAATAATTGTTTTTTTAATTTGTTAATATAACCTTTTACTTTCTCTACTGGCAAGTTAAAAAAAGTACTGTATTCCACCCAAAAATTTGATGTCGAGATTTCACCGGAAGTATGTTTTGAGACCCACTGAAAAAAAAAAAAAAAATAAATAAAAAAAAAAAAAAAAGCATTTTTAGTAAAGATCCGCGCGCGCGTCTATGGACAGTATAACTCAAAAACGAAAATCGGTTAAAACCAAAGTTGGTATTTAAGTTTAATGTCCTTCAAGGATACTACGAAGATTTTGAAGAAAATAGCTCCACCCTAAACTACCCTTTGCATGGAACATTTTTCGAAAATTTTGATTTTCTTGAAAATGGCTCCGACGATTTTGATTAAAATGACATGTTTAAGATATTTCTATGACAAATGAAATGTCTATTTTGAATTTTCTGGCTATAGCCTATGTAGTCCTGTTTACTCTGGATGACTTTTGAATAACTCGTAAACCGTAAGAGATAGACAAAATATTTCTCTACAAAAATGTAGATATCGCTAAAACACATAATTTATGTCTAAATAAATTTTTTTGTAGAGTGAACCATTTCGGAGATATTCTTTATTTGTATCAGTTTCGAAAAAGGACTTTCGTCAAATGCAACAGCGTTGTTCAAATTTTATAGGGTGGAAGTGAAATAATCTGCCAGACTGAAGGAGGTGAGAGTGTATGTAAACTAACAAAAAATAACAATAACTTTTTTTTAAAAAATTAAATGCACCGTTAACTAGATAGTCGCGCTTAAAGGTTCTACTTCTACTGGCGTATCAATGAACTATTCGAATGCTCTAGAAAAACTATTTAAGTAATGTTAGCCATGTATTGAATTCAGATGTTTTGTTGCGCTGCGCCAGACATCAGAAAATTACGTGAAAAAGTAAGGTTATGGCTGATTACCCCATATGAAAACATTACCTCAAATCTTACATTTCCGCATAATTACAAAGATTTTATTTGGTAAGTTTAAAGTCCTGAAAATCTGGCCTGTTCTATTTGAGGGGCTTATGCCACAATAAGATAAAAACCTCAGTTGGAATTGGATTCTTGTTTTAACGCCGCGCAAAATTAACTTTCGACACCGGTTGCATCTATTAGGAAGTCACAAATATGATAGAAACATTAACAAAGAAACTTTAAATATGCTCTAATCGGTCAGAAATACATAAATTATCTTGAAATGAAACGAATACACGTTTAGCCCATGTCTACTTACTGCGCATGTACGGTGAGCAAAACGAGTAGCTTTATTCACTTTATATACTGAATGGTAGGGACCTACACAATTTTCATGCTCATAATAAATAGTAGCTTGGTTTTAACACTTACACATGTGGTGAACATATGCAGTTTTCACATCGTCTGTAAGATGTAAGTATGAAGCATGGTACCGAGGCTCGCAGCTAATAACTGGAGGTTAGGTTATATGTACCTACATTGGATACTTAGCATTGGGTATTTCAAAGGTTATGTCACTCTTGCGTGAAACACCTCTTACGTTATTAATACCGTTATTTCGTATTGAATTTAACAATGTGATACTAGTAATTGCTAAACCTTTAGTAAGTAAGTAAGTTTATTTTGTCACTGCCATACAATGTACAGATGGACACGTCAATAGAAAAGAAGATACACTTAATTATAAAATTCATGTAAGGAATAAAAACATTTGTTTATAAGATAATCTTTTAAACAGGTTTTAAAGCTGTTTAAAGATTTGATATATACTATTTCTTTTGGCAAATTATTTACCACGTTACTTATGGAGCATATTGGTGACTTTGTAAATTTAGATGTCAAAAAAAAAAATTATTTTGTTGTTTAACGACGCTGTCAATTGCCAGGATCACATCAGCGTCGCCGGTGTGCCGGAATTTTGTCCCGCAGGAGTTCTTTTACATGTCAGTAAATCTACTGGCATGGAGCTGTCGTTTTTAAGCACACTTAAAAACCATCGGCCTGGGCCGGATTTGAACCCGCGACCTTGGGAACAGTAGGCCAGCGTCTAACCAACTGAGCCACCCAGACCGACAAATTTAGATGTCCTATAATGCGCTATATGTATATTACTTTTATTTCTGGTGTCGTAATTGTGTACATCTGTATTTAAGATAAATGATTCAGGACATTTTTTGTAATATAAAGCAGATTTATAAATAAAAATAGATGTGAGAGTCAAAATTTTAATTATACTAAAAAAAACATCTCTAAGAGAATCGCTAGGTCTTAAATTAAAAACAATTCTCAACATCCGTTTTTGAGTAAGGAAAGCCCTTTGAATAATGAATAATACATTAATACAGAATGACCAAGAGAAAAATAAATATTTAATAAATTTTCGAGATCCAAAGATTGTTTAAGACAACTAAGAGCAAAACACACTTTATTTAATCTCTTGCATATATCATCAAAATGAGCATTAAAATTCAGTTTTTCGTCAACGAAAATTCCTAAAAATTTAGGAAAGCATAATTAATTCTTAATATGAATTTACGCTCCACTGCCATACGTTTAAATAAAATCTATGTGCAACTGTTTACACGTTCGGCCCAGTGAGTCTGCAATTCGCTGTAATATTTGATACACCCGATTTAAGGACTACTATGATTTACGCAAACACGTACCCACATCTAAAAAATCTGATGTGTTGCACTCACATGACTTTCTCTACTCTTGTAATAACCATTGTTACATACTCTTATTCCTATATCTTCCTCGTGTTAGTTGAGATAAATATTTGTACAAATTATCTTATTGCTTATATCCTTGAAGGTGCAATATGAAACCGAAATTATGTCAATATATATTTGATAATGGAAAGAAACAAAAGGAGATTCTAGTCAACAGTTACGGGGAAGACGTAATAAAGCTGAATATGTTAAAGTCTCAAGAATGGAAGCCTAGGCAGATTTAAATGAGTGATAAGGTTACAATTGTTGTATGTACAAACCTCTAACGACTCAGCGGGCTGATTCCTATCTTACCATGACGTGCTCTAAAGTTAGCCAATGGAAATCGTTTCCTTCGTGTTGCTCGCGCAAAAACAAATGCAACGCAAGACACATTCGTCTTGAATCGAGTCGAGATAACGCACGTGCTTCTTGGGAGTTGTACGTAAGCTAGCACGTATAC
This sequence comes from Tenodera sinensis, assembly GCA_030765045.1. Lineage (NCBI taxonomy): Eukaryota > Metazoa > Arthropoda > Insecta > Mantodea > Mantidae > Tenodera > Tenodera sinensis. Next base: position 34,644,975 of record CM060967.1, read on the forward strand.
ATAATTCGGCGGTTGCTAAAGGGTGACAAAGTTAAAGTGTTATAACGTTGTAGTTGAAGTTACGAAGTTACATTCTATTTAAATATCGTCGGCAGTTCTCTACATATCTGAAAATTTACAAATAAAGTGATATGTTGGTTGATTCTTCGTTTGGTTCCATTCCTATCATAACTCACGCATACCCTGTAGATTAGGACCTCTTGCTAGAGCTAGTTCGGACACCAAACACGAGATCGGATAGGTCTTAAATGCGACGTCTTCGAAGGAGAGGAACGTTTGCGTCAAATGGGAATATTAGAATACAGTAGGCTTTGAGCGATAGTCAACTCTTCTAAAGCTTTGAGATTCCGTTCTCTTTGCACACTTAACATATAAAAAATGAACAACGATGTTCCATTTCACGAAGGCTTTAAGTTTTCCGAAACTGACAAAAATAACAAAGGAATATCTCTGAAATAGTTCACCCTACAAGAAAATTTATTTGGACATAAATTGCGTATTTTAGCAAAATCTACATTTTTTGTAGAGTATAATTTTGTCTATTTCTAACGGTTTACCAGTTCTGCAAAAGTCGTCCAGAGTAAATATTACAGGGGCTATAGCTAGAAAATTCAAGATATATATTTCATTTGTCATAAAATTATATCAAACATATGACATTTTAATCAAAATCGTCAGAGCCATTTTCAAGAAAATCAAACTTTTCGAACAATTTTCCATGCAAAGGGTAGTTTAGGGAGGGGCTATTTTCTTCAAAATCTTCGCATCCTTGAAGGACATTAAACTTAAATACCAACTTTGGTTTTTAACCGATTTTTCGTTTTTGAGTTATGCTGTCCACACACACACACACACACACACACACACACACACACACACACACACACACACACACACACACACACACAACACACACACACGGACCTTTTTCTAAAAATGCTTTTCTTGGATCCAGGGGGTCTCAAAACATGTATTTCCGATGAAATCTCGACAACAAATTTTTGGGTGGAATACAATACTTCCCCCTACTTCCCAGTAGAGAAAGTAAAAAAGGAATTTATATACAAGTAATATGATGCAGAAGCTTTCGGAAGCACTTTCGCTTCCAACAATAAAATTACTCCAAAATGTTTTAACAAGAATCTTATGAGCGCCAAAGAACTCGAATTAATGAAATTTTCAACATAAATTTTCTGACAAGATGCGCGTGAGTATGTGCAAAAGATATAAAAATATTTCAAGAAATGTAGGTAAACAAATTTGACACGGGTGTTCGCGCCCACAGTCAAGGACTAACCATTATTTACGTGGTAGCTTTAGAAACAAAGCTAACATTTATTAGCAGTAACAGATATGTAATAACATTGGGATTAATTTGAAATAAGGATTAGAGCAAGTATTCAATTACCTGTTGTCAGACTTCACATCTTTTACAGCTTTGACAAAAAAGCAATTGCATACCATTAAGAGAATATTCCGCGCGATGTACACGGATATGCAGACAAAATACAGCTGATGCGATGTTGCCAGTTCTAGCAGATATAAGAAAAGATTTAAGTGTGGGTTTTTTTAATGTAATTTACGCAAAAACCGTTGAATCTTTTGAAGTATACCAAAGGAAAAAGTTGTCGTTTATTCAATTCTCTATGAATATAGCTATAAATCAAGAACCTTTAATCAATAATAATTCAGCCAGGTGATGATAAATTTTTTGATAAAAATATTTTTTTCTAGAAAACTATACCTAACCTTTTCAGCCTTTTGGCATTAGACTTTATTGTTGTTCACAATAAGAGAAATTCGCTGTTAAAGTCTGGAGGATTATTTCACTTCCACCCATGTTAGTCCTGCAAAGAGAGCGGGATCTCAAAGTTTTAAAAGACTTGGCTATCGCTCAAAGCCTACGGTATTCTAATATTCCCCTTGCACCTACAGGGAAATAAGCAATAAGATAATTTGTAAATGTTTATCTCAACTAACACGAAGAATATATAGGAATAAGTGTAAGAATGGTTAGTCCAAGAGTAGAGAAAGTCATGTGAGTGTAACACATCCGATTTTTTATTTTAAACTTATTACAAGTTATTATTTGTTTATGCCAACAAGCTTACTGCTGGTGTTTTTAAACACACAAGCCGTTTAAGAGGTTGAATCAGAAACTGAAAAATGCAATGCCACAGCCGGGATTTGAACCACGGATCTTCCGCTTATCGAGCGGCTGCTCTAACCATTAAGCTACCATGTCCAACTTGCCAGTTCCGACATTAAATTCCCCAGCTGATTCGTACTTTTTCCCGGTTAACCACACGGGAATCTCACATCAGAGATAAATACCCCAAGGGCGACTTACAGTTGTAAGCCGTATTCTGTGGTTGTAAGTACTTTATGTCCCGGGTTCAAGTAACCTTTAGATGGTAATTATTATTTATTTATGCCAACTTATCTTTATCTTGATGCTTATATTTACGCTCGATAAGTGGAAGATCCGTGGTTCAAATCCCGGCTATGGCATTGAATTTTTCAGTTTTTGATTCAACCTCTTAAATTATTACACGTTGTTTAATTATAATGAACCAGTGGACCATATTGCTATAGAACAAACTCTTAATACTTAAACATTATTTTCTACCTGGTAGTTCGGTTCGTTATTAAAATATGCTTTTAAACTATAGTTTACTTTCTTGATTGCATCCATAAATAAATAACGACTTTACCATTAGGTACCTTCAAACAATTTTGCAATGGAAACCGGTTCTTTATTGTGGGTTGACAGGTTCCTCATTTGGGACCCCGGTGCGGTGCACTAGCTGTGTTATACGATAGGATTATCGACAGGATGGAAGTTACGAACCTGTAATGAGGACAGCTTTCTGGTGGAGATCCTTCACACGTTGTCTCTTGGACCAAAAAAGCTTAATAATCATCCATATAAGTAGTCCAACACCTGCAGTGACCAGCCAGCTCCCCACCAATGGTTCCATCGTACTACTGCCACACAGTGGGTCGCGAGCGGTGTGTAACAGTAACGACACATTCCGAAAAGTTACAAGACAATGGTGGGGGAAAGTGCTTATACTCCACGTTATCAACAATTGGTTGCCCTTGCTTTTGTTTCGATCGCTTTAGTTGTGTAAGTGTAGGAAATGTCCGCAAAATAAAAAGCATACTACCTGTGTTTTCATGGAGAATTTAAATTGATTTGAATAATGAATAAGATCTGCGTTTTCGTGTTGAATTCCACGGATTGCGATCGATTTGATTACGCAAACTGTACTTATGGTGAAGGGGTAACTGTGCAACGTAGATGTTAGTTTGTTATTCTATGCGTTAAGAGTTTAGACAAAGGTTTTGAGTTTAGTGCGCTATGGCTTTGTAAAGAATATGCAATCTTCATATTAAAATGGTAAAAGGGTCCTACTCCTTCGATTATTTTTGACAGATTTGTTGTTTCTTCACGAAAAGTTGAGACATGGAACACGGCGGAGAGACCCATAGATAACATGGGTCACCACAACGAGCAATACAGCGCTTTCGTCCGGGGTTGGGGGGGGGAGTTATCAAGCTTAAGGGAATGTTATAGGCTCCAAACTTTAGTAATACCATACTAAAACAATCTGATGTATTACACTCATATGATCTTCTCCGCACTTGTACGAACTATTCTTATAAACTCTTATTCCTTTATCTTCTTCGTGTTAGTCGACATAAACATTTACAGAATACAATAACACAGTAAGACTTTGGGCGATAGTCAAATAGTCAAAACTTTTAAAGCTTTAAAATTCCGTTCCCTTTGCATGGTCAAGAGATAAAAAAGTGAATAACAACCTTCCATTTGAGAAAAGTATAAGTACTGCAAAAGTCACGCAAATAACGTGGAATATCTCCGAAATCCATCACTCCACCAAAAAAAAAAAAAAAAAAAAAATTGTATTTGGACATAACTTGTGTGTTTTAAGGAGATCTACATGTTTGTTTTCTCTAATAGTAAGTAGAGGAAGTATTGAATTCCACCCAAAAATTCGATGTCGAGATTTCACCAAAAATATGTTTTGGGACTCCCTGAATCCAAAAGAAAAGCATTTTTAGAAAAAGGTCCGTGTGTGTGTGTGTGTGTGTGTGTGTGTGTGTGTGTGTGTGTGTCTGTGACCGCGAACAGCGTAACTCAAAAAGGAAAAGTCGCTTAGAAACCAAAGCTGGTATTTAAGTTTAATGCTTTTCAAGGATGTGACGCGAAGATTTTGAAGAAAATTCATCCACCCTGACCTACCCTTTACCTGGAAAAATTTTTGAAAATGTTTATTTTCTTGAAGATGGCTCTATCGATTTTGATTAAAATGACATATGTTTAAGATATTTTTATGGCAAATGGAATTTATATTTTGAATTTTCTGTCTATAGCCTACGCAATCCTGTTTACTCTGGATGACTTTTGAATAACACGTAAATGTAAGACATAGTCTTACTGTACAAAAAATGTAGATCTTGCTAAAAGACACAGTTTGTGTCCAAATAAGTTTTTTGTAGAGTGAACCATTTCGGAGATATTCCTTGTTATTTGTGTTAGTTTGGGAAAACAAACTTTCGTCAAATGCAACATCGTTGTTCATTTTTTCATATTTTAACCGTGCTAAGAGAACGGAATCTCAAAGCTTTAAAAGATTTGACTATCGCTCAAAGCCTACGTATTCTCACATTCCCCTTGTACCTACAAGGAAATAAGCAATAAGATAATTTCTGCAATGTTTATCTCAACCAACACGAAGAAGATATAGGAATAAGAGTTTGTAGGAATGGTGAATACAAGAGTGGAGAAAGTCATGTGACCTAAAGCTAGCTGTTAGTAAGTGAATGTAATGTTGGATAGTAATAAATAAATTAGATACATCTAAAAATACGCAAATATCACAAAAAAAACCAAACAAAAAAAATAACTAATATAATCGTCTACCGAGCGAGATGGCTCCGCGGTAAGGTGTAAGGCTGTCATTCGGGAGGTCGTGGGTTCGATTCCCGTGGGCGACCTTCCTGACCCATGGGTTTTACCGGAGCTTCCCCGGGTCGCAAGGCGAATGCTTGGAAGTATCATTACATCCCCCGAATTTCTTACCCCTTCATTCCATCTCACTTCTCATTTCACCTTTCATCTGCTTGGTTGTTTCATGGTTCCCCGTGTAGACAGGAGTTTCGGCGTGCATGGTAGGTGTAAATCCTCGTCCACCTGATCGGGGGAGGTCTACGAGTCCCGGGCTCCCCAGGGGAACTAGAGCCGCAGGGGGAGGGAGAGAAGCTGGAGTATGAGCCGCCGAGTTCAAATCTACAGCTGTTAGGGACCCTGTCCATTACTGTAGCCTCTCTTTAGGTCCGACCACCACCTGGTAGGTTAATGAAAATTCTGAATGCGAAAACCTCTCAAGAATTTACCATTTATGTTCATTGCTGTAAAAGCATACCGCAGAATCAGAATATCTTGTTCTTAGACACATCTGCAGGAGCGTAACAAATGAATGAAAAATACGGAAATTCTTGCCTTTCTTCTAAAATTGTCTTCAATACCTTTTGCCAAACAAAGAAAAACTCATTCTGGACTCTCCAAGATAAATAATGGCTATCATTTCATATTTCTCTTGACAACTTTTAGGATACACTATTCTCTCAAAATTCTCTCTTCGATGAGACCCAAGAAGTTTCCTTGAGCTGGACTTCTACATAGCCTTTAACTCCTTCCCTAAAAGACAAATTTCTCGAGTCTAAATAGAAACTGACATTCAAAACTGGTGATAGCTGAAGCACGAAGCATAAAGCGCACACCCTGGAAGAATTAAAACAAAATATCCGCCAGGAAATTGCCAGAATTTCTCATCGTAAACTACTGCAAGTGATGGATAGTTTCCCAAAGAGGTGCCAAAATATATGTATGGACGATGGTGACCAGTTTCAGCATCTTTTTTTCATAAAGTTGATGAGTAAAACCTTTAAAATAGTTTTGAAAATGTGTTTTTCTATGACGGCAGACGGCAATGGGCGCCAAGGATGCCGAAGGGCAAAACAACCCGCAGCCCGTTCGGAGGTTTCTTGCTCTCCCGGTATATTTATGCATATACAGGAGTGGGTATTTCCACGTACGTATTTCCCCTCCTTTACCTTATATTTTAACGCTAGTGTAGAAAATGGAGTGCTCACTAAAAGTGTTATCATGTTACCTACTTAAAGAAAACCGTACACACTCAGGTGAACACTCGTGGACACAGCGGCTTTTACTTTTCCTTGTATACTTATCTTTTAATCGTCATCTACTGAACTATTGGCAATGCATTCAACATTATTAGGAGACAATAACTGATTTAACATTAAGTATAAACAATGGAAAATAAATGAAAAATGTCGTATAACAAAACACAAATTTTCCGCTAACCTTTACGACTTACATGCGAGGTAGCGATTAATGCCTTATATCTCACTTCTCATTAGTATAGTTTGTCTTAGGTGTGATAATGTTGGTAGTAATGATTCGTACATGCTACCGACGATAAGCCCTGGGAGATACTGTCATAAAAATTAGCTATCCCCTCCCTTGCCGTACCAGTTCCCGCTGAAGTCTAGACTGAAAGTCAGGACAAGACAAGGTCGAGTGTTGGCAGGCTAATGACATTCCTCCTCTCGGGAGCGAGTGATGCGGGCTGGCGTTCCACAAGGGGCAATCATGTCTCCTTTGTACATATTATTCACCAATGATTTCCCAGTGGACGCCAAATGCAAGGTCGCCATGTATGCTGACGACACTGCAATATACAACCACCATAGAAATCCACGTTTCGGCCTTGCAGAAATGCAACGCTTTGTGAATAACTTCGTCTCATGGCAACATGACAGGAAAATCAAAACTAATCCCAACAAATGCCAGCTGATCCCTTTCTCTAAACGGCATTCACTTTGGCAATGAACCTAACGGTCGGTGGTCAAATATTGCACTGCCGTCAGCAGGTTAAATAATTAGGTGTTACCTTGGACCGTACAATGTGTTGGTCCACCCACATAAAAAATAGCGCCAATAAAGGCAGACAGCGGCTAAAGTTGTGCGCCGCAGCAAACAGTTGCAAATGAAATCAAAACTTATTCTATACAGGTCACTTATTCTTTCGGTGGTCCTGTATGCATGTGTGGCCTGGGCTAATGCCTCCAAAACTGCCCTTTAACAAATCCAAACCCTACAAAACCTTTCCCTTCGAAAGATCCTATCCGTCCCACTCTGCACCACTAACCAAACCTCCACCTAAAAACGCAGATCCCATTCATCCCAGAGGCAATAGCAAAAAGAGCAAAGGCAGCATGGACACGCATTAGGAACCACGAAAACTACGTGATCGCCAACATTGGCAAAGGCGAGCCGAAGCACCGCAAACATGCAAGAATAAAAATGTTCTAGACGCGGCACGGCTCGCCGACTAATGCGTGTCCATGCAACTTCGGCCCAAGGCCACACACACACATTTCGGCAGAGGCCCGCGCCTCGGAAAGCACCCAGGAGCTGCACCCTGCCCGCGCAGGAAAAACAGCGGGAAACTGTAAATAGTGTAAATAGTGAAGTGTAGTGTAAATAGTGAAGTGCGCGAGCTGGGACGCATATTTTTGGTGTGCCCAGTACAGGTATGTTTGTGTATGTGTATGCGTGTGTGTATGTGTGTGAGTGAATGTGTGCGTGTATGTGCGTATATAAATGTATATACCTATGTATATAAAGAAAAGAAAAAAAAACGATTGGAAGATACCAAAAGACTAACAAAAACTATTCTCTGTGCCTTAAAGATGGTCACCGTATGGGCTTTTAGTGAAACCGTAAATTATATCTTTGTAATTACAAACAACTGTAATTAAATGTAAATTATAGCCTGTAAGCCGGGCCCCTTGTACCGGCATTAGGTCAGAGCTTAGTAATAAAGAAAACTTGAAACTTGAGGCTAATGACAGCCCGTGGTGTCTCAGGTGTACCTGCCCTTGTCGGGGCTTAACCATTACAATGCGGGGTGTAATTGAGGTTTGGGTAGTGACAGGAGGTAGCAAGATTTGCTCCCCAATGGCTGCAGCTCAGGTTGCAACGATCGTTGTGCACCACTGGTATAAATATTTAATCCAAATAATAATGGGAGTTGACTTTAAATTTTGAAATCCAAGCATATGTTGGTAGGATTGTATGGGAGTTGAGCTCTTGCTGCTGGTGTAGCTGCGATGTTACTGGGCGTTCCCGCATCGCATTCAGGCAGAAGTATTTGGCACGGCTCCACGGAATAGTAATCAATATGTTGCAGACTTGCAACTATTAGTCAGTTCAGCTTCTGTAGCTTTATAATGCCAAGCAAGGACATTTCATTGCATCTTGAAGAAAAATAAACACTACTGCACTCTTTATCTATCGTGAAGCATACAAACAGTTTAACACAGGGATGTCAACCTTGTCTTTTTGGAGAACCTTGGGCAGTGAGCGGCTTTCCCCACTCCACTCCTCATTCGGAGGGACAGTCAGTATCCAGTGACGGGCACAAACAGACGATTCCGTGGAAGTTTCTAGGTCATACCTTGAATTTTCTGGGAATGTCCTCAGAAGATCTCTTCATTCCGGGTGATTTTTGCAGAAATGGTAAACAGTAAGAGACAGAAGAAAGTTTACCACATAAAAACTGTAGATCTCGTTAAAAACACAATTTATATCAAATACCTCTTTTTTTCTTTTGAGTGAACCATTTCCAAGATATTCTTTCTTATTTGTTTGAATTTGCCAATGCTTCTACTTTTCTCAAATAGAAATATGTTATTCGTATTTTATTTAGCGGCCTTGCAAAGAGAATGGAATTTCAAAGGTATCTCATAGCAACCAGCTCTTAAAACATTTCACTATCACTTAAAGCCTACCATATTCCCCTTGCACCTACAAGAAAACTCACAGTAAGGTAATTTAGGAAAATGCTTGTCGATTAAAATGTAGTATATAGAAAAATAAACATTTGCAAGAATAGTGTGTGTAAGAGTGAGTATAACTCTACATATATTTGTGAACAGGTTTCTTCAAATAGAACTATATTAAAAGTATGTATCACAATATGTTTCACGACGATCACTGGTTGGATCTTCTAAGGCTATGCCAAATATTGACTTCTTAAACGTAAGCAGTACCAATGAACAGATGTGTATCGCATAAGATTTGAAAGTGCTTTCAAACGCAACGTACATGTAACCAACCCGCCACTGCAACACAATGGACGGCTGGGGGTTAAAGAGGGGTAAAGGAGGTAAACTGCCCACTTTCGCAAACGCTGGACATCGGAGGTTTAACTTATTGTAGCAAAAATGGCAAAAGTTCAGTAACCCTGCCTCACTCTTCTTGCTGTCTTTCTTCACTTTCTCTGTCTCTCAAACACTAACTTTCACGATACTATTACTCAGCACTCACTAACTGCTTCCTTTCTTCCTTTCGACGTCACGGTTCTCTCACGACTCTCGTCGCCTCGCCTCCTTATATAGCGAGGATGACATAATATGGATCTTTCTCGAGCTTCACCTTTTCCGGAACTTCTACAAATACGCCGGTCGCCATACACTTCTCGAATAATCTAGAAACCCGTTTTTGTTCTGCCGCTCTCATTGTTGTCACTTGTTTGCTCGCGTGAGTGATGTGGGGCCACTTGACCTTGAGCGCCTTTGATAGGCGCTGCGCCTAGTATTTGATGTGAGCTAGCTTGGCCCCGACCGTCCTTTGTTGTGCGCCGTTGCCGGCGTCACAATATGTATGCCATCATTTTTAAGGTCATGTCATAACACGGAGGCAATACCGCCGGAGCAGTCTGTCTAAAACTCTTCTTAACAATAGTTTGTGGAACATGCCGCTATCTAATAGGCTTTGTCCTAAAATCTCCATGCTAAATAGTTATTGTTATGCAATAAACTATAATCGTGATCAGGAAGGATAGAGTAGCGCTTTCTCCAAATTGTATTTATGTGCAGTCAAATCCTTCATTTATTTTAGCTAACCTAGATGTACAGAGTATGTTTTACATGTGGCGAATGGCTGGAAGTTGCGCAGTGTTTTATGATCGAGTTCACCTTAGTATTTATAAGATCATAGGGTGTCAGATTAGTGTCTCTCCAATTTCCATGTGGTCAACAACGCGAAACAGTGGGTGATTATGCCCGCCTCGTAGCGTGATGGTTAGCGTGTCTGCCTCACGTTCAAGAGGTCACGAGTTCGAATCTCGCTTAGGGTAAGTTATCCGGGTAAGGTTTTTTTCCGAGGTTTTCCCTACCCTGAGAAGACGAATGTCGGGTAACTAAAAGCTCCATGGACCTCGGGCTCATTTGAGCATCACTTCACCCATTTCATTTCATTCATTCGTCCGATATGACACAATGTTAAAAAAAAAGTGGGTGATTAAGTATAGTGTCTGCTCGCATTATCAGCGGTCTCTTGTTTATTTCAACCGGGAATCAGAGGCGTTACCCCCGCCATCAATTTGCATGACTGCCACTCGAGCAGAAACTAGCATGGTCATTCGCTACGTCTAAAACATACCTCTTTAACAGGCTTTTTGGAAGCATTCGGAAATAATAAACATAGCCAATAGAAGGTTTTTTCCCTAGCTGTCGCTCCACACAACCAACCCCTTTTCACTTCAAAGTTGTTGTTTTGAGCATCTGGAATACAAATGCTCAGTAAATGTTCTACTACTTTGTTTACATACTATTAAACTGTTCCAAGATCAATATTTGAAAGGCCTTTTCTAACAATTTTATCTTTATCATTTTTAGATACTGGATATGACCATTGACCAGTTGAATTCACATGAGGTGAGACTTGCTCATTTTCGTCAGATGACAAAACACCTACATCGGGTGCAATTGTTTCTGTTTCTACTGTTGTTGAGGGATTAGTTTATTAGACACTAGTTTATATTTTAGTAAAAGGTGTGCTATCTATTTCTTTTACCAGCTCTTTTAGGAACTTTTCATCGCGTTTATACTTTTCTGCTCGTTTCTGACCCGATTATGTGCGTAATTTGACATCGTTTCTGGAATAAGTCATGAAAAAATGCATTTATATGAATGAATGCAATTTAAATAATAGCAATATTAGCGGTATTATTGGTGAAATTACGCTTAAGAATGGCCATTAATTTATCAGAAAAATAACCGTCAATATTTTAGGAGGACAGTTCTTAAAGTAAGGTCTGATGTTTTATACACATAAAACCATGATAGATAGCTGCGAAAAGGTTGTTTTATTTAATTCATTACATCTTTCTCTATTTTTCTACATCATTGCCACATTTGTTTGAACATTTGTCATGACTTCTACAAGCTTTTGTATGCTGACGTCATATAAGTGTGCCCTCTGTGAGGATAACCGGTGGAAATTGTCTGTTGCTGATGTTCAGGATTTTTTCATCCACGGTATCGACCAAATCTTGTGTTATCATTGATAGCCGGTCTGATCGAGGTTCATTATGAACATTGTCCCGTCTGCCCTTGAATGTTCTCACCCAGCACTTGGTTGTCATTCGTTACATTGAGGCCGTACACTTCACTGATCTGTCAATGAATGTCCTCTTTTGAAACATTCCTTGCTGTTAAAAACCTAATCAAAGATCGTATTTCACATCGATTGTTTTAAAAGTTTTGAACCGACATTGTGAACAACATACTGCAACTCTGTCAATACAGATGGCGTTGTTTTACGCGTAAGGCATGCTGGGAGTCAGTGTGCATGCGCGTTTCAATGTTCACGCGAAATTCGATGAACTATGGCGATTCGGGTCTTACTTTCCGAATTAATTTCTTATAAACTAATGCCACGTGGACTCGCGCCTGGTATTCTAATGCAAAATACGGTATAGTAGATATTCAAATACTAATAATAATAATAATAATAATAATAATAATAATAATAATAATAATAATAATAATAATAATAATAATAATAATAATAATAATAATAATAATAATAATAATAATAATAATAATAATAATAATAATAATAATAATAATAATAATAACACTGGTCGACAAGATTTTTTTCACAAGAAATCTGAATAGTGAATCTAGTGCATTTTTTCATCCTGAATTCAGATATGTAGTCAGAATTTTCCCATCAGGCACAGTTTTTCTGTGAAAGCTACTTTTCAAAATATGATTTTAGCGTTTTCTTTGACCTGTCATAGGAACCTTTACCTCATATGCAGCTATTTTACTCAAGCCGTATTTATTGAAATTATTTGTAATGTCACGCTGAAGCACCACAAAACAAGACTGTGCAGGTTCATTCATGTTTAGACATGCTCAGACCTGTCTGGCATTGTGATGTGTCAGTATTGAGCTGACTATGACATTGTTCACTAGTGAAATATTTCCTTCCTTTCTGTTTAGAAGTGTATTGTGTATGTTGTGCATGTTGTATTTCAGTGCTTAATGTTTTCATCATGCCAAGAAAGTGTGTAAATCATGCAGATAATTTCTGCTATATTTGTGGTGAGTTGACCTTCAAGTCTCAGAGGCGAAATATGACCCCACTTGTAAAGAAGTGTTATCACCTTTACTTTGGCTGTCAAGTTGGTGATTTTGATAAGAGCTGGGCCCCAAATACATGCTGTGTTTCGTGTGTTAGACTGCTGACTGGGTGGAAAAATGGTACACATCATATGCCATTTGCAATTCCCATGATCTGGAGGAAACCGAAGGATCATTCAACTGACTGTTATTTTTGTTTGACGAATATTAAAGGAATCACATCTAAAACAAAATATACAGTTAAGTATGCAAATTTGCAATCTGCATTGAGACCTGTCTTACACAGTGAAGAGTTCCCCGTACCAGTATATGTAGATACAACCTTAAGTGATAACTCTGATTCTGACCTAACTGAAACTCAAAATGATTCAGATGAAAATAAAAATGATCTTACATATGAAGCCAGTAGCTGTTCATCAGAACCATACTTTCCCAATCAACAAGACCTTAAATGACCTGATTCGGGATTTAAATCTGTCTAAACTGCAAGCTGAAGTTTTAACTTCCAGACTCAAAGGGTGGAATTTACTCCAAAAAGATGTAAGAATAAGTAGTTATCGTAGCCGCCATAGTGTTTTCAAAGAATACTTCTCTGAAGAATATGGTGTTGTGCTTTGTAATAATATGGGTTCACTTATGGAAACTCTTGGGCATCAACACCGACCAGATGAGTGGCGATTGTTCATAGACTTCTCTAAAGTAAGTTTGTAGGCTGTGCTGCTACATATTGGCAATGAACTTCCATCAATAGCAGTAGCGCATGCCGCTATGAAAGAGACATATCAAAATATGAAACTAATTTTAGAGAAAATACAATATGGAAAATATGAATGGAATATCTGTGGTGATTTAAAGGTCATTGCTTTATTGCTTGGTTTGCAACTTGGGTTCACCAAATTTTGCTGTTTTTTGTGCCAGTGGGACAGCAGAGATAAGAAGTCTCACTACGTTAGAAAGTCATGGCCAAAACGTGAATCTCTTCTCCCTGGTCAGAAAAATGTGGCATGTGTCCCTTTAGTGAATCCTGAAAAAATATTTTTACCTCCATTGCATATTAAGTTAGGAGTTATGAAAAATTTCGTCAAAGCTATGGATAAACTTTCTGATGGATTCTTGTACTTGAAATCGAAATTCCCCAAAGTCAGTGATGCTAAATTGAAAGAAGGAGTTTTTATAGGACCACAAATCCGATCATTAATGGCTGATGAACATTTCGAGGGACCGTTAAATCCACTGGAGAGAGCAGCCTGGCAGTCTTTCAAAAGTTTATGTTGCAATTTTCTTGGAAACCATAAAGTAGCAAACTATCGTGACATAGTGGCTGAGCTTCTGCATTCTTATAAAGCTATGGGATGCAACATGTCTTTAAAAATTCACTTCCTGGACTCTCACTTGGACTTCTTCCCCGAAAACTTTGGAGCTGTCAGCGATGAACATGGTGAGCGTTTTCATCAGCAAATTTCTACGATAGAGAAGAGGTACCAAGGCAAGTGGAGTTCCAATATGCTGGCTGACTACTGTTGGACTAAAATGAGAGACGTTCCAGATGCAAAATATACCCGAAAATCACTATCTACCACTTTCTAGGTAAGTCAGAATCAGTAGTTATAATTTTGAGTTAGATAGCTAGTTACGGATTTTTTAGAATATTATAAAAATTCAAATGAATATCACACAAAACTCCTGCCCGATGCGGACAAACTGTAATTATATTTGAATTCAGCACGAAAAATACTTTTAGAATCTGTTATTTTAATTCTTGTGAAAGAGAAAAAGTTAATTTTTGTAGACCAGTGTAATAATAATAATAATAATAATAATAATAATAATAATAATAATAATAATAATAATAATAATAATAATAATAATAATAATAATAATAATAATAATAATAATAATAATAATAATAATAATAATAATAATAATAATAATAATAATAATAATAATAATAATAATAATAATAATAATAATAATAATAATAATAATAATAATAATAATAATAATAATAATAATAATAATAATAATAATAATAATAATAATAATAATAATAATAATAATAATAATAATAATAATAATACTAATACTAATACTAATACTAATACTAATACTAATACTAATACTAATACTAATAATAATTAATAATAATAATAATAATAATAATAATAATAATAATAATAATAATAATAATAATAATAATAATAATAATAATAATAATAATAATAATAATAATAATAATAACAATAATAAATATAATAATAATAACAATAATAAATATAATAATAATAATAATAAAAAATAAAAATAATAATAATAATAATATAAAACACCATAAAACAAGCACAAGCAAGTAAATGAATTAACAATGAGGAACAACAATTATATCATAAGTCAAATATGTATCCGATGCAACATTTCTTGGTCTTGAAACAGATGAAGAGCTCAGCTGGAGGAAACAAAATAAATGTAAGTCATGTTACCAAAACTTAGATCTGCTTGCTTTGCATTAAGAAACTTAAAAATTATACCTAATCAGAATACCTTAAGATCAGCATATTTTACCTATTTTTACTCGCTGTAGCGATGTGAACTTATACTCTGGAAATTTAGCGCACAGTAAGCAAGTATTTGTATTAAAAAATCTGATGTGTTGCATTCTTGACTTTCTCTACTCTTGTACTAACCATTCTTACAAACTCTTATTCCTATATATTCTTCGTGTTAGTTGAGATAAACATTTGTACAAATTATCTTATCGCTTATTTCCTTGTAGGTGCAAGGGGAATATTAGAATATAGTAGCGATAGTCAAATCTTTTAAAGCTTTGAGATTCCGTTCTCTTTGCACACTTAACATATAAAAAAATGAACAACGATGTTCCGTTTCACGAAAGTTTTGTTTTCTGAAACTCACACACACAACAAGGAATATCTCCAAAATGGTTCACCCCACAAGAAAATTGATTGAGACATAAATTGTGTATTTTAGCAAGATCTACATTTTTGTATAGTATGATATGGTATATCTCTAACGGTTTACCAGTTATGCAAAAGTCGTCCAGAGTAAATACAATTACAGGGGCTATAGCCAGAAAATTCAAGATATACATTTCATTTGTCATAAAAATATCTCAAACATGACATTTTAATAAAAATCGTTAGAGCCATTTTCAAGAAAATCAAAATTTTCGAAAAATGTTCCATGTAAAGGGTAGTTTAGGTTGGGGCTATTTTTTTCAAAATCTTCGTGTGGCATCCTTGAATGACATTAAACTTAAATACCAACTTTGGTTTTTAACCGACTTTTCGTTTCTGAGTTATGCTGTCCACAGACACACACACACAGAGAGAGAGAGAGAGAGAGAGAGAGAGAGAGAGAGACAGACAGACACACACACGGACCTTTTTCTAAAAATACTTTTTTTTTTTTTTTATTCAGGGGGTCTCAAAATATATATTTCCGGTGAAATCTCGACATCGAATTTTTGGGTGGAACATAATACTTCCCCTATTTTCCAGTAGAGAAAGTAAAAAGGGCTATGTGGCGTTGGTCTCTGATGTTCTGTAGACCCTTATTTAAAACCCAACGTGTCTCTTCAGCTATCTTACAGATAATTATGATAACTTCACAACCTTGTGCATTACCACAGATGATTTACATAGACCAGCAAATAGCAGAAAGCTGTTCCAAAAAGAATTACTATTCTGCGATAAAATTTTATAACGGTCTTCCAAGTTAATAAAACTATTAGGCAATCCTAATTAAGGACTAAAAATTAAAAAAAAAAAGTTTTATAGTGATTTTTATTTATTCACTATTTCCCATATACTTTGGAGGAATGGAATTTGAATTTAATATCTCGTTCAGCAGGTAAATATCCAATACATAGAGCGGATTGAATGTGACGGTGATTTACACAAGTATTCGTTTTTGTTGACCACTGTAACGTATGTTGTGTAGTTTATTCTTGAAATCAAGGCAATTTACAAATGTTTATTTTTTCCTTACATAACGCAAGGTGGAGCGAAAATGGTGATCATGCTGCACGTTCCACATTTATGATAATATGTTTAATCTCCCTGAGCGTTACTCACGACGGGCAAAATGAACAAACAAGCCAAAATAAAAATAGTTTAAATTAAATATACAATAACTAAAATAAAATTCACGTTCATCTGTAGTATCACAATCGAGAGAAATATACAATCTGGGTCTCACAAACGTTATCCTTTCTGTCAATTCACTTCATTTTTCCTTACAAACCTCAGTCAATTTCTACCTAATAGTTAATTACAGAAATGTATCGACATGGTCATTGAGGAACTACAGTTTAATGTCGAACCACGATGGATTAAGTTATGATTAGGGCTCGGATTTTTATGACATGTCATATTGTTATCCTGCCTTATTTTTGCATGTCCAGGTTAGATGTAACGCAACGAAAGCTTGCCAACGAGAGCTGCGCGAAGCTTCGGTACTATTGGGATAAAGTCGAATTGAAGGCCACATGTAATTTCCACTCGCCGCATTATACTTGCCAGGCCCACTGTCTACTCTCTCTAACTCATTCACTGCGCTATGCCCGAGACGTTAGATACTAGAGCCCGCAATAGGGATACTGTCGTTCCTGAAACAGGCTTAACGGTAGCGTAACGGTATGTTTACAAAATAGCCTTCTGCGGGTACTACAGATCGGCAAGCTTTCGTTGCGCCAGCTCTAATATAAGCGTTTCCAATGTTTGTAATCACAATGAGTCGGTTTTATTGGTCATATAAATCAAACAATGAGATATATGCTGCCTGTTGGTGAGTAATGATTTTAGTGCGCCTCTGCCGGCAACTCTCGGTACCCTCGCGCAGTGGAGAGTGCCCGCGAATTGGTTACTATGTTTGACCTTATATTTTGCGTTATTTTCACTCGATGGATTTTCATCATTACAAGTGATTTATATATATAATACAACTGGCGGATTTTAAATAGCTGGTCACCACTACACTCATTGTCAGAACTAGTTAATAACGCCTCACATTCAAGAGGATCCGACTCCGAGTTGGAATCTAGTTTAGAGATAAGGTTTTTTTAATTGGTTTTCCGTTATCCTGAGTAAGTGAATGAGGTAACTAAGATCTATGCACTCTGGACTCATTTGAGTATACTTTTATTAATTTATCGTCTGTGCAATAAATAAATGGATTAAAGAAATAAAAAATAAACAAGTGATAGTAATGGGTCATATAAACAACAAAATATAATTAATTAGGTGTTGACACGCGTATTTGTGTATATATGACAAGTTTCAAATCTTATGAATGTACAATCATGATATCATATGGTCATAACTTATGGAACATTTTCAAAATGTTGCGTTTAACTGCATAGAATTTTCAGCTTTTATGTAATTTAATATGCAATTAACACTGTCTTGAAGAGATTATATTAAAATTCTACACACATTTATGGGATAGGTAGGTACGTTTTCAAGTTACGGTGCAAAGGCAAAGATTTAGGCATTTAATAATTACGTGTATTGTTTCCACCAGAATTAAAATGGACAGTTTGAAAATAATATCCTCGGCTTATTATATAACTTGTTACGTAGATACCATACCTGAAATAATGACAAGAACTGCTATTGCTCAATGTCGTCCGGCACTGCAGCAGCAACCGCTTTCTACCATTAAACTCTTTTATACTTATTAGATCTAATTACCCTGGCTCATTGCAGTAGTATAATGAGATGCCGTAAAGCTTTACTTTTATTTTCCATACTTTCCGCCGTTAGTTCGCGAAAAAAGGCCACTGCTTTACGGAGAGATCTTGGTAGTGGTGGCAACTTAGCCTTTTTTTAAAAAAAATCAACTAAAAGTATACCCATCCTTTTTACATTATGACGCAGCCAATATTTAGCCATGTTTTCAATATGTTTAATAATTTCCAGTCATATTCCTTTCACTGTCTAGTTACTTTCTCTACTACGTATAGTAAGTAGGGGAAGTATTGTATTCCACCCAAAAATTCGATATCGAGTATTCACCCGAAATATATGTTTTGAGGCCACCCGAATAAAAAAAGCATTTCAGAAAAAACCCAGTGTGTGTGTGTCTGTGAACAGCATAACTCAGAAACGAAAAGTCGGTTAAAAACCAAAGATGGTATAAAAGTTTAATATCCTTCAAGATTTGAAGATTTTGAAGAAAATTCCTCCACCGTAAACTACCCTTTACGTGAAAATTTTCTCAAAAATGACTGTAACTATTTTGATTAAAATGCTATAGGTATGATATTTTTATGGCAAACAAAATGTATGTTTTGAATCTTCTGGCTATAGTTCATGTAATTGTGTTTACTCTTGATGACTTTTGCATAACTGGTAAACCATAAGAGACAGGGCAAATCTTATACTATAAATATAAAACACACTAGTTATGTCGAAATGCATTTTTTGTATATTGAACCATTTCAGAGATATTCCTTGTTATCTGTGTGAGTTTTGCAATACTTAAACTTTTGTCAAATGGAAGGTCGGTATTCACTTTTTATCCATTGACCGTGCAAAGAGAACGAATTTTCAAAACTTTCCTATAGCGAGCAAATTTAAAAGATTTGACTATCACTCGAAGTCTACTGTATTCTAATATTGCGCTTGCACCTACAAGCAAATACGCAGTAAGATAATTTCTGCAAATGTTTACCTTGACTAACATGAAGATGAATAAAAGTTTGTAGGAATAGTTAGTACAAGAGTAGAGAAAGTCATGTGAGATTTTTCACACACATCAGATTTGTTCTCAGATAATACAAGTATGTCTGGTGACTTAGAAGGCCAACTGTTCGACAAATGCCTACTAAGTACACGATTGCCAAATGTAATACGTAAGAGACACAATGTTTTACTGAATCGCAATGACACGAAATGTGTTAATACGCAATAAAAAGGTTCCAGAATCAATTCTATTGCGATTGTCCGCATAATTACCAACGTTTACTCTCGCGATTAAACGCGAATTTTAATGCAACTCACGAAATGATTGTTTATTTGCGATTTACCACGAAACTAATCATTTATTGCAATATTTACTTGCGAAATGAGCGTTTATTTACGATTTAACATGAAATTAACATTTCATTGCGATGTTTCTGCGAAACTGATGTTAAAAATTTATTTCAGGAATAAAACAAGATGTTCACTTTTTGCAACATAGAAAGCCAGATTCGAGATCAAGGTCAGGAGTTCAAGCTCCGTGTGGCTGGAAGAAATGCAACTATGTTTACAATAAGCAGGAAAGATAAATGAGATCGGCAGGAAGGTGGGTTGAAGATAACCCAGTGGTGTACATTCAATGAACGCATAGAATAGTATACCTTCCGTTCTACGGCACCACCACTGGAGTAAAATGTCGGAGACAACAGCCCCTCCCTTCTACTGGTTTTCCCCCACTCCGCAAACACACATAGCTTAGACTCGAACGACTCGATAGACAGCAGGAAGTGCCAAAAATGGCGGGAATTTAACGCTGAGTTTGTTTCGTGTATTGATGCACTATAGTGGCAAGGTGCGTGATTATACAGTTACATTAACCCTTTCACTGCTGAGATATTTTGTTACATATGCCGTGCATCCTCTAATTCCTAAACTGAGTTTCATATCCCTTTCCGAGGCACTACAGTTTTATTGCAAAAATTTAATATATTTTTTAATTTATTTATTGATCAATCAGCAGTACAATGCTTTACAGATCAGTGAGGACTGAATATTATAATATTATAACACGCGGGGGTAGGCTTACAAACCACCGCATAACTGCATTAGGTTGGAACACCAATACTACACAGAGCATTCAATATGTGAGGTGGGTCAGGCACATTAACCACTGAAGTCACTAGAATCAGAGGTATCAAGAAGTAGGTCCTGCGGTAGTCTCCTCTTCAGGCGTGGGGTGGCGCGTACGGGCGTCGATGTTATAGTGCACTGCTCCTGAAACATCCTGCAGGTTGGAGAAGAAAAGGCAGGTGATCTGGCGAATGAGGTCGTGAAGAGGTAACAGTGCCAGTTCGTGATCAAGCTGCTGATTACAAATAAACCATGGAGCGTTGGTAGCGATGCGCATGAAGCGATTCTGATTAACTTGGAGACGACGCAGGTGACATGTGTGAGCTGCTCCCCATACCTGGCAGGCGTAGGTAATAAGCGTACGAACGAGAGACTTGTAGAGTAACAAAGAAGACTGTAATCCAAGACTGAAATGGCGATGAAACAAAGGCGAGAGTTTTGAGAGCCGCCCTCAGGGTAAGGATATGAGGCGATCATGTGAGTGCACCAGGTCAGTCGAGAGTCCAAAAGCACACCAAGGTACTTAACAGGAGTAGTAGCAGGGAGCCAAGGTACGTTGTTTCTACAAAGACACAAAGGAGGGAAGGGAGAGTATCGGCGGAGAGTAAAGATTTTAGCCTCAGTTGTTTGAGAGTTCAATGCAATGCGCCAAGTGTGGAACCATTGAGTGAGACGGTCCAAAGAGAGTTGTACCACTTGCTGTGCGTGCTAGAGATTAGAGTGAGAATAGTATAACACAGTGTCATCGGCGTAGAGAGCTAAAGAAGACGGAGCTAAGTCGGGAATATCAGAAGTGTAAATATTAAACAGTGTTGGAGCCAAGATGGAACCTTGTGGAACACCGGCGGTAACAGTACGTGAAGAGAAAAGAATTCCGCCAATACGCACTGAAAAGCTACAGTCGAAGACGAAACTATCGATTAAATGAATTAAATAATCAGGAATACCACTTCGGTAGAGCTTCAGGAGTAAACCAGTTGCCAAACTTTGTCGAATGCCTGTGCTACGTCGAGGAAAACAGCTGCGGTGTACTGATGGGCTTCAAAGCCGTGGATAATTTATGGGTTAACCGTGAAAGCCGATGAGCGGTGGAATGTTTCTCACGAAACCCAAATTGGTAGGGCGGGAGAATATGATTATGTGTGAGATAAGAGATTTCATATTTTAAATTAATTGTTTGCAATAGGAAAAGGCTGCAAATATTTGAATTCAGTTTATTTAGGTTAGCATAACAAGAAAGCGGAACATATCTCAACAGTGAAAGAGATAAATGCCCCGTCGTCTATGTGACGGCAAACGCAGTGAAAGGGTTAAAACAAACCCATTCTGACAGCTAGGTTCACACGTGTGCTTGAAAGTTTCCAGGGCACCGAACGTCGTCCTCCATGGCTCAGAGGTAATATGCTAGCTTCTGGTTCCCTAGGTCGCGGGTGCAAACCCGGTGGAGGGCGATGGATTTTTACGGGCTTCAGAAGGGAAGCCAGTGGTCCCGTGTCATAGATGTACGACATGTAAAAGAATTAAGCGGTCTTTCATGCCCAGTGTGGATTGGGACTCTTGAGAACCACAGTGTATGTACCTACATTTCAATGTCTAATGATGATAGCGAAGGAGCTCTTTCAGTGCACAATATTTTGTCAGATAAAAGAACCAATATTACAGCAGGGAACTTAGAAGCCATGTTTACTTATTATTTTAATGAGCATGATACATGTAACATTTGAAATGTAAATTATAACAGTAATATTTGATATTTTATTTCACTGTTTTATCCCGTTTTGAGCCTTCTTTTTATACCGACATTCAGAATTGTTATTCACCGTAAAATTGTGTCCCTAGTAATAGTGTTATCACAGGATTGTATATGTGACGTGACAACAAGATTTTTGACTCACCACACTATAATATCCCTAATACATGTGACGTGATTGAAGTGTTATGGCATCCATGATACTTCAGATATCCACGATCTTACAGAGGTACTTTTGACGTGGCGAATGACCTTGCTAGGATCTGCGCGAGTGACGTCATGTAAGTTGATGTTGGGGGTAACATCTCTGTTTTCTTCCTTGAAATGAACAAGACCTGCTGAAAATGAGAGTGGGCACTGTGCTTAATCACTTATTGTTTCCTATGTTTACTGTACGAAAGTCGGAGACACCCCTGTGATCGTATAATTACAAAAGTGAACTCGTTCATAAACTACTGCGCAGCTATCGGCCATTCACCACATCTAAAACGTACCTCTGTACTATTGCCCATACCTTTTAGAACACCTTCAAAGCACAGTCCAAGATGACAGAAATGGCAAGCACGAGTTTTAAAAGCGGCACTAATTTAGCAAATCTAACCGCCGAAGATTGAGGCACAGGCTTTGAATATTTACAGCAGTTTACTATCGCAAAAGTCAAGCAAGCAATACGAAAATGCAGTTCATATACTGTAGAAGCATAGGGCATCCTTTTCAGGAATCGTAATGCTGGTTTACTTTTAAGAACTGTTCTTGAAAAAATATGAAATAGTTTGCTTTGTGGACTCACAAATCAACACTAAAAGAAACACTTTGTAATATCAAGCAGTCAACTGACATGTCTAAGTACTCAAACGCACTGCCCTATTGAAACGAAAATCAGACGTCTACAACACCGAATGAATTAAAAAGGCTCTGAGGTGAAGCACAAATATAAATGCCTAATTAATACCAAACAGTAAGTAAATTTCCATACTATTACCCGCCGGCCTTGGAAAGGAGCCTGATGTAAACAATAACGCGCGAAATACTGGTCCGCAAATTATATTATTACTCCCTGGGTGGAGCATACAATGGTAATTAAGACGCCTCATGTGAAAATTATGAAACTCGCTGCCGCCGTTTCATAAAACACACCCGCCTCTTAATTACTACCATTATAGACTTGTTGCATAGTGTTCTATTTTAATTTCGTAATTGAGTAATGCCGATATAATAAAGTTTTGCAACATCTGAAAATATCGTCCCGTTTGCCGTTACTACTTTCGGTTATCCTATTAAGAAATATGACCTATAACCCAACATACAGTATAACCTCAGCATGTTGTACAATAATTGTATGTTTACACCTTCGTTTAATTAGAAATGTGCATCTCTCTGGAAGAATTTGTTTAACCATTCAAAGATATTCGGTCGGTGTGTCCGCTTGTGGACGTATTATCAGGGCTTTAGTTGGAAAATCATAACTTCCGATACTCACCTAACCCGTCAACATTTTGCAGGCTGACTCGAAAAGATGTTGCTCTGCAGTCACTTTTTACTTTCTCTACTGGCAAGTAGGGGAAGTATTGTATTCCACCCAAAAATTCGATGTCGATATTTCACCGGAAATATATGTTTTGAGACCCCCTGAATAAAAAAAAAAAAAAAAAAAAAAAAAAAAAAAGCATTTTTAGAAAAAGGTCCGTGTGTGTGTCAGTCAGTATGTGGACAGCATAACTCAAAAACGAAAAGTCGGTTAAAAACCAAAGTTGGTATTTAAGTTTAATGTCTTTCAAGGATGCGACACGAAGATTTTGAAGAAAACAGCCCCACCCTAAACAACCCTTTACATGGAAAACTTTTCTAAAATTTTATTTTTCTTGAAAATGGCTCCAACAATTTCGATTAAAATGCCATATGTTTGAGATATTTTTATGACAAATGAAATGTATATCTTGAATTTTCTGGTTATAGCTACTGTAGTCGTATTTACTCTGGACGACTTTTGCATAACTGGTAAACCGTTAGAGATAGGCCAAATCATACTGTACAAAAATGTAGATCTTGCTAAAATACACAATTTATGTATCAATAAATTTTCTTGTAGGTTGAACCATTTCGGAGATATTCCTTGTTATGTGTGTGAGTTTCGAAAAACTTAAAAACTTTCGTGAAATGGAACATCGTTGTTCATTTTTTTTATGTTACGTGTGCAAAGAGAACGGAATCTCAACGCTTTAAAAGATTTGACTATTGCACAAAGCCTACTGCATTATATTCCCCTTGCACCTACAAGGAAATAACCAATAAGATAATTTGTACAAATGTTTATTTTAACTAACACGAAGAAGATATAGGGATACGAGCTTGTAAGAATGGTTAGTACAAAAGTAGAGAAAGTCATGTGAGTGTAGCACATTTTTCTTTCTCTGCTACGTATAGTAAGCAGAGGAAGTATTGTATCTACCCAAAAACTCGATGTTGAGATTGCACCGGAAATGTTTTGAGATCCCCTAAATAAAAAAAATAAAAAAATAAAAAAAAAACACATTTTTAGTAAACGGTTCGTATGTGTGTAAGTGAACAGCATAACTCAAAAACAAAAGGTCGGTTAAAAACCAAAGTCCGTTTTAAGGATGCGACACGAAGATTTTGAAAAAAAAATTATCCACTCTAAACGATCCTTCACTGGAAAATTCTTCGAAAATTTTTATTTTCTCGAAAATGACTAACGATTTTCATTAAAATACCATATGTTTAAAGTATTTTTATGAAATGTATATTTTGAATTTTCTGACTATACCCCACGTAGTCCTGTTTACTCTAGATGACTTTTGCATAACTGGTAAACCGTAAGTGATAGACCAAATCTTACTGTATAAAAATGTAATCTCGTCGAAACACACAATCTTTTGTGGAGTGAATCATTTCGCATATATTCCTTGTTATTTATGAGTTTTGAAATAATTATACTTTCCACAAATGGAAGATCGTTTAGTTTTTCATGTCTTAGCCGTGCAAACAGAAGGGAATTTGAAAGCTTAAAAAATTTAACTATCACCTAAAGGCTACTATATTCCCATATTTTCCTTACAGCTACAAGAAAATTAATAATAAGATAAGTTCTACAAATGTTTATCTCGACTAAAAGAAAAGATAAAGGAATAAGAGTTTGTAAAAATAGTTCAGTTCTTCTCCTCAGTTCGTTGTTAGCGGTCGAGAGGGACGGGCGTGTGCTCTGGCCTCTCTGTGAATTATCGCGTGCTATCGAGTGTTGCGTTGTGCTGTGTGGTAAATAGTCGTTTTCTCTGTAATTTTTCGTCTCCTTTCCAGACATTCATAAACGTTACCTTAGTGAGTGTTCTACAATCTCATGTCTCTCGCGCCTGATTCTGGGCAGTTGGTTCGCTCTTCTTTGGAACTTGTTCGTCATCGTGGGGTTATGTCAGGGTCTCCCGCGCCAACCTTATCTTCGTCCTCAGATTGACTCCTGTCACTGTGTAATGATAGTTCCTACCAACATGCGTCATCCTGCTACACCTTCTGTCCACTTTTGTGCTACGACTACTTCCAAGCGTAATCTCGACGCTTCTTTTGACTCTGAATCTCCGTCAGTGGCAGTGGCGGCTCGCAGTCAAAATTTTAGGGTAGGCAAAGTGTAACAGCAGCAACAACAACAACAACAACAACAATAATAATAATAATAATAATAATAATAATAATAATAATAATAATAATAATAAACCCCGTTTATCCGAAATATAGGGGGCGAAGTCATTGTGGATAACGCAAACAATATATTGTTTGGTTGTTTAATAAGAGCAGAGTGAATGAGTGTGACTTACGGACGAATTACCGCCAAAACTAAAATCACGAGTGTCGGTAGACTTTTTTTCCAGGGGGGGGGGGGGCACATGTTGGAAATTTGCAATCATATAATATTAAATCATTATTTTACTGTCAAAATTTATAGTATTTGTTGCAGATAACCGTATTAATTTGTGCTAAACAAAAATTGTTCTTTACATCAAAATTAAAATAATAGTTTAAAAGTCAGTAACTGACTGCACATTAAGTTCACCAACTTCCAACGGGGGGTCGTGGCCCCCCTTGCTCCCGTTTCGCGACGCCCATGACTAAAATAGATTAAGAAATTGAAAAATTGTCTGACTACAGCTTTGTGTTAAATAGCTAAAACACTCCTCTTTTCATTGTCAGTGCGCCACGAAAGCGAAATTTGTAATAGTTCACTAATTAAGTCGGTCATACCGGTATTACACAGAGATAACGACAGATTCAGATCTCTGAGATCTTCGTTCGTGGAGTATGGCTGTTCGGAAAATGTCGCATAAATTCGGATTTGGGCAGGCAAGTGTTCGGACTGCTGGCAGACGCGTCTACGCATGCTCGGAGTGCATATACAGACCGAATGTTTCCTTATCCCTGTTCAAGGGCCTCGTACTGAGGAAATGGGGTCGGGCAGGCAGAGGTTAAGCTAGCCTGCTCTCCACTACCCAGGTTCCATGCGTTATCATTTCTGCCGCGCGTTTCAAACACGCAGCGCAGTTTTGATGAATCGGAATTGAGATTAAAGGATTTGACCATGCGCTGGTCATTTATTATAACCGAGAAAACTTTTCTTGAACTGCAATTTAGGGGAAAATGACGGTTCAAATGATAAAATGCAGAATCATAGTTAAACATTATTTGTTGATGTATTACGATAGGGTAGGCAATGCCTACCCTACCTACCCTGAGGAGCCGCGCCTGGTCAGTGGAGAGTTTTCTAGCGCCGAGCGAGGTAAAGTAAATTTGTCAGTAGCAGCGATATGTGTTTCAGAGATACAAGCAACATCAATATTGTGTCGGGGTAGAAACTCAAGGAAACTTTGACGTTTCAGCTTAATACTATTGGCGTATCAGTTTAGGAATGTGAGTGAAGAGACTCGAAGAGGGGGATCAGTTGCCACTGGAGAAAAGTTGTGTCAAAAGCATGGGCGTCGCGAAGGGGGGGGGGCAAGGGGGGGCCGCGGCCCCTCCCTGGAAGTTGGTCAACTTAATGTGCAATCAATTACTGACTATTAAACTACTGTTTTAAAAGATCAATTTCTATTTCACACAGATTAACATTTTTATATGCAACGAATATTATAAATTTTGACAATAAAATAGTGAATTGATATTATCTGATTGCAAATTTGAAACATGTGGGCCCACCCCCCCCCCCCCACCTGGAAAAATGTCTGCCGACGCTTATGGTCAAAAGTCTGGAAACAAAGGATATGAGTAGAGGCAAATAAGGCTCAAGAAAGGAAACAACAGAGTTGAGAACTACAGAGAGAAAGGCGTCAATGCCAGAAGACGAGTAGATGATATATCTGGGGTAGGAGAAGAAGAAGAGGCTGACAGAAGTTCTGTGAGGTTACTTTGGTGGTGGAGAGGACGTATGAGTCCTCTCCACTGTTTCATGAGGGAAACAGTTACATTGTTAAGGGGTACAGAAGGCGAGGTTGGTGACACCTTGCTTGATGCCGCAACAGTAGGACATTTCTATAGGTTTGAAATTAAAATGCAACATCTTGCATTCACACAACTTTCTCTACTTGAATTTCTTCCTGTGATATTTGGGGTTGCTCAGTCCCCTTACATAGTGTTTACCTGATGTTTTTATTTATTTTATGTTCTTTATAGTATCCAATCCAATCTAAGTCTAAAAGCTTAGGAATAAGATTGTCAAACCACGGGCCATGCAGGGTATTTCATCTGGTATCTCATAAAAATATTGTTGCTCAGCAGCAGGAATCCTTGTAATTTGTTGCATGATGTTATCACTAAGTTCCTGTAATGATTGAGGGCAAAAACAAGTATTCCTGCTGCTAAGCTTTGTCCATACAACCATAAGAAACTAAATGTCAGAGGGACTGAATGACAAAATGTTGAACAATTCAAGCCATTAATAATGAATATCTTGGCAATCACTTTGCCACAAAAAAGATATTTGAAACATGTTGTTGTTGTTAGCTAATGCTGGATTTCTGACAATGAAGTCATTAATCCTCTTGCTCTCCAATATTTTTCACTGATGATATTGAAGAGAGCAATAGCAGTAATAGTAACCGCTTTTTAGAGAGCACCATATTTTTATGTTTTGGCAGTCACATCGCTCTCTCACAACCCCCAGAATGTCTGGTGGACCACACCTGTCGTTGGTTTACGGGTCTCACCGACCTGACCGGGAGAGTTATCAAAATAAATTCACCGACCATATCCTCTGATTACCAATCAGAGGACGTATTACATGCCATGACAGGCCAGCATGTTAGTATTAAGAGTTTATAGAGAACTGGAGAGGTTGGAAAAATAAAGACTCCCTAGCCCTCAGGAACCCTAATAGCATCGGGGTCGGAAGAGAACAAGAGATGACCAAGGTAAGGTCAGATAATTATGGGGGTGTACGATAATTTCGATACCAGCAAAATATCATTTTCACTGGTTTGTCACACCATAGAAATGAAATTAATTACAAATAGCGACACCACTTTCACTCTCATGGCCTGTCTCCACCCCTCTAAGGCAACCATTTCATATCCTAGTAATCCTTCTAACCTTTATTCTCTTGTTGCGTGTGCCCAGATCTGGTAATCTCAATGAAGACACTGTTCAGAAAATTGATGATAATGGAGAAAACTTGGAATAAGCGATACTCCGTGTGAAATAAAGAACATGCCTGAACCTGATAGTTTCTGGAGTGCTGTTAAACACGTCATCTTGGTGGAAATACTGATTTCAAAGAACTAGCAGTCTTTGCATTATTATCAGTGATTTTGTTGCCCCACAGAAGCGCTTCTTGTGAAAGAGTTTTTTCCTAACTGAGTTTAATAAAAATCAAAGTTAGAAACAGATTGGCTCTAGATACGGTAAATGGACTTATTCGGTCATCTCACCTTATGAAAGAAAAACTGACAATAATATTATCCAGAAATTGATATGTACCAATTAACAAACGAGTAACATCGCATAGACAAAGTCAAGTCCATTATTTTAAATATTCCTTTGCGTACATAGCTGCATCAAAGTAGTTTTAAAAGTTAATTGTTTTATCCACGCTCCTTTTATCTACCAATTCTTTGGGGAAGTCATTTTTTTTTGTGATATTTCATATTTGCAATAGTTCCCAATAGTTCCAAAAAGACACATCAGTGATGCATTAAAACTTCTAAACATACAAGACAAAAGCATAAATTTCACAGTGAAAGTGGAAAAAGATGATAAATTACCATTTTTAGATCTAAAATTAATCAAAAACAAGGTAGAATAAATTTCGGTATTCACAGAAAACCAACGCACACAGACAACTACATAAAAGCTAATAGTTACAATTCAAGAAGCCACAAACAAGCAATCTTCAATAGTTTAACACATAGATTGGTGAACGTCCCACTTCCAGCAGAAGAATACAAAACAGAATATTACAAAATAATTGAAATAGCACATAAAAACGGCTTCCCCAAAGAATTAGTGAATAAAAAAGTAAAACGAGCAGAAAACAAAAAATTATTAAAAGAAACTACAACTCTCACAGCAGCAGAAACAAAAATTACATTAAAAAAATTCACATA
Organism: Tenodera sinensis; assembly: GCA_030765045.1. Classification (NCBI taxonomy): domain Eukaryota; kingdom Metazoa; phylum Arthropoda; class Insecta; order Mantodea; family Mantidae; genus Tenodera; species Tenodera sinensis. Next base: position 34,674,707 of record CM060967.1, read on the forward strand.
TCATCCATGGGCCTTTGATAAATTTAAAAAAGTGTTCAAGGAATACAACATTCAGCTAGCAGCAGTAAACCATTACTCCATAAAAAACCTGCTACTTTCAAATATCAAAGATGCTATTCCACTTAACAAAAAATCTGGCATATACCAAATTGAACGCAGTGATTGTAATGAAGTATACATAGGAAAAACCAAAAGAAATTTAGAAATTAGATCCAAGGAACACATTAGGAACATCAAGAGTAAACAATTAGAAAAATCAGCAGTTGTCTTTCACTTTTCGACAAAAAATGACATAAAGCCAGAACCGAAACTTCTCGAACACATAACCGGAAAACAAGAACTGTCCACATGAGAACAAATCATTTTAAAAAATAGAAATTGAATATTTAATTTCGGCATTACCGAGAAAGATATTTTCAGCAAGTTCCTTGAACCGTTACCAGAAGAAACATCAGAAGAAGCATCGCCATCCGCACCATGAAACACCATGGAAACCCAGTTATTGCCTGGTTGATAATGGAAGAAAGTTGTTGTTGTTTTCTAGTGCCTTGCATTTGGCAATGAAGCCATTAGCATTCGTGCTTTCCAATACTTTTGAACTGTAGTTTCTTCCGATCTTAATGCTTCACAGGTCTTCAAGTGGTCTTCATTCATTTCTGCTGGATCGTTACACAGGACACATATTGGTGAGGCTGAGATACCTATTCTGTAGAGATGACTTGCTAAGCAGTCGTGATTTGTCAATAGTCGGAAGACTGCAACCACTGTTTTCCGTGGTATCTGGGTTGGAAAGTAGTGTAATCCATTTTTTATCTTTGGCATTTGTTTCTATTTCTTGTAGGTATGAATGAGAAAATTGTTTAATGATCAAGCGTTTTATTGAGGAATATGAGAAATTGAATTTAGACTTTTGTTTTATTGTTGTGCCTTTCTTTGCAAGTGAGTCTGCAGCTTCATTCCCCATGACTCCACAGTGTGCTGGAATCCATTGGAGATGAACAGTCTTATTAACTTTTTGGAGTTGTGTTAACATTTATTTGAAATATGTATTTGAAATATGTATTTTAAAAAGATCTGTACTTTTTGTGTAATGTGTCTTTGTCCATCACTTAATCTATGCCAGTTATTAATAGCACTCAGATTTTTAGGTAAATACATATTTGTTTGTGTCCTAATACAAACTTCAAACCGAGTTTAATGTTCTGGATGTTCACACCAGAGCAAATATTTTAAGTTTTATTGCACATAAAACTGCATGTTTTCTGATTTTCTTATGCAAATAAATATTCAGATAAATTACACAAAAATCGCATAAAGGAATCCTCCTTTTAAAATAAGTCTCACATATTTACATAAAATCACATAACAGATCAGAATTATTTTTAACAAGTCACCATCCAACTTCTTTAATTTTCAGTTACATAGGCCAGATGTTCCAATGTGTTATTCATTATTAGAAGAACTGACATGTCAGCTGTAGTATCCTCAAGCTACATGAGCCGCAAGATAAGAACTGGGAATTCCTCCACCCTATATGCTTAAGCATCTTATCACTTCACAGCCCGCTAATCTATACACTTGTAAGTGGCCATTAAATGGTAGTCAGTTAGCAATTTGTGAATCTGCAAAGTTTATATAGCTGCCTGGTTGTGTTGTGGTGTTGGGAAGTAATATATTGACAGTTTTGAATTCACAGTGAATTAAACATGCACAAGTTACAGTGTGCAACAATATGCTACAAAATTTCAGTTATGCTGGTAAAATCCTATATTGGCAGCCTGCGATAATGTTACATTTGCAACATTCGCAAATAGGACAACATTTAAGTGGTAACAAACTTAAAGCAGCTGCTTCATGCTTTACAAAAAAAAATTTATTAATGATCCAGTGCCATGTTCTGCAGCTGAATCTTTGAAATTTTCAGTGTATTGTCAGATTTGTGCAGAGCATTAGTTTCAGCAGACATGCTCATTCCGAAAGTGAAACAACCTGAGTTTAAGACACTCCTGACGAAATATACAAATACATACCGAAAACATTACCTTCACATAGTGAAAAATCTGTGCTAATGAGAATATATGGATGAGCATAGATGACACTGCAGTTTTTACTGGCAAGAAAATTGGAAACGTATGAGTATTGAAGAATGATTCTGAAATTTCAAAGATATCTTTTCTACTGACCTGCCAAGACATGCCTGCTGCAAACTATGTGATTATTGGCAGATTATTTAATGCAACAATACAGATATTGTGGCCAGATGCTGCACCATATATGATAAAGGCAGGAGCAGGGCTTGCAGTTAGTTATCCTAAAATGACTCATATCACATGTGTTATGCATGGATTGCATAGAATATGTAAGGAAATTAGTCATGTTTCTTGACATTAACAAATTGATTTCTAATGGGAAAAAGTAATTTTTCAGAACAAAATTCCAAACACTCCAGTGTCTCCTGCACCTGTGGTGACTCATTGGGGAACATGATTGGCCATTGGCTACAGTTCAACAGTGAACAGAAAATCTGAATGGTTTTGTTGCTGTCATAAATTAACTAAATTGTAGATGCCAGTTCAATTAAAATATTTCAAGACCTTTTAAGTGACACTGTGTTAAGAAATTACTTAGCATATACGAGTATTTCCGCAAATCGTGTTTCTTTTGTGATTCCACAAATAAACTGGAATCAGTAGGAATGCCTTTGAGAGAAGCAGTTCAAGTGGTTAAGGATGAGGAAAAAAAGAAGAAACTGAATGTTCTTTCTGGTCCTGCAGCATGCAGCTTAAAAAGAAAATAATAGTGGATTTAACATAATGTAAAAAATTTCCAATATGTTAGACAGGCAACATAAAATTGTTGATGAGTGCGAGTGATATTCCACATTATAATAAGCTAGACTTACTTCTTGTGACGTGGAGCGATTATTTTCGAAATTGAAGACAATTGTGACAATCTTTCGGGATGGAAAATTTAAGAAAGCATGTGGTCGTATACTATAACTGTACAGTACTTGGTGATCCCTTTCAGGAATAATGTCTGGTGAGTACTATGTACATTTATATTTGCTCAGTCACTCAGATCTTAAAAAAAATATTTTATTTGTTTTGGCACATATTTTTGACATTTTAAACACACAAACAAATATTCCCAAGTTTTTCGCACCTAAAAATCCAAGCCTTAGTTATTAACGATTATACAAAATTCCTTCCACATTAGAGTACCTTACAGGCTATTCCCAGGAAATTCAAGATATACATTTTGTTTGTCATGTAAATATCTCTTGAGGAAATCACATTTTTTTAATAATTTTCCATTTAAAGGGTATTTTGAGGTGGGAGATTTCCTTTGAAATATTTGTCACATCTTTTAGAAGATGCTCATCTTAAATACCAAGTTTGATGTTTATCCACGTCTTCATTTTTGAGTTATGGTGTTGGAATGCAATACCTGCTCTGCCTATTATGTACCCTGGTGGATAAAAAAAATTAGTCATGTCTGGACACCAAATTCATCCAAATCCTACACGGCACAGCACCTTGATTGACTATATGGGTTAGTAATGTTAAGATTTGGAACTTGTGACTACTTGTTACAGTAAAATTTGTAACATGTGAAACAGGGATAGCAAGAGGGAGGGATTGGGAGATAAATACTGAAATCAAAGTTTTGTGATTTTTTCATTGACTTTAGTCCTTGACCGTAATATCCATTAAGGATACAGTAAATCAAGTTAGGAAACATTGTAAGAGTAACATATAAAGGGCCAATGTGCATTATAGTGTAGATTTCAATAGTTGGGGTCTGACAGGTCAGTCAAACTTGAAACTTCAGTACAATGTTGCTAAGTGTGCAACACATGGACTTCTGAAATGTGTATATGAAAAGAAATAACACAAAAATAATTTAATGAATAAAAGGTAAACAATAACAAGAATGAATGAAGGAAATAGGTAACAGAGAGCAGTAAAAACAAAACAATAACTGGCTTATTGAGGCCAATGGCTTAACGTAAAGAATGGATGCAACCAACAAATGATTACATAGTAATATAACAATGATAATACTGGCAACAGAGTCACGAATTCTATAGCAATGGGCTTCCATGTTCACTTGTTTCTCTAAATGCAGCATCATCAGATCCCTACTCTCAAAACTTATACATAGTTCTGACTTTTGCGATAAATGTGACACACTGCTTGAACACAATGACTAAGACATGGTCTTAACGACTACAGTTCTCTATATATGAAGATCATACTGAAAGTCATGAGCAACACCCTTTTATAAATCACTCCCTAAGAATTATGAAAAAACAAGCTGTAAAAATGAGACTTAAATACTTAAATACTCTTAAAAAGTAAACCAAAGCAGATTGTAGCAAATTTTAGCCTATAGAGTAAGCTATGTGAAGGCAATTCCTGCTTGCATACTTTATCTTGAGCCCTGGAATCTAGTGCTACCAATGGTCCAAGTCAAAAAGGTCTGTGCTTTCCATATGTATAGCCTTTTACTTTAGCCTTTGGCTAACCTGGAAAAGAACAATAGTGAAAACTTTACTCATGGCCTTTTACAAAATTTAAAATGCAATTGCATGATAGACATGAAAAGTATTCATTTCTATTGCTGTCTTCAACAACATCTTCCATCTGGAAGCTCAACATAAAGTGTATGAGTAGTATTTCATTAACTTATAAAACATGGCCATTATCAGCTAATACAAAAGGGCTACAAATGATGCTTTATTACATCAGTGTACTGTGACTGAATTTCTTACAAAAGAGGGAATCCATGCAGCACAAATTCACAGGAAACTTCAGCATGTATGTATATGGAGTTGAGTAAATGGGTACCACTAGTATAAGAAAATGAGTAAACATGTCAAGTGAGAAGAAATTGCAACGAAGATCAGTCTTGTAGTAGTAAGGAAAGAATAGATGAGATTATTAACCCTAAACCACTAAACTATGCTATGGAAGATTTTACTAAATAGTAGCTAGACTACGCGTTTATTTTCACTTAAAATAGAAACAATATTACGAAAAGAAGCACAATATATGTTATAAATTTTCTTTTGTTCATTTATGAGATGTTCTCATGCAGTTTAAGGGGACAGGGTAGTGATTTGGGCTCAAAAACTCAATTTTTTGTTTTTCATCTTTAAAAAAAGTAGAAATCTTCCTCTTCAAAATGATATATATAATGTAAGGGTACCGGCACATTTAAGGCTTTAAATTATCCCATTTAAATATGGTGGCGCGCTGTGCCATGCTGGGTAAAGAGGGCTTCAGAGATGACAAACTTTTCTTTAAATGTAGTTTTCTGTAACTTGACATTTTTCAAACTCAGGTACATTTTATTTCAAAACCACTGAACCTATTTGAATGAAAATTTTACAGTGGTTCCAGAAGCATGTACTCTACAAACGTAACCCATTGTTATTGGAAAAATCCAAAAAAGAACATTTAAAAAAAATATATTTGCGCAAAAAAATTTTTTTTTTACTAAAGTTAAATATTTTTTTCTTTTGAATATAGCCAGAGATATTTAAGTAAATTTAGGTTAACAGTTATGAATACACATTGCCTAGTGCACTACAAAAGTTTCAACACATATGCTTGAATGTTGTAGAAGGAATTTGTACCGTTAGTACTATATATATTTATTTCAAAAACATGTTATCAGTTTTTGCCTTATTAGATGCCCATTTTAAATAATTGTTTTGATGTTCTCTATATCAATGTAATCACAATGAATCACTAAATATTCATCCCAAATTAAATTTTGATCTGAGCAGTAGAAGCTTAGATATCCTCAACTAAAGTTATGTTTTGAAATACTGAAATCGTGTACGAATCACTACCTTGTCCCCTTAAGCTTTCTCATCACATTCAATGCACGATTTTCCTTGGTGACCACCACATATTGTACGAGAACAATACTGACAGAAGAAGCTGGTCATATGCTGTAAATGTGATGGACAGAATGCATAACTTTTTCTCTCACATTCTTGAATCTCCTCTTCTTTTCTTACAAAAGGATCAACACCAGAACTTTGCTGATCACAGTTGGTCTGGGTGATTTGGTTAGACGCTGGCCTACTGATCTCAAGGCCACAGGTTCAAACCCAGCCCAAACCGGTGGTTTTTAAGTGTGCTTAAAAACGACAACTCCATGTCAGTAGATTTACCAACATGTAAAAGAACTCTTGTGGGATGAAATTCCAGCACACTGGCGATGCTGATGTGATCCTGGCAATTGGCAGTGCCGGTAAACAACAAAATATTTATTTATTTATGCCAACAAACTTACTGTTGGTGTTTTTAAACACACAAGAGGAGAAATACGAACTGGTTTGAGAATTTAATGCCATTCTGGCAGTTTGTCACAATAGCTCAATGGTTAGAGCAGCCGCCTGGTAAGCGGAAGGTCTGTGGTTCAAATCCCAGTTGTGGCATTGAATTTTTAAGTTCCAGTTCTACCTCTCAAACAAAATATTTATTTTATTTGCTGATTACAACTTCTAATAATCGCCTAAGAGTCGGTGTTTCAAGTGCTAATGCAGCCAGGGTGCCATTAGCTCCATGCTCAGATTTTGCACATGCTGGCTCTTTGATTCAAATTTCTTGTTATTTCATTGCATATTGTGACAGTATAGCACATATCCATTTACCAGAGGCATATTGAGCATTCCGCAGAAAATTCAGAGCAGCCATCTGCATGTTTTCCAACTACAAGGCATGCCAGTACACTTTTGATCAAACTGTCAGTAGAACTTTTTGTAATTGTAAAATTGTATACTATCTCATTTGAGTGTATCTTGATCAACAATCAACTGTAGGTTGTTTGTGCATTGTAGACTAGAGAACAACCACTTACTATTGAGTAAGATACTCACAAACTAGATATTATACAATTTTACAATGCTACAAGAAGTTCTATTAACAGTTTGCCAGCTGTGTGATGAACCTGGCAATTGACAGCATCATTAACAAACAAAATATTTTATATTACAACAGTGAAAAAATCCATCTGAGAAAACAGAAACAATATCAAAAAATAGATGAAAGTCTAAAAATAGGTGGATTAAATGTTTTTCCAAAAATAAATTTGTATTTTAGATATAAAAAGTCGTTGCTCAAAAGTTTTAGTATGCAATAAAGTTGTATCTACAAATTTCAGCTGTAACTGCTTAGACATGATAATTCATCAAATAATACCTTAAAAAAGAAAAAAAAAATGAAAGAAATTAATACCTATTCCCTGTGTACAAGTACACACATTGACTTTAGGTTCTTACTTGCCAGCTAGTGCACCTGCACAGATTCACCCTTATATAAATGTCTGCTCTGGAGACAAGATATGTTAAAAGAATCAGGTACTTTCATGTGTGCATAATTACAATGCATGCACTGTCTGTCATAATAGTTTTGGTTTGGACACATTCTTGAAACATTGGTGTATTCTTCAGGTTACTGTATTTAGTTCATGAGCATCTTTGTCCTGCATATCCTGATCAGCAGGATAAAGCATGTTAAAGAGCAGCTGTTGAACTTTGAGCTTGAAGATGGCTTTGTCCTTATGGTTGAGTAACTTCACATCAGGCACTATGCTTCTGAAGAACATTTCATCTGCATCAACTCCAGCAAAAGTATCTTGCATCACAGATGGAGGTGATGATGGTGCCTTTTGTATGGAATATGTTGGTGCCTGTACAAGCTTCAAGAACTCACCCATGTTCTCACTTCTTTGCTTGGAATGACTGTCTGTCCTTGATTTGTGTTGTCTGGGTTGTTCCAACTTGATACGCTTTACTGAAGATAGTGAGGAGGATTGCTCTTCTACAGTCTCTGACTCAGCACATTCTTCATAGAGGTATTCAGCAATGCCATCTTCTGCACTGCCTAGAGCATCTACTTCATAGTCTTCTTCATTCAAGGATAAGTAGCGTGCCTCCTGATTGGCATCATACATTTTGTGGTCATTGATTGTTATGATGCTGTCATCATCATTGATTTCAATATCTGGCCCATATCGAGGTTGAATCCTGCAACAAAGAATGTACAAGACTTTCAGCAAGCACTACAGAGGCACTACACTAGTCTGTGCCCTTTTTTTATGCTAAAAGACTACGAAGAATAATTTAGAAAATGAAGATACCATGGAGATGGGGATAAGTTTAAATTGCTCAATAAAGACAAAAAAGCATAGAATATCTGCTTAAAAAATAATACAGATAAGGTCTATACTCCTGTTAGCCTTAGGAGGGAACCTGATGTAAACAAAAGCATGTAGCAAGCTGTGTGCATTGGCCACAGATTACAACAGCACTGTTCCATGTTGAACTATGGAAATTAATTACATATAAATACATATATAATAAAAATGACTTTACTTTGAGGAGCAATCACACAAAGGCTACTAAAGTATCAATATAAGACTATAGCCATTTGAAGTGGAAACATTAGGCTACTTATATCCTGAATTCCATAGGTCCTTTGTAATTTTTTCTGTATTGAAGTTATTTTTCTACATATGCTGTTCTTCCTCTAATTCCTAAACCAGTTTTAATATTCCTTTTGGAGGCATCTTAGCCGATGCAATTCAAATAGCTGTAATCCTTAGAGCAATATGCAAAGCATCCATTCAAAGCCAAACGTCACAAGTTGGAACCTCAGCAACTGCAGTGAGATGTGCCTGTGGTAAAGGAAGAGGAGGGCCCAAGTAAAATAATTTGTGTATTGGTTGGCATGCTTGGAAGCTGACGGCAATTACATTTGACTGCAGTTCCATGGATTTTGCTCATTCTTAAAAAAAACCACTACAATTTTATTGGAAAAAAAAATTTATTATTTTAAAATATGAGACACCTGCAAATACTTGAATTCCATCCATTTAGGTTAGCAAAATGCACATAAAATCAATACCCAGAAAATGGAGTTTTGTTTCGGAATGTGTAATGCATACAAAATCATATGTCGAAGGGAAGAAGTTCTAACCTACATAATTATTTTTCTGCAATGATTTCACTCTTAAATGCTTGTGAAAGTTTGTAGCCATATTGAATTCTTGGGAACTACGGATAAGCTATTTCCCCTATATTTAGGTTCTTCTTCACTTTACGTCCTGCAAATATTTGTTGTTTGTTGCTTATGTTTGCAAAAGGAGCATGTTCTTCTTTAGTATGAAAGCATTATACTAAAATAGAAAGAAATGTATTATTAATACTATACTAATAATAATAATAATATATAATATAATATAATAATAATATTACACATTATACATAATATAAAATAGAAACTTCTAAATGGGCATGTATTTTATGCTGGTTATAATCAAGCATTTTGGATCCACCATATTCAGGGACAAAATGTGAACTGAAATAAAGGGTGAATTTAAGCCTGGTGTACATGTTCTCATTTAAAAAAGATATAACAAACTCTTGGGAAAAAAATGAGATTACAACAGACATTCCAATTATATATGTGACACACAACTCCAAAATTGTTTTCCTTAGACTTCAAGACAGTTTTAAACATTAGAAGAAGAAAAAAGTTTTTTTTTTTTGTATTGAAAATTCCCTATTTTTCTTCCACCAGAACCTCCCCTTGAACATAGTTCACGAAATTATGAAACATGCAGTCCTTTACCATGTTACTACTCTTGTGTTACTGGATCCTAAAGTGTCAAAAGTTTATATTTTGTAGGTACCTATTTTAGGTCTCATGGACTGCAGCTATTTTCATTCAGAACAACATGCAAGAAATGGCATAATCTGGGCATATGTCTAACTAGAGATGTAGTATTATATTTAATCAATTTCTCTTGAAAATAATATGTTTAGGACACAAAGTTCATTCAATAAAAAGTTAAAAAAACTAAAGGCAATTATTTTATCATCCCCTTCTATAAATTTCCTGTATTTAGGAAATCCGGATATACCCAAACCTTTCATGTCAAACCGATCCAACTTAACTAGCACATCATTGTTTATTAAATGTTTTTACATGATAAACAACATTAGCACTCCCTGTCAAAACATTAAAGAATATTTGATAAACTGATACTCATACATACGTTTTGAGATGTGGTATTATAAATGTCATGAGGTTGGCCCATGGCCATTTGATTTTCCGCTTAGTTTTGGAAGTTGTCTGCTGGTTGATAATTCTTCTGTAAACACACCGCAGACTGGTCCATTTCTCTCTGCAAGCAGTTGCTAAACAAAAAGAAAATGTTCTTAATTGATCATAGGTTTCATCTTAAAAAAGTAATAGACAACATTTTAGTACTGAGAAGAGCCCCCAAAAATAACTGACCAGAAAGCCTTCAACTTAAAAGTAGTTTCTATATCCAGAGAACTTGAAAAGGAATGGTCATAATACAGAAAAGAGTAGGTATAATGTGCGTCAATCACTGCATTGGCCCCATACCAACCCTCAATGTATGGACTACATCATTTGAGGCCGCTATTCTACAAGTTAACCGGTGCATGAACATGCACTAAAAATCTGATACATTAAATTCACTTGACTATGTTAATTTTTATACAGCTTCTACAAAACAATCGTACTACAGCGTAGTTTTCTATTTAATTCATGTTACAAGAAAAAAAATTTACAGGACAAGTTTCATTACATTTGTCACACTGTACGTACAACGGAGATATAGGAAACCAAACTGATAGTCAGATGTTCAAAGCAAGCCACTCTTAAAATTCCATTCTCTTATCACAACAATTCGAGAAACAGCTGAATGGTCATAACACCTTAAAGTAATAAAGAATTTAAAAATTGAAATCAATAATGGATTGTATATTAGAAATGGCTGATACCACTTAAAGGTTATTTGAAATAAGTTGTATGTTTTAGAAATATCTAAATGTTTATTGTAATAAGTTTTGGTTTAGATTGGGTAATCAAAATCGTCTGAGTCATGTTTAAGAAAATAAAAAGAAATATCGAACATTTTCCCATGGAACGGTGGTTTGGGGTGGGGAATTTTAACATCTTCCATGTCACATCATTCGGAACTGTTTGATACTTATGAAACGATTGAAAATAATAAACATGCGTTTTATTGAGGCTAACACTATTCAACTACTTGTCTTGTTGTCTATCTTCCGCGCTACGTGTTTTCATCTTTTGCCATTTATAAGGAATACAAGCAAAAACATAACATGGTTTGTATTTTCGCGTGAGCCTCTTTGACATTGTCTTACGAAACACTTCATTGTATCATTGCACTCACTCAAACGATGACCTCAAAAGACTACCTACGTGTTTTATTGAGCTGTCTTGCAATGTCGGTCCATAAAGCCCAAACAATATCTCGATTGGTGTAGTCTTCGTTTGCAACGTCATATAAAGCTTCTCTTTCTTTAACCAGTGTTAACAGAAGCTGGACTTCACCTCCTGACCATGAAACCATTGTTATGCTTTAAATTAATAATTCTGATCACACATTATTTCTGAATCTGATTTAGCATTTAACCCTACAAAACCGTCACGTGAGTTCGTTCAGTGAGATCAATTGCTAGCACAGAACACCTATGGCACTCTTGGTTCTATGTATGGCACGCTAAAAATTTTTCATGCAACGTGCAACCCTTAAAACTTATCGTTACATTTCGCATACATCCCTGCCGGCGGATAAAGCCGAGCTGTGGCCGAGCCGGAGTCACGTGGCTAGATGGAAAACATGGCTGTCGGACTACTAGGTGTTCTGTGACTGTCTGTGTCTAATTGTACCTGGACAAATAGGGGCGGTTTGTTTGCTGCAGTTCTGGTGAAATAAGGTACGCCAATTTGCTCCACGTATTGTAATTTGTTATTTAGGACTGTGTACACTGTATATTATATAATTAGTAATTTAGCCTAATTGTATATTCAACGAATAGAACGGGTTAGAAAATTCGTTCGTGGTATGCAAATGGAACTTTTTGAGATTTGAAACATGTTTTGTTATATTTAAACACTATAATCAGCTGACCCATTTTTATTATTTCAGAGCAGCAGAGCAGCTGTGTATGTGGCCGCAAGTTAAATTATAATGTTAACGGCTCAAAGAAGATGCACATCCAACTATGTTTGAAACCAATCTAAATATTCAAGTATTAGCATTAGCATAAATTCTGAAGGATCCCGGTGAAAGATGACAGCAGAGACTTTAGGAAGAGAAATGGTGTTAACTCCATATGTTATAATTGAAAAGGAAAACTACTTACTGTTTGTGTATCAAATTGATTTTATGGTAGTGCTTGAGCACATTGTAGGTTTCAAAATGTCAGTTTCTTTAAAAGTTGGTACTTTATAAAGGTGTGTATAACAAGTGTCTTTCAAATGGTAAGGTGAAGGAAATCTCGGCAATGATTGGACTAAATTTTAAAATCTGATAAGTAATTTAGATCAGTATGAACTATCAAGGTAAAACTGTAGGAGACCGTCGGCACGTGATTCACTGACAGTTCTATTATGTCACTGACCTACAACGGAAGAAGATGGCGCTGCAAGGCAGAAATATCTGTTGCCAACTTAACATTGTTTAATTCTGAAGGATCCCGGTGAAAGATGACAGCAGAGACTTTAGGAAGAGAAATGGTGTTAACTCCATATGTTATAATTGAAAAGGAAAACTACTTACTGTTTGTGTATCAAATTGATTTTATGGTAGTGCTTGAGCACATTGTAGGTTTCAAAATGTCAGTTTCTTTAAAAGTTGGTACTTTATAAAGGTGTGTATAACAAGTGTCTTTCAAATGGTAAGGTGAAGGAAATCTCGGCAATGATTGGACTAAATTTTAAAATCTGATAAGTAATTTAGATCAGTATGAACTATCAAGGTAAAACTGTAGGAGACCGTCGGCACGTGATTCACTGACAGTTCTATTATGTCACTGACCTACAACGGAAGAAGATGGCGCTGCAAGGCAGAAATATCTGCTGCCAACTTAACATTGTACAACTCGCTAAAACTACCAACCACGCATCACAAAATGCCAAAACAATGTATTGTTATTTATTAATATTGTTGTTAATACTACGTAATCTGTAATAACATTACTGTATTACACAACCTCAATATTATTATTTCATTATTATTGTTGCACTATTGCGTAATACTGCGTAATCTGTAATAAAATTACCGTATTATACAATCTCAAATAAGGATTATTGTACCTTTGATAAGTGTAGTCATCTGTGAAAATGTGCAACAAGTTGAAGCTTACTATTTATTTATGCCAACAAACTTACTATTGGTATTTTTAAACACAAACCATTAAGCTACTGTGACAATCTGCCAGAATGACATTCAATTCTTAAACCAGTGACATCAAATTTTTAATTTCCAGTTCTACCTCTCAAAGTTCAAGTTTATTTATTCGAGTATTGTCCTGCCGCCGGTACATAGGGCCCGACTTAAAGGCTAGAATTTACATTTTTTTTTTTTTTAAGTAACGTCCTCCAACATTGTGTCATATCGGACGAATGAATGAAATGGAGCTTTAAGTTACCCCACATTCGTCTTCTCAGGGTAGGGAAAACCTCGGAAAAAAACCTTACCCGGACAACTTACCTTAAGGGAGATTCGAACTCACGACCTCTTGAACGTGAGGCAGACACGCTAACCATCACGCTACCGAGGCGGGCTAGAATTTACATTATATTATAGTTGGCACATATACATTTTGCTGGTTTGGCAAAAATCCATACGGTGACCGGGGACAGTTTTTGTTTTTGCGATTCCCCGAGACGCAGGCCTCTGTGGTAGCGAGAGTGTGGCCCGAACATGCATTCCAGCATTCGAGAACAGGTCGCACAGGTTCTCCTGTACGGTATGTTTATCTGCACAGCACCTAGCCGCTTAGTGCAACTTTATCTGTGCAGTATATAAGGTGTTTTTAATTTTTTCAAGCTTTCGTGTCTGTGAGGATGGTTTCTTCCTGCATACCAGAGTTTGGATGCAGGAAGAGTGTCAAGAATACGTGTTGGGGTGAGTAAGTGTTAGAAGATGGGAGATGCATTACCGTTACCCAAGGGCGCCCTTAGGAAGCCGGTAACTTTTCCTTCTGCGTGATGCTCTGTGTTCGTAATACCTAGTGCCCGTACCCGTTGGTTGGTGTGGGAACTCCGACAATGTTTATATATCCTAATTTGAGGCTAGTGCTATCTCGTCCAATCGTGTTACAAACACATATCGCAACAATTGGTCGATTGGACGAGAAAGGGCTAGCCTCGTTTGCAGGTAAGTGAATCAACTGTCAAATGCCGGGTTAGCTCTCGCCGATTTTAGTGAATGTTTCCACACACACAATACTAATTTGAAATCTACATTCTGCAGAAAAGTTTAGTTTTAAAATAAGCGTTACGTTGTTAACAATCCCCAAATGCATAACGAACAAAACTCAACGTTGGACCTTAGAGCCAATATATTTCTCTGACAATATAATAAAAGTGCGGGTGTTTTGGGCTCGCTAGCTGGCCAGACAACCACTAAAAATCTGGGGTTCACTGGCACATAACTGTGACTCGCATCTGGGTCATTTAACATTGCCATTTGTGATCAACAGATTGTTACCATGGCTCGAGTGAATAACATTGTGCCACAAGAACAGATCCTTGATCACGATAAGATTTTAATGAAAAAGTGGACCCTGCCCGTCCTGGCCCGCACAATTGACGGGCCATGAGAAGTTCTACAGTGGTTGGCCCAACGCCGACTAATCACCAACACGAGGTACTGCAACAATTGCAATGAGCATTATACTCTTAACAATTATGCAGAGAGCAGTGATGGGAACCGGTGGGCCTGCTCAGGTTGCAACAGAAGAAGGTCCATTAGAGATGGTTCCTTCTTCTCTGGAAGTAAACTAAATTGGAGCAGATACTATTTATGGTATATTCATGGGCTTTAGATCAATCCCAAATAGTTATGCGGCTGGAAGCCCAGGTGGCCAATTGTCACACCTCTGTAGATTGGAGCAACTTCCTGAGGGAAGAATGCGAGCGGTGGCTGGAAGATCATCCTGATGTCATCGGCGGGATGGATGAAAATAATCAACCAATCACGGTGGAGATCGATGAGTCCAAGTTCTTTCACCGCAGTTACCACAGAGGGTTGTGGCGGGAGCGTCACTGGGTATTTGGTGGAATTGAAAGAGACACTGGGAAGTGCTTCCTAGTAGAAGTGCCAAACAAGAGGGCAGAAACTTTGGAAGCATTGATTATCCAACACATTTTGCCAGGAACACGCATTGTGTCCGATGGGTGGGCCTCCTACGCCAACATTAACCATCTATTCATAATGTGGTAGTTCATGAGAGGAATTTTGTGGACCCAGAAGATCATTCAATCCATACCCAGAACGTAGAAAACCTGTGGATGAGGATGAAGAGAAAAATTTGACGCCAATTTGGTACCAGCAATGCCCTCTTCACCTCATATTTGCATGAATTCATGTTCCGCAATCGCTTCCGGGATAGTGGTATTTTTAGTGTAATGCTAAATGTCATTGCTGAACACTATCCCGTGTGACTGCCATTACTTTGAAATCAAAGTATTATTTTGTTAATACTTTCGGCTCTCTAATAATAATTACCAAATTTTTAACCATGTTAGAATGCCACATGTAGAACATGTTTACACAATTTTAAAGCAAATTATTATATTTAATTATTTACTTATCTATTTTATCAAAGGTAAACTAGTTCTTACAAATATTTTCTGTTACTGTTTATAATTTTATTTGAATAAGTTAATAATTTTTTTTTTTTTTTTTTTTTTTATGTTAAGCTAATATTTTTTTAAAAAAAAGGAATGTTAAGCAAAATGTATTTATTGTTAATTACATTATATACTAGAATGTGAAGAAAAGAAGCTATGGAGGGAGCAGTTGGTAGTGCTACATAAATATTTTGTTTTGTTAATGTACTAGATATAGTAACAAATATGTAAACAGCTATGCTGTAGTATTTCATTCTTCTTTTTATGCAGATGCAATATTGACAGTATTTATACATTACAGTGATGTAATTTAGAATGAGATATGTTGTTGTTAGCTAATGCTGGATTTCTGACAATGAAGTCATTAATCCTCTTGCTCTCCAATATTTTTCACTGATGGATGGGAAGGGCACTAGAGGTGGCCGGGCATATTTGAAGGTGGTCTTGATCCATTTCCTCTTGCAGATCACATAGAGGACAGAGTGGTGAAGAATATATCCCAATTCTGTTTAAATGTTTTGCCAGACAATCATGTCCTGTAATCAACCTGAAGGTTGCAATTGCTGTTTTTTGAGGATACTCAGGAATTACTGTTTGAATGTTTGGTAGTTCCCATCTTTTATTTTTTGATTTTTCATAGTAATATTTTTCAATAATTTTTTTGAATTCAGAGTTGACTAATCTTTTAGCTGCATAAAATGTTAGATTAACTATTGATATCTGCACATTGTCGGTACCCTTTTTTGCAAGAAAATCAGCTTTCTCATTACCACTCAGTCCACAGTGAGCTGGTATCCATTGGAAGACTAGGTATTTTTGAAGTGCTGTTAGATGGGTAAGGACTTTCCAACATTCTATAATTGTTTGGTTTTTTGGTGACAACTTGGAAGTAATTGCTATAATTGCTGCCCTGGAATCTGAGAGAATAACTGCTTGCTGAAAATGTGAAATTCTGTACAAAAGATTTTGTAGGGCCATTCGAATTGCTTCAATTTCCCCATCAAAGTTTGGAGTTCCATAACTTAAAGATTTGTAATAGGAAAAGAGGTGACATGTGACTCCAGCATGAGATAATACATAAATCTTCTGTTCTGAAAGACTAGGAGAATTTATGGGGAGAGCAAGGACAAATAATTTAGAAAATAAAGCAATATTAATTATGTTAAGGTCCATCATGCATAAAAAATCAGGATGTTACCTTTAAGGAAAATGTACTAGATATAGTAACAAATATGTTGTTAGCTAATGCTGGATTTCTGACAATGA
Source organism: Tenodera sinensis (assembly GCA_030765045.1). Lineage (NCBI taxonomy): Eukaryota > Metazoa > Arthropoda > Insecta > Mantodea > Mantidae > Tenodera > Tenodera sinensis. The sequence goes on from CM060967.1 coordinate 34,691,695, forward strand.
AGTCATTAATCCTCTTGCTCTCCAATATTTTTTGATATTGAAGAGAGCAATAGCAGTAATAGTAGCCGCTTAATAGAGAGCACCATATTTTTATGTTTTGGCGGTCACATCGCTCTGTCACAACCCCCAGAAAGTCTGGAGGATCACACCTGTCGTTGGTTTACGGGTCTCACCGACCTGACCAGGAGAGTTATCAAAATAAATTCACCAACCATATCCTCCAATTACCAATATGAGGATGTATTACATGTCATGACAGGTCAGCATGTTAGAGGCTAAGATTTTATAGAGAAATGGAGAGGTTGGAAAACTAAAAGACTCCCTAGCCCTCAGGAACCCTAATAGCATCAGGGTCGGAAGAGAACAAGAGAGGACCAGATATGTAAATAGCTATGTTGTAGTTATTATTTATTTATGCCAACAAACTTACTGTTGGTGTTTTTAAACACACTGCCTTTGTGGTTTACCAGGAAAAATACGAACTAAAGCAGAAGGTCTGTGGTTCAAATCCCAGTTGTGGCATTGAATTTTTAAGTTCCAGTTCTACCTCTTAAGCTATGCTGTAGTATTTCATTCCTATTTTTATGCAGATGCAACATTGACAGTATTTATACATTACAATGATGTAAGAAAGAAGAAGCCGTTGGAGAGAGGGAGGGAGGGAAAGAAAGCCCTATGTGCAAGAGTTGCTCATGTTTCACCTTTAATTTTTTTTAATTGGTTTGTCAAGGCATTTCAGCATTATTAGCATCCTCTTACTCTTTTTCATTAGTTTTGTTATGCATTATTGAAAGGATGATTTGGAGAAGGTGAAGAAAATAAAAACTAAGTTGTACTTGATACAATGCCATTTATTTATACAACAAATTACACAGTTTATTACTAATCTTCATCTTGAGCTTCAATAATGGCTAACATGATTTTCTTCCATAACTCCTTTTTAAAACATTTACTTGAAAGGGCACAAAGGATAGAGGCCACAAATGACCCAAATTCATCATGCTCATCCTTCTTCAAATTTATATTTTGAAGCATACCTGATGCAGCCTGTAGAAAAGTTGGTATTTCACTGCTGTCTTCGGTCACTACCTTTAGTTTCCTTCCCTTTGGTGCAGCAGCTATTGTCACTTCAGGATCTGCATCCAGTTGGCTGGTCTCTAGCTCCTAGAAATAATTCAAATCAGCATTAATTTAACATTGTTTCAGCTTCCTAAGGATTCAGAAGAATGGCTTGCTCAGTGATAGTCATTAGAAAGAATAGTTCTATATATAACACAGTGACAATCAAGTGTTCTTAGTGAATGTGCACAAGTATAATTAATTGCAATTATATAAGAGTTGAATGGGAATGTGATAACTTGGTATTCTCATTAATATTGTATAAATAGAGATAGGAAATGTTTTTCAATAGGTACTAATGGAAAGTGATATATTTAATATTTAATTCTGAATTTGAAAATATTGATATTTGGTTTAAATTTAATGCTCTATTTTAATTTTAAATAAGTTTAAATGCTTTGAAATGTTTATATACTGAGATGTTTAAAGTGATTTTGTTTGCTTATTTTGATTCTCGAGTTTATGTAAATGAGGTTCTGAAGATGTTTAAATTTTGCATTGTTTGTATTTTATGTTTGAGTGTATTCATAGTCTTATTTCATTATAAATGTGATTTAAACTAAACAGATTGTTCATAGTTACTAATTTAGACTGCAGTGAGCATTTACATTAAACAAGATGTTTTGTACAGAACATAGTTGGATTTATGATGAATAAATTACAGCTGCTGAAATAATGAGTATAAATTTCAATAAGAACATGAAGTAAAAAATAGTAAGAGATCGTAGTTTCCTATGATACACATTTGATTCTGTACAAAACTATAAATAGTAACACTGTTGTAAGCACATTATTTGTAATGTATATTATGATTATTTTCAAAAAACAAAAACATCATACTGGTCTTCCTTTTCATTTGCCCACTCTTTGGCTTCTTTCTACATAAAATAGTCTAGCTATATAATACTTTCGCTTTCAGCTGTAACTGAGAGCACCATGGCATCCATTGAGTACCTTTACTTTCATACACGATAGGAACTCTTTCTGATATAGAATTTTTATTTAATAATAATGTTAATGATTATCAGGATAATGTAATGTACTGACCAAAGCCCAATTTTCGTCACAAATACATTGGGGAATTTTGGGTGCCTTGTTAAATAACATGAGTATATTATTATTTATTTGTGCCAACAAACTTACTGTTGGTGCTTTTAAACACACAAGCCGTGTGTGGGCAAAGTTTAAGAGGTAGAACTGGAACTTAAAAATTCAATGCCACAACTGGGATTTGAACCACAAACCTTCCGCTTGCCGGGCGGACGCTCTACCACTGAGCTATTGTGACAAACTGCCAGAATGGCATTAAATTCTCAAGCCAGTTCGTATTTCTCCTGGTAAACCACAAAGGCAGTCTCACATCAGAGACAAATTACCCCAATGGTGACTTACTATTGTAAGTACTCTATATCCCAGGATTAAATAACCTTCACATGGTAATTATTATTTATTTGTGCCAACAAACTTACTGTTGGTGCTTTTAAACACACAAGCCGTGTGTGGGCAAAGTTTAAGAGGTAGAACTGGAACTTAAAAATTCAATGCCACAACTGGGATTTGAACCACAGACCTTCCGCTTGCCGGGCGGACGCTCTACCACTGAGCTATTGTGACAAACTGCCAGAATGGCATTAATAATATTAATAATATTGATAATATTAATTATTATTATTATTTGAAGATTTTTATACTGCCTCTCCTGTAACTCTTAAAAACATGCAAATAACGCTTTTTTAAACCTTGTTAGAAAGCAGACAACCTATAGCGAAGCCACATAAGCAAAGTAGGGGATGGTGTTAAGAACATATAAAACGCATTAACTGTCAGCAACATATGCAGTAAAGCTTTGTATCTGATGCTGATGTTGGCAATATCTGGAGAGGCGAGGGAAGGGATGCGACGGAAGAAAAGCTCCCATAATGTGTTGGGTGAAGCATGTGTAGAATTTTGTTTGACTTTCACTCTCTGCAGCTTGCCTCATTGAAGTGCAGTTTATAGACATTTACAGAAATAAATTTCATATTATGTGTTTCAATTATTCTTTCTATAAGTGTATTCTTAATACTTGTGCAATATAGTGTTAAAAGTGTGGGAAAATCTGGTTGACATGTTTTAGTCAATACGGTACATTAACTGATTATGTGATTTAATTCATAGTGGTGTTCATCGTACAATTACTCTTTATATGACATCATTATTCACAGGCTACTCACATTATGTAGGAATTTTATCATCTACAGAAATAAAAACAACCTAGGTAGTTACCTCTGAATAATACTCAGATTCTGCAAAACTAGTAATTGGGAGAAGCACTGAACTGGTGCTTTTCCTTATTGTGACATGGTTGCACAAAAACAGCAGCTGTGGAATCCTCCATAGCAGAGCCTGAGGCTTTTCCCTTATCTTTTGCAATTCATTGCTGAATTGCATTCTCAGGCAATTTCATTTGGCCTTTACATCTTCCACTGCAAGCAAAAGCAATCCTATTTATATACAAATACCTACTTAGTTTGGGAACAATAGCATAATTTTTATATTTATTTTATAAGTAGTTACTTTCAGAACTCACATAATATGACAAAATAAAAGAAATAAGGTGGTGCATTTTATGTCCAGGAGAGGGGCGAGAACTAACCTCACTCTACACCCAAATTATAATTTAAATCACAATAGTAATTACGGGTTTAAAGGGATAGTGGGTTAATGATATTTGATAATTATAGAATATTACTGCTTTGGGGTTAAAAGAAGCAAATGATTTAAACATAAAACTTAACTAATCTAGATAGGTACTAAGCTTACCAGCTGCGGTTACCACATGGGGCCACTGTACTTTTGTGTATTTCTGTAATTGATATACGTCAGCACTGTGAAAAGGCTACTGCTGAATAAATGATGTATATAAAGTATAATATATTACTGCTATTAGTATATTTACCTGTTGTATTTAGCCAGAAAGGTAGAACATTTGCCAGAATAACGTCAAGAGCATCCCTTCTCGGTTTACCGCCTTCTCTTGTGCCTGTTGTGGTAATTTTCATTTTTATATGCTTCGATGAGCCACAATATCTCTTCCTCAGTCCAATTTTTCATTTTCAAACGTATGCAGAATACAGATTGAAACCACAACCGCACCGCACAAGAACTTAAGTCACATCACTTAATTACAAAACAATAATAACTCTAAATATCAACAAATAATGTTAACAAGTTGGTTGGCAACATTCAAATACTTCCGCTGATTTCAATTTTCCAGCATTGGCAATACATACGTCACCAACGAGTTAAAGGAAATGAACCTCATAACAACAATGCTTCAGTCACAAACAAGTGCCTATCGACCACGTGCCGACGTACTCCTACAGGATAACCACTATCAATTTGTGATCAGATAGAGTACATTGCACATGTAATGCAGAATACAACCCACTGTGTAACAGGAGGAAGATAAACATTTGTGTATCAACTACAGCTTCTGTTAATGAAACAAAAAATATACCCTTGTGATTCACTTATATGTTCATGCACTATGTTCTTTACTTATCCTGGTGCTTATAGTTTTTTGTTAAGTGGTGGTGACCTTAGTTTACGTCACACCTCTCACTTAAGAAGCATTCTTACTGGTACAGGAAGTAAGAAATGGATTGCCAAGTGATATAATTAAAACACAGATTTGTGTAGCTAACATTTGACATTGCATCACATAATGGTCACACCTTGATTTATAGACAAGCTATCAAGACTTAAGTATTTCACTGCATAATCATCGCATTAATATTCCAATTGTTGACCCTTGAAAAATATTTAAAAATTACGTGGCACCACTGCCATCTGTTAACTTCACTGAGGAAAGTACAGAGTATGTAGCATATTGTGATATATTGCTCAATGTCAATGCCATCAATTTACCAACTGTTGAGATGGTGAATAGTAATGTGAAGTAAGAAATTTTGCTAAACTAGAAATTCTATTACATTTAACTTCTTCCATTAATTCATTTTTTAACTTACGAAAATTATTGAAAAGAATTGTGAAATTATTTTCGTGTGATTCAGTGTAATCTGAAATTAATAAAATTGTTTTGTAAATGTGTGTATTTAGGATTTAAATTAAATAAATTTGTTATTGTAGAATTAATTGATAAAATTCTTTTTACCATAGTAAATTAGTACTGTGAAGTGAATTTGAATTATTTCTACAAACACAGACAATTTCAACCGAAAGGAAGAAGTGCTCCATGTACAGAAAGCATGGATATCTGTCTTAGATAATGTTGCAGACACACAACACCTGTAATAAAACCCCACCTACACCCAGCCCACCAACCAATGCGAGCCAATGACCACTTTAGCCAGCGCAACAAACCCCGCCCACCACCACTATATAATAGCACCATGGTTGTTGCTTCCGCATTTGAACTCTGACCAATGCAGAAATGGATCATCTTATCTTGAAGATGCCAAGTGCAGTTCTTGGTGAAACGTCGGTATCTTCAATGCCTTCTAGACCATGGCCTACAGGCCTGGAAGTGATAACCTAGCTAATAGTCATTGAAAAGAAAATTTGCATTATACCACAACAAAACTAAATTATCAGAGTGACTTTACAGTGGAATATTTGCCGTGATAAATGATATTGACCTGTGAACAAATAGGTACTTAAAAATATACTTTTAACTTCCTGAGTTGCGAAGGAGCTGTTTTCACACACATGTGCTTCTCTATTTTATGGCTCAAATGAAACATAGCTGTGTAGAAAATCTGGATAGTTTTGAAAGTGTGTAGAATATTCACGATATGTTGAAATTGATAAAAATACACAAATGGTCCTCATTTATACTGCTGTCTATGCAGCAGTAAGTGCTCTCAAGAAAATGCCTAACTGTGAGCATTGTAGGTGCATACTAGTTAAAAATTGTGAAATTTCTGACAGTATTTTGTTTTAATCAACAGGGAAGCTTTAAAGTGGTTGTTAATGTATACAAGGTATTGACGATTCTCATTAGTGATGATTATGAACAAATGTTTCTAAACTCAGAGTGTTAAATACCTATCTGTTCACAAGATATCACTTATCGCTGCAAATATTCTATGCAACTTTAAAACCACTCTGATAACAATATGTAATGGTAAATATTCTTTTGAATAATTATTGAAAGTTAAAAAATGAAGTAATGAAAGGAATTAAAGTTGGAGAAAAGAAATGAAACTTCAAAGTTAGTGTAAAAAATGCTAACAATGATGGAAATAAAGTGACATTGATTAAAGCTAATAAAATAACTTATCATTGTCACCTGACAAAAGCAATTTGAATAGCTTAAGTGCAGATGCGACAACCAAAGCTCACATAATTTAACTTTTTATGTCATTGATAGCAATATGGTATTCAAAACAAAATCAGAGCTAGACAACTAGGCCAGTATTAAAAAGAACACTATTTAAACTGTACAACAGTCCTTCATAAATTGAATTCATGTAATATTAATGGTCTTTTAGGCCAAACTTCCCCGGTTTTGTAGTGGTTGCTGGTTGAAGTACTAATTCTGTTAACAGGAATGTTACTGTGCTCTTTTGCTTAATTATATCACATCTAAACTCAAATTTTGAGCCTGAATGTAAAACTAATCTTGCAGCAATGTTTCTTGAATGCTTCATAGAAAAATATTATGTACACAAGTTTTGTGTGAGCTCACAACCAACTAATAATAGGATGTGGAATTTGACAGCAAAATGAGAACACATTTTAAGGGAGAATCTGAAATGAAAAATTCATAGCAAAGGCTATGGCATTAAACTTTTCATTTCTGATTCTACCATATAAATAGACCTCAGATTTTTAGGCTGTTAAAATGATCATCTAGGCACCTAAGAAAGGTTTTAAACACTTCAAAATAGGTCCTAGAAATGCAATTTTAGCTTCTTTAAATTTTGTAGAACTTGGAAAGATAATTATATCTAAGATTAATAACTAACAGAGTTATAACACCAGAATTTGCAGGTATGATAAATTAAATAGCAAAAATGAACAATAGGGATAGAAAACGTTTTAATTATTACAACCAGTAAGTGTTTATTGTCCTTAAAAGAACATATATTTGCAAAATATACATTAATACTTTTTACTTCATAAGAGAAATCCCAAATAAAATGACAATCCAACGAGGTTATAAATTTATAACAGAACAATACAATGGAAAAAAAAGGATGTACTATACAAGTACAATGCTCTGTTTCTTTAATTTCAGCTTTTGAGTTTTTTAAATCTCAATTGTTAATGGTTACAGCATTTTGTGCCTTATTTATAATTGGCATTACAATATATCCCTATTAATGTTTCCAAATTTTCTGGTATTAAACTGCATCTTTTATCTGATAGAACCATTTTATAAGCTGAAAAGGACCGTTCCAAAGAAACTGAAGTGATTGGGGCATGTTTAAATTTTGCAAAATTTGACATGTTAATTTGTGTTCGCAGACTTACATCCTCACCATTCAGTATGTCGCACATATTTTTCAAAACAGAAAATCCAGCATTCATTTTCATCAATGCACTCCATTTATCTCTTTGTCACCAACTCTCCCCACTACCTTATTTACTTAGGTTTCTACTTCTTTAATGATGCCAATTTGCTTGGGTAGGGACTTTCCCATTGCTTCAAGTTTCTGTTTTGAACACAGCAGATACTGGGATGAGGGTTCATGTGGATTCATTTTGCCAACAATAATATTTCCCATATACCTCCCCATCGCATCAGTAGTTTCGTCTACACGTAACCAAATGCAAGAATCCCCTATACTTTCATGGATTGATTGCAGAGTGGTCTCATATGTAGAATTTAGACCTTTTTTTTTTGTATTCAGATAGAATGGAGTACTTGAGTACTTCTGTAAGAATCCTTTGAAAATTGGATTCTGTACTACATTCCACTGCAAGAGGAAATGGACTAAGACCACCTTCATATATGCGCAGCCACTTCTAACACCCCATCCATCAATATTGGGAGAGCAAGAGGATTAATGGCTTCATTGTCAGAAATCCAGCATTAGTGAACAACAACAGCAAAATTAAAACTAGTTTCACTTGTAGATGGAAGTAGCTTGGTCAACAAAGTTTGTTTCTTTAGAGCAGTCTGGGAAGCTTTAGCTTTATGGCCACTACCATTAATATGCTTAATATGATTTCTTTTCATGTGAAACTTGCACAAAATAAATGGAAGATAGTTTTAAAGTTAGAGTAAACGAGAATTTTGCGCCAAATACTGAAACACAATTTTGTTAGATGTTTCTACAGGTTGGTTAAGTATGAAAATTTGATTACCTGTTTATTGCAGAATTCGCAGAAAATGTTTTTCCCATCACGGGTGAATCCCGATATGTTCTGTATCCATTGCTGTCAGTACACTTTTGGAGGATTTCACTGTAGGTATTTTGACACTATATTTTAGTTCTTACCCACACTCATTCATACACACATAGACAGCTAACACTGTAGAAGGTCCATGCCAATGAAAACTTCTTAAGAGGGTTGTTACAAACTCCTTTTCCATTACAAAGTGTTGCTTTTATTATGATTTTCCTTTTAAGTTGAAACATAGAAAGTAGAAAGAGATAGTGCATATTCCGCAGGAAATTGGTAATCTATCTAATCTCTTCCATATTTCACAATAAAAGGTGCAGTGAAGGGTGACAGTGTTTCTGGACTGTCATTAGCACAAACCCCTTCTAGAGCAGTCAGGTAGTAGAAGAACGGTCATTTTCAAGCTAAAGCTCATTATGAATACCATATTGTATAGTTTATACAAATTCACAAGCTGTTGACCCATATATTTCATTCATGCTTGATGCTCAAGGTCAGCCCATTATGGCATTTTAAACCCTGTTTTGAATTCACCCACTGTGTGCAAGAATTCTGTACTTCCTTACAGTCAAACTTGTTGGCCCAACTCTCAGCGTTCAGAAAGGCAATTTTAAAATGCCCTTACTAAGCAAACATTACTAACTTGTTCTTGAAGTATGTCCAGGTATTTCTTATTTAGGGATGTACAGTGCTTCAAACTCCGGCTCAAATCTAAATTGGCATATCATGATTTCATAACTTCTGTTTGTTATAATTAGGTATTTTTAGTCTTAAATACCACAAAATAGGTATTTTACCTACAATAAAACTTCCACAGAACGTGTAATTTTGCATGAAATGTGAACATATATGATTGGGTTTTGATAATTTCTTCAGGGAAAAATAGGTATAAAACCTAAAATCTGAGGTCTACTTATAAAGTTTTCCTAAACACATTTTTGTGTTAGAACAATCAAATATCATTGCTTAGCCTGATATATGAAGAATAACACATGCTTGTCACTTATTTATTGCTTTGAAATCATTAAGATATCACTACTAAATACTGGGGACCTAGTTTGTTGTTTTCTCGGTTGTTGCGAGAGCAAGTGCACATTTAATTTTGTATGTAAAATTAAATTTTTGCAAATATGGAATCACAAATGAATCAAGGGATATTCATATTTTGCCACGTTTAAAAGTTGTATGCTGTATTTGAAAAATTATCTGAAGGTCAGCATTTTTTCCTGTCTTGAAGCTTTTATTTGATCTGAAGTCACAGCAGTTAATAACTTACTAAATTCATTTTCGCTACACTTAGTGTAATGGCTTGTAAATCCACATAAACACCCAGATATTCAAATCAGTAAAAGACAAAATAATACCTTTTATGTGTGTTAAAATACAAAGAGCACACCACCATGTGTATTTTTGGCTGTTTTTGTTGCATTTCACCTTAGTATGCTATATGCCTTTAATTTTTCTTCTATCCACTTCCTGTTAACTGAGAGAAACATTCCTTCTTCTGTCCAGTTTTTATGTGTGTAATATTGTTATATAAAAATAGATTTGACCAAAAATATAAGTTAATAGAACCTAATTAAATTTCTCGATTAGAAAAACCTATGGAAGACTGTGCCTAGTTCCTGATTTACTATGCAAAACTGCTGTTACTATGTTTCAGGTGATCATTGCTTGGGTAACATCTTCAAAGATTGGAATACGGTCATCACCAAATTGTTTGTTGTGCTTTGAGCAAGTTAAAATGTACATGGAGCATCTGGAAAATGTTGTTTTCTAGTGCCTTGCATCTGGCAATGAAGCCATTAGCATTCGTGCTTTCCAATACTTTTGAACTGTGGTTTCTTCTGATCTTAATGCTTCACAGGTCTTCAAGTGGTCTTCATTCATTTCTGCTGGATCGTTACACAGGACACATATTGGTGAGGCTGAGATACCAATTCTGTAGAGATGACTTGCTAAGCAGTCATGATTTGTCAATAGTCGGAAGGCTGCAACAGCTGTTTTCCTTGGTCTCTGGGGGATTATATCTGGATTGGAAAGTAGTGTAATCCATTTTTTATCTTTGGCATTTGTTTCTATTTCTTGTAGATATGAATGACAAAAATGTTTAATGATCAAGCGTTTTATTGAGGAATATGAGAAATTGAATTTAGACTTTTGTTTTATTGTTGTGCCTTTCTTTGCAAGTGAGTCTGCAGCTTCGTTCCCCATGACTCCACAGTGTGCTGGAATCCATTGGAGATGAACAGTCTTATTAACTTTTTGGAGTTGTGTTAACATTTTGTAGCATTCTCTAATTTTTGTTGACTTCTTTGTAGTATTTGAACATATTCCCTGAATTGCAGCTTTAGAATCTGAAAGAATTACTGCCTTGTTAAATTTATTTAAGGGAAGATTTAATAATTGTCGGAGAGCAATGTATATAGCCTCTATTTCTCCATCATAATTTGTTGTGTCTCTTCCAACAGAATGATAAAAGGAAAAATGTGAACACGTAACTCCAGCTCCAGTAAGGTTTTCCTTCAAGGATCCATCAGTATATATGTGCAGCCATTCTTCTGTGGGATACCTAGTATTGATTGTTTCCAGAGCTAAAAGTTTTTGTATTTGTTTTGGTGTGTCTGATTTACTCATTTCCTCTATTAATTCCAAATTGAAGGTAGGTTGCAATAATTCCAATGGATTTTCTCTTATAAGTAGATTTTCTCTGGTGTTAGGAATGTTCAATTTGGATTTAATCTGTGTTACCTAGGAAACTACTTTGAGTTTTAAGGATTGAAGGGGGGAGGTTCTCTTCTGTCCATTTAGAGTTTGGCAGTCGTAACATTTTCTCGTGTTGGAGCAATGCTTGTTCTATTTTTGTTGTTATTGATGGGGTCCGTGTTAAGGCAAGCATGGCATCAATAGGTGTGGAATCTGGAAAACGTATCACTCTGATAATACAGACTTGCTAGCCTAAGGATAATTAAAGGAAGTCAGTCGAGAAGTAGCCAGCCCTCCCATTCTAGCTTTAGAAAACATAGCCACATTATAAGACAAAAATCATCTTCACAAAAATGTGGTTCGATTCCCAGTTGGGGTTTGATAATTGATTTTTGTTTAGCTGAGATCGTTTTCTACTCTCTTTAATTCCAAATGAGAGAGACAAGAGTGTGTGTGTGTCCAAGTTACCATTGCATGTAGCAATATATCCCAAAGGTAAAAGATAGCTGATATCATCACCGTTAACGGTGGGGTACTCTTTAAAGTTCATAACATTTATTTCAAATCAATTTCTCCGCCAATGTTATCTAGTTGCTTGCTGAAATATAGCCAATACCTTTTAGGAGAGGTGCAATGGCATTATCGCATTATCTTTTCTGGATGAGCCCAACATAGCAGACAGCAGTCATGTGACATAACGAGACACAACTAACCTACAGTAATGTAGGCCATGCCGTAGCCAAGTGGTTAGACCATTCGCTTCTCTCCAAAGCGGCCCGGGTTCGATCCCAGGCAACCGAATGATGGACGAAGCGGCACTGGGGCGGGTTTTCTCCGGTTCCTTCCGCCATCTCATTCCACCAATGTTCCATCTTTATTCCATGTATCAGTGTTACCGCCTGCGGTGCCATGGTAGTAAAAACGGGCGTTAAGCACTACAAAAAAAATACAGTCGTGTCCACATGTTTTCATGATCACGTGACTCCAACGGTTCGGCTTTCTCTGCCAGCAGGGATGCACCTGAAATGTAACATTAAGTACCGTTCTACCATCTACCGGGTTTTGAACATTGCAGCTCAAGGGGTGAAATTAAATTCTCTCGAAAGTTGTTGAAAATACACGTACAAATCATTAAGTTGTTTTTTGTTTCTTTTATGGAAAATATGCTATTATTGCATTTACCATCAAATCCATATGCAGAATCTACTCGGTCAGTGACTATCAACACAATTACTGGTAAAACAGTGCATTGCATGTTAAAACAAACTTGAACTTCTACTTATACGTGTATATGGTGTTTCTTCATTTGTCAAAATGTATCTTTTCCTCTATAGAAATTTGATTAAATGTTTATGGAATTTTATCGCAATTTTTCAAATAAAATTGGGTTCCTGTATTAAATGGAAGGATTCAAAGGCAACTTTTAAATTGTTGATAATGAAAATGTAAGGAAGATCTAATAATGCTTACCGAGCAAGTACTGTGTGCGACTCGCGTTGGGACTTCCACGCACTTTGACTTCCCCTGTCACTTAGGCGGATAATCGGGTGTTTGCTGTCATATCACGATTTCCTTTCCACTATTTCTTCTTCATTCTATTTCCTTCTCATCTTTCAAGTGTATTTCCAGGCTCGTGGCGTAAGGCAGTGCAGGATAGATGGTACGGATGCTTGCGCATTGTTACAGTGACCGCATTGCAACTGCTGTTCTCCGCGCTACATATAGGTTGCTGCGTGGTGGCTGTAAATTTTGGGGGGACGCTAGAATGACACCAGATCCGAGTGATGGTGGCTACTTGGTGGGGCCTGGCGCCGGGAGATCCTAGGACTTAAGAGACTTCCGCGCGGCTCTATTGACTGTCGATCTGCGACCTGTGGTCTCCTGTGGTTTCTTTACTTCACCCCTCTTGGTGGTGGATATTAGCCACAATAGGTGTCCCCCATCATTGTTTACCCTGTTACTTTTAATAATGCTTACTAGGTCATTTACTGTCTTAAGACAATGCACCTGAGGAAAATTAAAAATCCAGGATTTTCTTTTGATTAATCACATTTTTGCTATATATGTATGTGGTTATTGTGTATGCAAATTTTGTAAACATGATTTATTGAAAATATTCAATTGCAAATAAACTAGGTACTTCATGTTTTGAATAATTGCAAAATGATTCCTTGGTATCTAGAGGGACTCAAAATAAATATTTCAAAGTATGCAAATTGAAAGCTATTGTAGCAAAACATTTTGACTGTAAAAGATGCTGGGGGAAAAAAGGAACTGAGAAAATGGAGTTATAGTTCATACGATTGTGCCTTACCTAAATAATTAGATGGCTGTAATTAATAACTTATTAGCGTAATGAAAAAATATTAAAAATCAAAAACATCTATGGAAGCAAAGTCATCTTTTTATACCAAAGAACTTGCAGAAAAAATGGCTGAATGCCCTTTTTGCTTTCTCTACTATGTATTTACAGTAATCAGAGGAAGTACTGTATTACACCCAAAAATTTCATACTAAGACTTTGCCAAAAATACATATTTTGAGACTCCCTGTATTCAACAAAAGAATCTTTTAAAATGTCTGTGTGTGTGAGTGAGCACGCATGCAGCATATCTTGAAAACAAAAGGGTGGTTAAATATTAAATTTGGTATTTAATTTCAGCAACTTCCAGGGATGCATTTTCCCATCCCAAACTACCCTTTATGTGGAAAATATTTAACAATTTTGATTTTCTAGAAAATGGCTCTAATGATTTTGATTTAAGTACCACATGTTTAAGATATTTTCTTGAGAAATGAAATACATATCCTGAAATTTCTGGGAATAGTCTCCGAAGTCCTCTTCATTCTGAATTACCTATGAATACTGGTAAACCATAGGAGATGGTAAGAGATGGACTAAATCTTCTTCTTCTCCTTTTCCTGTTTACCCTCCCCTTATGTGGATTTGTATCCCGCAGGACTTACAAGCTTGTGGCTAGGGTCAGATGCCTGCCGGGGATAGAGGAACCATGGACCAGACTGAGTGAGGACCTGGAAGTGAATGGTCAGCCCAGCAACAGGTATGATAGTGAGGAAGAGAGTGACATGAAATGCAGACGAAATCGAAGAATGGAAAGGTGATGATGGAGCAGTTGGTGGAATGAGTGGCGGGGGAAACTGGAGAAAACCAGCCCAGACGCCACTTCATTCACCATAAATAATACTACATGTAGGTCCCTGGGATCAAACTTGGGCCACCTAGGTGGTTGGCAAATGGTCTAACCACACAGCCATGATGTCACCACCGGATGAAATCTTACTACACAAAAGATGTAGGTTCTGTCCAGTGGCGGCTGGTGAACAAAATAAGGTGTGTGCTACAGTACCGCACAATGATTACACATTTTATAAATTAGTCTTACCTAATGGCGAAATATAAAGTCCATACGGCGCTCCTTCCGGCTGCAGAACTTATCGATCACCCTGGTATTAAACCCCTCCATGTTAGAAGTGATGCTTTTCTCCATGGACAGCATTGCCAGAGCAGTAAGACGATCCTGTGACATATTGTTTCTTAAGAACGTTTTTACGCATTTTAAGCATGAAAAGCATCTTTCTGGCTCAGAAGTGGTCATTGGCATTGAGATCAAAATTTTTAGTAAAGTTGTAACTTCAGAAAACGAATCTTGCAGACTGTTAGAAATTATGTATTGCAATTGTTGCACAGCCCCGTCAATGTTTCTAAAGTCAGGTCTTGCATACAGAACGCTAAGTTGTGTCTTTAGCATTTTCTTGTTCAGTGTTGTATACGTAGTCACAGTAGTTTGAAGTTCATCCTCAGGAAACTGACTTAAAAACCTGCCAAAGAATTTAGAGTTTAACAGATTCGCTGCTTCGAGATGACTAAGCAACTGAAAACGACGTCTAGCTTCCTCGATAATGCGCTCACACACTTCTTTGGCTTCTATTTTTAGACAGTCTACCTTCTGGCGTTTGCTCATTGATTCAGATGGAATCACAAATATATCATCGGCTGCCTCTTGAATGTCACAGATGCACTGAATGAATGAAGACACAGCATTTTGTACTTTAACAGCCTCGGTTGATCTTGATTGCAGTTGATTATAAAGTACATCAACATAAGGCATTACTCGGTGAAAGAATTTCAACCATGAAAAGAATTTGCTGTCTTCTAAATAACGCCGAAGCCCATTTGCTTCCAGACAAGTCTTATCATGGGCAGAATTTTCCAACTCCGAAAAGCACTGCAGCAATTCTTCCTGATTTTCATAAATGACATTAACAGTTATGGATCTAAAATTCCACCTAGTTGCAGAACCACCAGAGAGAGATTAAGAAAAAATATTCTGGCAGACTTATTCTGCGAAGCTGCATGTTCCATCACTAAGTTCAGTTGATGTGCATAGCAGTGAATATACTGCGCATTTGGAAACTGAGATTGTACTTTGGCTTGTACTCCACCAACTGCACCACTCATTACTGAAGCTCCATCGTAAGTTTGGGCAATAAGTTTATGACGTTTATCTGTGAATAGTTTATTAAGCACTTTTAATATGCTTTCAGAAATTGCTTCTGCATTTTGTCCCTCTGATTGCAAAAAACTCCAAAATCTCTCATATGGAACACCCTTTTTCTCATATCTAAATACTAATACAAGCTGGGTCTGATGCAAAACATCTGTGGTTTCATCTGCCATAACAGCCACAAAATCAGCTTCTTGCATTTCCTCCAGAATCACCTCACGACAGACTTCTAACATACAATCCAAGAGTTCGTTTTGGATGGTTTTAGAGTTCCCTTTGAATATATGGTTTGAGTCCATGTGTTCCTTCACAGCACCATCAATGTTACTTACTAAATCTATAAGTCCTAAAAACACGCCAGGATTTTCAGAAGATTCAGTCTCATCATGTCCTCTCAAAGCAAGCTCAAATGCACCACAAAACTTTATACAGTCAATTATGCAGGACAACACATACCTGTTTTTCTCTACTTGTAGATTATGCTTCAGCTTCGCCTCTTGATAAGCTTAACTGGGTCACAATATTTGTACTACCTAAAGCACTTAAATCCAGTACGTTATTTAAATATTTTACATTTTGTTTGTGTTTGTTAATAAGAACATTAATATGCCCTAGGTCTGTCACTCCCGTCGTACTTCACGAATCACTGTTCCCAAAAAGCAAGCGTGGAAAACAGAAAAGAGCATTTCTTTCCTGACATCCACACATCCGTGCATGCTCATAAATTTTGAGGTTAAATCGCCTGGTGTAAGAATTATTTCTCCCTCCTTTTGCAGGTTGCGTGATGTTTAGATTTGGTGTTTGCCTCCCTAACTGCTTCACTTGAACTTTTTCTTCTAGAGTCCTTCTAGAGAAAGGATAATTTATTAGGCTGTCCACAGAATTCATTTTAGCGTACACAACACAGATATTGCTCAGCACACGAAACTGACGTTCATAACCTGAGTTTATGGAGTATTTCGCGGTTATTTATTCTGTAGTGCCAACAGAAATTGCTCCACATGTCCATCTTCCGAGAGTTTTATTCTCTCTGTTGCGTGCAAGGTCTATCACCGGCAACAGATAGTTGTCTCAACACCACATAGATGGCAGAAGTTGCATAACAACAAGCTAAGTCGTTAGATGACATTGTAATCCTGCTATCTAGTGACTTTGTACAGAAGCAGCATGAATTCATGTGCTCCACTTCATGAGAGCACAACGCTAGGTAAATTCAACCAATAGGAGAACAGATTTCAAAATCGTACACCTATGTTTCGCATGCGTGGATTGGTCTACATTCCCTGCAAAGGACTGAAGAATTTTGTAGCACCCAACGCATCACCTATCTCGTGTATGTGAGGCGTGCATCATCTTCGCACACAATGAGCAAAGAACACTAGCACGCGGCATATAAAATAGTGAAAGTGAAAGAAAATGTGCAATAATAATTGAGTATATGTTTAACACAAAGAAGAAACTATTTTCTGCAAAATAATCATTGTGCTGTAGCACTGTAGCACATATTGACGAGCTGCGCCTGGTTCTGTCAAGGTACAGAAACCATTTTTGAGACACTCATTGTTATTGGGTTGCATTTTATACTTTTTTCAAACAGAAAGTCATTAGTCTATTTTTTCCTCTTGGCCATACAAAGTGAACAGATTTACAAAGCCATCACATAGTGACCAGCTCTTAAACTATTTGACTATTACTTATAGCCTACTATGTACCCCTATTCCTAGTGTACCTACAAGGAAATATGCAATAAGATGAATGTTCATCTTGGTAAACATAAAATAATAGAAGTATTGATACGAGGAGTTTGTACAAGAGTAGAGAAAGTGCAATGCATCAGATTTTTTAATATACTTATTGAATTCTTTTAAATAAAATTAAAAAAGTTTTTGGATATGGATTTTATTACATTTTATTGTTTAAATAAATGAATTGTGATTTATTTATGATATTGTAATTTATACACATATAATTCATATTTTATTGTTATTTTTGCAGCATTGTAATTCTTTCATTTGCTTCATCTGTGAGCCAGCTCAGTATTTTATACTTCGTTTCTCTTCACTCTTCCCTCATTTATTCAATTTCTATAAAAGAACAGGGAAAATAAAGTTGATGGTAACAATGTCCAACATAATGCATAAGTACTTAATATAAGGTCCTTGTATGTTTACAGGTTACCTGTTTCATAACCTGAATGTGTGAATGAACTAGCCTAAATAAACATGGTAGTGATGTACTACTTTGGCTTTTGGTTTACAACTCGTCTTGGTTCCATAGCAGTTGGATTCTCCTCATTGGTAAATATAGTGTGCATCTATATGTCTATGTGTTTTAATAATTTTCAATACTTTTACAGTAGTAGTTACAGCATGTGGGTTGCACTTTGCCCCAAACTAATTTGAGCTCATCCTTAAAGTTCCTAATATGAAAACAAACATCTTTCAAGTGAAAAGTTAATGTTACTTAAAATTGTATGACATATTATTGTTTAAAAAATACATAATATGACTTAATTGTAGGTAACAAATTTTTCAAGATTAAGCATCTATTATGTGTTCATTTCTACAGAAAGAATATTGTAACAAAGTAACAATTTCCAAATTCTGTGTTTGCTATTACAACTCAATACTTCTCATAATCTTGTTCTGTCCTTTCAGAGTCTTTTTTCACTTTCTCTGTCTTTTCTACGCATTAAAATGGCATTAAAATTATTCACAATGTCCAACGTATCTTCCAGGATGACACACACACACATGCGTAGCAGTCTCACACCGCTCATATTGACACTTATTCCCATAGGTCTACTCTCAAACCCACTCACTCTCTTACTGACTGACTCCTTTTACACTGGGGATAAAGTCACATGACCTTGCAAGAAACTCACCATGCACACACATTGTGATGACTCAGCTAGAAGGCTCAGAAACATTCTCAACCCCATTTGTTTTTCTACCGCTCATTGTTACTTCTCACGTACACACAATAGGTATGCGAGGCAGCCTGATCTTGTCCCTTTGTTTGCTTACAGACCTGGCATGTGGCATGAAATAGCTTGGCCCCATCTGTTGTTTTATGCCGACACCCAATGTCACAAAATTATTAATTTGCCTAGTGAGAAAAACAACGTAACTAGTATATGAGAAACAGTAAAAGCATTTGTGAAAATATCTTGCGCTTTAATAGGTTTCTTGCAGAATTTCATTTAGGTATTTCATGTTGTTGTTTTCTAGTGCCTTGCATCTGGCAATGAAGCCATTAGCATTCGTGCTTTCCAATACTTTTGAACTGTAGTTTCTTCTGATCTTAATGCTTCACAGGTCTTCAAGTGGTCTTCATTCATTTCTGCTGGATCGTTACACAGGACACATATTGGTGAGGTTGAGATACCTATTCTGTAGAGGTGACTTGCTAAGCAGTCGTGATTTGTCAATAGTCGGAAGGCTGCAACCGCTGTTTTCCGTGGTCTCTGGGGGATTATATCTGGGTTGGAAAGTAGTGTAATCCATTTTTTATCTTTGGCATTTATTTCTATTTCTTGTAGGTATGAATGAGAAAATTTTTTAACGATCAAGCGTTTTATTGAGGAATATGAGAAATTGAATTTAGACTCTAGTTTTATTGTTGTGCCTTTCTTTGCAAGTGAGTCTGCAGCTTCATTCCCCATGACTCCACAGTGTGCTGGAATCCATTGGAGCTGAACAGTCTTATTAACTTTTTGGAGTTGTGTTAACATTTTGTAGCATTCTCTAATTTTTGTTGACTTCTTTGTAGTATTTGAACATATTCCCTGAATTGCAGCTTTAGAATCCGAAAGAATGACTGCCTTGTTAAATTTATTTAAGGGAAGATTTAATAATTGTCGGAGAGCAATGTATATAGCCTCTATTTCTCCATCATAATTTGTTGTGTCTCTGCCAACAGAATGATAAAAGGAAAAATGTGAACACGTAACTCCAGCTCCAGTAAGGTTTTCCTTGGAGGATCCATCAGTATATATGTGCAGCCATTCTTCTGTGGGATACCTAGTATTGATTGTTTCCAGAGCTAGAAGTTTTTGTATTTCTTTTGGTGTGTCTGATTTACTTATTTCCTCTATTAATTCCAAATTGAAGGTAGGTTGCAATAATTCCAATGGATTTTCTCTTATAAGTAGATTTTCTCTGGTGTTAGGAATGTTCAATTTGGATTTAATCTGTGTTACCTTTTCTAGGAAACTATTATGAGTTTTAAGGATTGAAGGGAGGAGGTTCTCTTCTGTCCATTTAGAGTTTGGCAGTCGTGTTGGAGCAATGCTTGTTCTTCCATTTTTGTTGTTATTGATGGGGTCCGTGTTAAGGCAAGCATGGCATCAATAGGTGTGGATTTAACTGCTCCAGTGATTAGGCGAAGAGCCTGATTTTGTATTTGTTCAAGTTTATTGATGTTAGCATTTGCTGCCGTTATTAAAGCTTCAGAACAGTACAAGAGGTTTGGTTTAACATACATTTTGTATGTTGTGTTAAGGACTCTCCTTGAGCAGCCCCATTTAGCACCAGCTAACCTTTTCAGGATTCGCAGTTTCTTTTCAACCTTTTCTGAGATGTTTGTTATATGTTTTTTCCAACTTAGCTTTCTGTCGAAAGTAATGCCTAAGTATTTGGCATCATCAACTGCTTTGAGTGGTTTACCATTATAATTTATGTTAATATTAACTGGTTTGTATTTTAGTGTAAATAATTCATAATTTGTTTTTTCCTCATTGATAGTCATGAGGTTTTTGGAGCTCCATTCATGTACTTTGTTTAGGGCTGTTTCTATTCTGTCTTTAATTAATTCGGTTTTTTTTGGAGAACCTGAAGTCCAAATGACTACATCGTCAGCAAATAAAGCAATTTTGGTTTCTAAAGTTTTTATTATTGATGGAAGGTCATTTATATATATGTTAAAGAGTGTTGTGCTCAGAACAGCACCTTGTGGAAGTCCTCGGTGTGTTTGTTTATATTTTGAAATGTATGTATTATATTTTGTGGCACAAAATCTTTGTGAAATAAACTGAGTTATCCATTTAAGCATGTTACTTTTCACACCTATTGATTGCAACTTCTCAATTAATTTTGGTATTTCATAAAATTCTTTAAAGTGCAATAAATGTCAGAGATGAAGGAACATTTTTGCTTATGAGATGGAAAAAACATAGGCAAGAAGTAAAATGGTTGATGATTGTCTTACCCTTATTCCTTGCCTTGGTAGTCATATCTTGATCCTGGTTTCTTGATTCTTGGGGAATGCCAGTAAGAGAATTTCTCTAGGTTGAGTTACAAGCCCTAGGCTAGAAACGCCCAGTGATGGGGCTGCCGTTTCACTGCCTCCAGGCCTGCACAGTAATGTCCAGGTTACCATTCCCTAGAGATATTGCCTTCGCAATGGGGCGATGGGGACAGAATGGATCCATGGGTTCAAACCTTGAATGATGACGATGGTGGTGGTGGTGGCGACGGTGGCAGTGGTGGTGGTGACAGTGACTGTGATGAGGAGGACGACAACAACGATGATGATCATCATCCCTCCCAGATACAGAAGTAATCTATTCTTTTGGAAAAATGTTCATATCATGCATTGATTAAAGAGCTTATTCTACTTATTTTGCCATCTGTACACATTTAGTTACAGCTAGTAAGTACTAGGTCAGCCCATCCAATATGGCGCCTGTGATATATTTTTCTGGCACCCTTCATAAGCAAAGTTTTACTCCGATGATTTGTAATATTAATTCAAATTTCAAAACAAAACTATTTCCTTCCAAATATCTTGCCAGTACACACATATGAAGTATATCTTTATACACCAAAAGCTGTATTCATTATTTCCCTAACCAGTGCTTTCCCTTTTTCTCCTCAAAAGAAGGGTACTTCCCCTAGTGGCGGTTGTGATAGTGCCTGCACCTCCTTAAGCATGAGTTAAATGTACCTGAGCATTCAATAAAGTTGGAGAGTGCTGTACTAGATGGCTACAGAGCACCTATATAGGGCAGTGAAAATGGAATTTCTAAGTAGCTCTCCTCATAATCAGCAGCGTAGCATCAATGGATGTGAGAGATGTGTTACATACCCTGTAACCTTCCTCAAACTGATTGTCAAATTGGTGTTCATAATCATTTTAATGTTGTTAAAAATCAGGTTTTCCTAAACATTATGATTTGTACCACTCTGCAGCAGTATGTTCTGAAACAAAGTTTGGGTCAACGCCGTCTGTCATGAACTAGAGGAAGCTGATGCTGTGCGCTTGATCCAAGGTATGTGGTATGTAAGACCACATCTCGCGTTAAGAATTGCACTAACATTATTGCATGTATAGTTCTGAATAGAGGGTAATTCACGATTTGTTTTGCTTCTTCTATGTGTGCTCTTCAATTGTGGACTTTTGAGCATTATTTGGATACTTGGTTGCTTACTATTAAAGCACATGTAAATTAAGATTGGCATTGATTCTGGGGATGAGGGTATGCAAGACAAGCAGTTCCTATATGACGTCACAACATGAATCAGAGCTAGAGTATAAACAAACCTGTGTTTCCGCGCCATTGTAGTAAGAATAAAAAAAATGTTATGTGTTTCACTTACATGACTTTCTCTACTCTTGTACTAACCATTCTTTCAAACTCTTATTCCTAAATCTTCCTCGTGTTAGTTGAGATAAACATTTGTACAAATTATCTTATTGCTTAAATAAGGAAAATTGAAGCTATTAACAGTGAAGCAACAAGATTCTGAAGTAAGAACAAATTAGAAACTAAAAACTTCACTTATCTTAGTAATGTTGCACGTTCTTTTTGCACAAACTGACTCGAGTTTCAAGTTGTCTCCAACTCATTCTCAAAGCTATACAAACAAATTCGTTACCAAAGCTACAATCTTTCATTTTTTTCTCTGAAAACAAATACTGATATTCAATTTTTATTTACCAATCTCTGAAAACAAAAATTTATAAATACAATCTATAGAAGGTAATTTGAAGTTCATAACACGGTTCCTGTTTTTTAAAATAAAAATTTTTTCCCAAACCATTAAATCTATAGGACCACTTAGTTATTTTAATAATTTAACTTCTGGATTAATTTCATGGTTAAATGACCAAAAATGATCTGCCACAGCTGATTTATCAGTTTGTTTATATTTAATATTTCTAAACTGTTCTTTTATTCTGGTTTCTAAATGACATTTAGTTTTACCAATATAAACCTTATCACAATCTAAACAGCTAAAGTGATAAATGAAAGATTTTTTATAATTTGGTATTTTATCTTTTTTTAGAAAAATTAAGTAAATTTTGTATATTAAATTTATTTTTTGAGGGACTAAATTTATTCCATATTCTTTAAAAATCTTTGTAAATTTTTTATTGGACCATGGATGGTAAGTAAACTTTTCAAAAATACAATTATCTTTTATTTTTTTAAGGGTTGAAACTTCTTTAACAGCTTTTTGATACTTAAATTTTTCTATCCTTTTATGTATAAAATCTGTATTAAAACCATTAATTACTGCAGTGTTAATAATGTGTTTATATTCCATGTCAAATTCATCTTTATTAAGGGGTATATTTATTAACCTATAAATTAAACTATTGAAAACAGCAAATTTATGTGCAAACGGATTAAAACTTTTATATTTTATGTAATTATCAGTGTGAGTAGATTTTCTGTAAATACCAAAATTCAATTTATTGTTATATCTTTTAATTTTTAAGTCCAGAAATGAAAGGCATCCATTATTTTCAGTTTCCAAAGTGAATTGTATAGTTTTATCTTGTAAATTTAAAAGTTTTAAAGCATCATTTACCTGTTTTTTAGGGACAACAGCAAAAATGTCATCCACATATCTATACGATATTTTAAAAATTAGAGGGAATGATTTTATAATTTGAGTTTCAAAAAAACTCATGAAAAGATTAGCAAGAAATGGCGAAAGTGGACTACCCATTGCTAAGCCAGAAGTTTGTTGAAAAAAATTACCATTAAAACTAAAGAAATTTTGATCTAAACAAAGATTTGTAAGTTTTACAAAATCATCTAATTCTTTGTTTAATTCTAAAGAATTTAACCATTTTTTTAAAAAAATCAAAAGCTTTTTTCTAGGAATGCTAGGAAATAAAGCAGTTACATCAAAAGAAACGAGTTTATCATTATCAGACAATACTATGTTGTTAATCTTTTCTACTAATTCAAAAGAATTTTTAATACTTAAACTTTCAAATTTATTAAAAGTACTAAATTTTGTAGTTAACCATTTAGCTAAATTAACGTAGGTGAATTTATAGAATTTATAATGGGTCTCATTTTATTTCCTGGTTTGTGAATTTTTGGAAGTGCATATAACCTGGGTAAAACAGGATTATTAACTTTTAAAATACTTTTTTTATTTTTTAGGTATCATTTTCACTTCGTTGAGAGTTTTATTAAAAGTTGAAATACATGATTTTAAAGGATCATTATCAATTTTTAAGTAATCTTTACTTTCAAGCAAAAGTTCTACTCTATTAATATAATCAGATTGATCTAAAATTACAATTTTGTTGCCTTTATCAGCTATAGTATAAATTACATCCTTTTCTTTCAATGATTATTATAATTACTTTTAGGATGATTTTTATTTATATCTTTCAAAATTTTAGTGCATTTCATTTTAATCAAAGATTTATTAATGTCATTTAAATCTTGACTGGCAATTTCAATGTCTGCAACAAAATAATCTGTGTTTTTTGAAAAACTTACACAAGTTTTCATACCTTTATTTAGAAAATGTATTTCTTTCTCGTTAAAGTTACAATTTGATAAATTAATTACATTATTTGTTTGATTATTTGGTTTCTTTATATTCAATTTCTGTTGCTTTTGGCATAATCTATTTAACTTGTTTTTTAACCTCTTAGTTTTTCTTTTCACGCTAGCATTCCTAGAAAAAAGCTTTTGATTTTTTTAAAAAAATTGTTAAATTCTTTAGAATTAAACAAAGATTTAATAGATGATTTTGTAAAACTTACAAATCTTTGTTTAGATCAAAATTTCTTTAGTTTTAATGGTAATGTTTTTCAACAAACTTCTGGCTTGGCAATGGGTAGTCCACTTTTACCATTTCTTGCTAATCTTTTCATGAGTTTTTTTGAAATTCAAATTATAAAATCATTCCCTCTAATTTTTAAAATATGGTATAGATATGTGGATGACATTTTTGCTATTGTCCCTAAAAAACAGGTAAATGATGCTTTAAAACTAAATGCCTTTTATGCGTTCATTAAGGAAACACTGGAAGGAATTGAAACTGATGATACAACAGTAGGTATATTTATGGACTTGAGTAAGGCCTTTGATTTAGTTGACCATGACATATTATTGACAAAATTGGAAGCCTATGGAGTGCGTGGGATAGTGTATGAATGGTTCAAGTCTTACATAACTGACAGACAACAACTAACTGCAATAACTCGAGATAATAACACTGTAAAATCTGAAACAAAGTTAGTAAGGTGTGGAGTTCCTCAAGGTTCGAATCTAGGCCCCTTACTTTTTCTAGTGTACATTAATGATCTGCCAGTGAATATACCACATGTTGAGACTATATTATATGCAGATGATACTAATTTTATTCTCAAAGGCAGTAATGCCATTGATCTACAAGTTCAAGCTGATAGTACAATGAAAAATATGGAGAAATGGTTAGCAGCAAATAAACTAGTGCTAAATGGAAAAAAGTCACACTGCATGTGCTTCACAAACTCTAATAGAAGTACTAAATCACTAGGACCAAAAATTTTATATAGCAAAGAAACCATACAATATGTCTCCGAAACAAAATTTATGGGAATCATAATTGATAAACACTTAGATTGGAAAAGTCATATTAAGAATGTTACAGCAAGAATAAATCGAGCTCATTATGTAATATATGTCCTAAAGAGCATCAGTAATCTACAAACACTAAAAATGGTTTACTTCTCTTATGTACAATCTGTGCTTGCTTATGGTATATTTATATGGGGATCCAGTAGCGAAATAAGTGCGCTATTCATAATGCAAAAGAAAATACTTAGACTAATGCTAAATTTGCACAGGACAACATCGTGTAAACCATACTTTCGGCAAATCGCATTCTTACGCTGCCAAGTCTGTATATTTTAGAAACTGTTTGTTTTATAAGGGACAATATTCACTTATTTAGCATAAACAACACTATTCATACACATAGTACCAGAAATAGTAATAAAATACACATACAGACTGCCAGAACATCAAAAAAGGTAAATTCCTTATAATAAAATCGCAAATAGAATCCACAGTAGCAGTCAAACTAAGTTTAGGAAAGAAGTTAGAAATTTTCTAATTGAGCAAACCTACTACAGCGTGCAGGAGTTCTTTGCCTCATTCTCTGAATAATTTTATCTGTATTATTGTAACACTATATTACTGTAACACTGTCTCTGTATATATATATTATTTGATTCACTCTCTGAATAATTTTATTTGTGTTTAATCTGTAGGCTATATATATAACTTATACTCTTATGACTGTAATGCTGTCTCTGTTATTATTATTTGTATTCATGATATTGTTTAAACCAATATTATTTGTATTCCCTATTTAAAAATTGACGAAGCCATGAATTTGTAAAAAAATTCTTACGGTGAATAAAGACATACATACATACATACATACATACATACATACATACATACATATAGAGCAATACAATTGAATGGTTGGTTATATCCATTATAAAAGTGAATCACTTTAGACTCTGCCCATAAAGCTGTAAAAATGCCACCTTTGCCATAAAGTTATAAAGGAAACTACAAACTACCTAATGAGATTAAAATTTTGACTGATATCTCAAAATCAAAATTTAAAAGCAATTTAAAAGAATACTTGTTGAGTAAATGTATATACAGCTTAGAAGAGTTGTAAATTATATGTAAAATGTACTACTTCTATACTCACTATAAAATTGTACTATTTTGTATCTCTTAAGAAATGATGTTAATATTTGTTTTACACACCCGATATATCCAATATCATGTACTTGATCTAAGGATGAATAAATTGAATTGAATTGAATTGAATTTTAAATTTACAAGATAAAACTATACAATTCAAGAGGTAGAACTGGAACTTAAAAATTCAATGCCACAACTGGGATTTGAACCACAGACCTACCGCTTGCCGGGCAGACGCTCTACCACTGAGCTATTGTGACAAACTGCCAGAATGACATTAAATTCTCAAGCCAGTTCGTATTTTTCCTGGTAAACCACAAAGGCAGTCTCACATCAGAAACAATTACCCCAATGGTGACTTACTATTGCAAGTACTTTATATCCCAGGATTAAATAACCTTCACATGTGTGTTTAAAAACACCAACAGTAAGTTTGTTGGCATAAATAAATAATAACTATACAATTCACTTTGGAAACTGAAAATAATGGATGCCTTTCATTTCTGGACTTAAAAATTAAAAGATATAACAATAAATTGAATTTTGGTATTTACAGAAAATCTACTCACACTGATAATTACATAAAATATAAAAGTTTTAATCCGTTTGCACATAAATTTGCTGTTTTCAATAGTTTAATTTATAGGTTAATAAATATACCCCTTAATAAAGATGAATTTGACATGGAATATAAACACATTATTAACACTGCAGTAATTAATGGTTTTAATACAGATTTTATACATAAAAGGATAGAAAAATTTAAGTATCAAAAAGCTGTTAAAAGAAGTTTCAACCCTTAAAAAAATAAAAGATAATTGTATTTTTGAAAAGTTTACTTACCATCCATGGTCCAATAAAAAATTTACAAAAATTTTTAAAGAATATGGAATAAATTTGGTCTCTCAAAATAAATTTAATTTACAAAATTTACTTAATTTTCCTAAAAAAGATAAAATGCCAAATTATAAAAAATCTGGCATTCATCAATTTAGCTGTTTAGATTGTGATAAGGTTTATATTGGTAAAACTAAATGTCATTTAGAAACCAGAATAAAGGAACATTTCAGAAATATTGAATATAAACAAACTGATAAATCAGCTGTGGCAGGTCATTTTTGGTCATTTAATCATGAAATTAATCCAGAAATTAAATTATGTTGTTGTTAGCTAATGCTGGATTTCTGACAATGAAGTCATTAATCCTGTTGCTCTCCAATATTTTTCACTGATGATATTGAAGAGAGCAATAGCAGTAATAGTAACCGCTTTGGTGGTAAATGTTTTGGCGGTTACATCGCTCTCTCACAACCCCCAGAATGTTGGAGGACCACACCTGTCATTGGTTTATGGGTCTCACCGACCTGACCAGGAGCGTTATCAAAATAAATTCACCAACCATATCCTCTGATTACCAATCAGAGGACGTATTACATGCCATGACAGGTCAGCGTGTTAGGGGTTAAGATTTTATAGGAAAGTTAGAGAAATGGAGAGGTTGGAAAAATAAAGACTCCCTAGCCCTCGGGAACCCTAATAGCATCGGGGTCGGAAGAGAACAAGAAATGACCAAGGTAAGGTCAGATAGAAAGTTACAGTGAGGAGCAAAACACCAGTAAGTGGAAGTAATGTTCTGCTCACCTTGGGTACCTTGTGGTCGCTATTCACATATCCCCTAGACGGAGACCCCTGAGTCTGTAAGACTATTTTAAATTATTCCATTCTTGTAATTTTATGATACTATTTCCTTAATTAGTGCACTTCATTGACAAAATATTTAAACTAAAAAATAAATCATAAATTATTATTTATTTATGCCAACAGACCTACTGTTGGTGTTTTTAAACACACAAGCCATGTGTGGGCAATGTTTTAGAAGTAGAACCGGAACTTAAAAATTCTGAAGGTTATTTAATCCTGGGACATAAAGTACTTGCAATTGTAAATCTCAATTAGGGTAATTGTTTCTGATGTGAGACTGCCTTTGTGGTTTACCAGGAAAAATACAAACTGGTTTGAGAATTCAATGTCATTCTGGCAGGTTGTCACAGTAGCTTAATGGTTAGAGCACCTGCCTAGTAAGTGGAGGGTCTGTGGTTCAAATCCCAGCTGTGTTATTGAATTTTTAAGTTCCAGTTCTACCTCTAAAATCATAAATGTTTATGATAGCAAAAAGACAAAGTATTTTTCGTGTCTATATATCATCATTTTTTAATGCTTAACACTGTTTATTATAAAGAAAGCTAGAAAACTGTTCTTCCAGGTGGATATAGTCTGTAACACAACTTCCAATTTCAGGTCCTAAATGACTAAAGTAGAAGTTAAATTATTAAAACAATTAAGTGGACCCATAGATTTAATGGTTTGGGAAAAAAATTTTATTCTAAAAAACAGGAACCATGTTATGAACTTTGAATTACCTTCTATAGATTGTATTTATAAATTTTTGTTTTCAGAGATTGGTAAATAAAAATTGAATATCAGTATTTGTTTTCAGAGAAAAAAATGAAAGATTGTAGCTCTGGTAACAAATTTGTTTGTATAGCTTTGAGAATGAGTTGGAGACAACTTGAAACTCGAGTCAGTTTGTGCAAAAAGAACGTGCAACATTACTAAGATAAGTGAAGTTTTTAGTTTCTAATTTGTTCTTACTTTAGTATCTTATTGCTTATTTCCTTGTAGGTGCAAGGGGAATATTAGAATATAGTAGGCTTTCAGCGCTAGTCAAATCTTTTAAAGCTTTGAGATCCCGTTCTCTTTTTAATGCTTAACATATAAACAAATGAACAACGATGTTCCATTTCATGAAAGTTTTAAGTTTTTCGAAACTGACACAAATAACAAGGAATATCTCCAAAATGGTTCACTCTACAAAAAAATTTATTGGGACATAGATTGTGTCTTTTAGCGAGATCTACATTTTTGTACAATAAGATTTTGTCTATCTCTTACGGTTTATGAATTAATCAAAAGTCATCCAGAGTAAACAAGACTACATAGGCTATAGCCAGAAAATTGAAAATATACATTTCATTTGTCATACAAATATCTAAACATATGGCATTTTAATCAAAATCATTTGAGCCATTTTCAAGAAAATTAACATTTTTGAAAAATTTTCCATGTAAAGTGTAGTTTAGGGTGGGGCCATTTTCTTCAAAATCTTTCTGTCACATCCGTGAAAGACATTAAACTTAAATATCAACTTTGGTTTTTAACCAGTTTTTCATTTTTGAGTTATGCTGTCCACAGCATGGCATGCACGTAAGCACGCTCACACCACACACAAACACACACACACACACATACACAGGCACACACTTTTTCTAAAAATGCTTCTTTTGGATTTAGGGGATCTCAAAACATATATATCTGGTGAATCTCGACATCACATTTTTGGGTGGAATGCAATACTTCCTCTACTTACTAATAGAGAAAGTAATAAATTGTTGTGTGATCGACAAACTCATTGCAAGAAGCTTCTACACATTAATATTTCTCTAAAAAGCAATGTGTAATTGAAGGAGATCCTCTAAAGTCCACACTAAATATTATGATAAAAATTAAAAAAATGTATAAGGCATTTCAGCATCAAAGTTTATGAAAGTGATTGCTGGCTGTTATAATATTTTAAACAAATGTTTTGTTTATCTTCTTTTCAAAATAAAAGTGAGTGTCAAATTCCAGCAGTTCTGTAGATTTCAATAACACTTATAAGGCAGCCACAAAACACAGCTATTCTTGTGATCACATAATAAGTGAAAAACAACTATAAATATTTAAGATAACTCCAATAGAATTTCCATTGAATCAGTATAAGCTCTCAGTTGAACAGCATAACAATGAAGTGGAAAAGGACAGAGCTTTACTTTCTCATTTTACAGGGGCTATATGTTTTCTAGGAAAACAGGCACTTTTCATGGTCACAATGAGAATGAAGGATCTTCAGGGGCACCAGTGGCGTGTGGTGAATGTATTGGCCAGGGTAAGCAATCTCATTCTAAATGGTTAAATGAAAATATGCTGGTACATGCAATTAAAAACAATAGTATCACAGTTTTGCCACTTCACTATACGCTCTGTTCAGTTCATTATTTTTTTTAATGAAGGCTAGAAGATCATTCCCAGATTTATGATACATGTCTAGAGACAAGTAAGTGACAGAGAGTTCAAAGACTGTCCCATAG
Source organism: Tenodera sinensis (assembly GCA_030765045.1). Taxonomy (NCBI): domain Eukaryota; kingdom Metazoa; phylum Arthropoda; class Insecta; order Mantodea; family Mantidae; genus Tenodera; species Tenodera sinensis. Next base: position 34,722,555 of record CM060967.1, read on the forward strand.
GACTATTTTAGTGATTGAAAAGACAATTCTGGAAAAGACGATTTGTATTTGTTGAAGTTCTTAAAATTTAACAATTCCAGAAAATACAGACTCAATATTACCAAATCTTTCTCTTAGATGGAGTAGAAGTGTATCCAGAACCTCACAATACAAACGTTTACAGTGCATTTTCCTTTTCAAACCACCACTGCTGGTATGACGTTTTGTAGGCGGTGGATCACCAATGACTTCTTCAACTTTGTCCCATACTTCATCGATGGAATTGCGCTTCTCTTCTAAGGCCCTTTGAAATTCCGTAACTTTCAATAAGCAATATCCAGTATCAGATTACTTTGCTTGGAGAATATCATACAGAGTGTCCATGATGGGGAACACCTATTATAGCAAACATCTCTAACAAATTTAAAGGTGAAAACCTCCATTGTGCTTATGAAACCACGTGCAGCAGTATAAGTATCTTGATTCCAGTTATCTGCATTTGCAATAGTTTCAAACAGTGGAAAAAGTTCTGAATTCATACATTCTTTCCACCAAACGAGAGCTGTAGCTCCAGCGCACTTGCGAAACACGCTGCTATCTTCTGTGCATTTCATAATCCAGGGCCTCAGTTCTCTTAGAAGACTTTTCCAAGAAAAGTAGTTTCCTAGAAAAGGTAACACAGATTAAATCCAAATTGAACATTCCTAACACCAGAGAAAATCTACTTATTAGAGAAAATCCATTGGAATTATTGCAACCTACCTTCAATTTGGAATTAATAGAGGAAATAAGTAAATCAGACACACCAAAAGAAATACAAAAACTTCTAGCTCTGGAAACAATCAATACTAGGTATCCCACAGAAGAATGGCTGCACATATATACTGATGGATCCTCGAAGGAAAACCTTACTGGAGCTGGAGTTACGTGTTCACATTTTTCCTTTTATCATTCTGTTGGAAGAGACACAACAAATTATGATGGAGAAATAGAGGCTATATACATTGCTCTCCGACAATTATTAAATCTTCCCTTAAATAAATTTAACAAGGCAGTAATTCTTTCAGATTCTAAAGCTGCAATTCAGGGAATATGTTCAAATACTACAAAGAAGTCAACAAAAATTAGAGAATGCTACAAAATGTTAACACAACTCCAAAAAGTTAATAAGACTGTTCAGCTCCAATGGATTCCAGCACACTGTGGAGTCATGGGGAACGAAGCTGCAGACTCACTTGCAAAGAAAGGCACAACAATAAAACAAAAGTCTAAATTCAATTTCTCATATTCCTCAATAAAACGCTTGATCATTAAACATTTTTGTCATTCACACCTACAAGAAATAGAAACAAATGCCAAAGATAAAAAATGGATTACACTACTTTCCAATCCAGATATAATCCCCCAGAGACCAAGGAAAACAGCGGTTGCAGCCTTCCGACTATTGACAAATCATGACTGCTTGGCAAGTCATCTCTACAGAATAGGTATCTCAGCCTCACCAATATGTGTCCTGTGTAACAATCCAGCAGAAATGAATGAAGAACACTTGAAGACCTGTGAAGCATTAAGATCAGAAGAAACTACAGTTCAAAAGTATTGGAAAGCACGAATGCTAATGGCTTCATTGCCAGATACAAGGCACTAGAAAACAACAACAACTTTTCCAAGAATGCTGCTATTCCATTAACAGTCATGAAGAATATCCTGCATTCTCGAATGTGTGAAACTGCCTGTGACAGAGCTAGATTTAATCTATGGGCGAAACAGTGCACAATTGGGGAATTGGGGAAATGATCCTCGTACTTTTGCTTGAAGACCATAACAGCTGCACCATCATATGTCTGAGCAACTAGCATTTCCCCAGAGTCAAATTCACCCATGAGTTCCTTTACAGTTGTGTATAATGCACCAGCTGACCGATCATCTGAAATATTTATAAAGTGGAGAAACCTTTCTTCAACATCACCATCAGGTCCAGCTAATCTCATTACTGCAGTAAGTTGGGATAAATTTGCAACATCTGTACTTTCATCCAAACTAATGGCAACAAAACTGGTCTCTTTGATTTCTCTCTTTATTTCCATTATTAGAACATTACTTATTGACTCAATTAAGTCGTTCTAGATCAGATTTGATAGCCCAATAAACACTGTCCCCTGCTTCATGAAAGTTCGTAACTTGTCATCATACAGACAAAGCAGGTTTACAAGTTCTACATAATTCCCTTGCTGCTGGATTCTGATTGTTCATCGTGACCCCTAAATGCTAATTCCTGTTTCCCCAAAAAACAATGTCAATTAGGTGTTTCATTACTTCTCTATTTTTTCTTACTAGTTCGTTGTGCTGATATTCCCTCACTTTCTTATGAGTATCCAGTAAATGGTCAATTCTGGATTTGCCGAATATTTCCAGTAGAATGATGGTTTGGAGATGAGTGCTAGTCAAACTGTTTTTTAATTGCTTTATGGATGTTCCCCATGTCACTGAACTTGCCACTAGACCATACATTTTTTTGTTAGCAAACAGGAGACAACACCAACAATAAAGCTTTTGTTTGTACTGACAACCAGTAAGCCATTCATTAGTAATATATAGCTGTGAACTGAATTTTTTTACACAGCTTTTCATTGGAGCAGTAAAGTTTAGGTCAGGCATTGGTCTTCCTTCCTGCACAACTTTAATCTTTTCTTCATAATTTCTAGAAGAAAAACTTCGTGAGATAATATTGCACACAATGCAACCATATGTGTCTGCAGTTCTGCTCTCCAAAGAAAGCGAAGATTCCATGTTCCCTCCCCTCTCCAAGTTTTAGGTCCAAGCTGCAAGCACTAGTGTACGCAGCATTTGAAACTGCTTACCTTGCTCTAGCATGGCACGTGGTAAATCATCTGAAAATCTATCATAAATCAACTGTTAATAAAATGTCAGTGATAACGCACTTGTCATCGAATAATAAAGCTAAACTCACTGCAAAAAGTCACTCGTTACTTGTGTATTCGCTTGAAATACACTTATTGTACTGCAACAATGCTGGAAGGTCATTCGCCTAGTCCCGCACTGAACACATGTGCTTCTCTTGAGCCTATGCCACGATGGGCCCCGAGCTGACCCAAAAACCTACGGAAACGAATCCTCACGGACACCGTACGTTGTTGCACGCATGATTGCAGGTATTGAGAGCGTATTGTTGTACATAAAACGGAAATCTTAGTTCAGGTCAACTGCAGTAGCAAAGCTCTTAACATAGAATCAGAACGCACTGCTAGATAATGTAATATAAATAATTTTGTAGCATTGTACATGGACCACACGCCACTGAGGGGCACTTATATTGAATATTTAAATGAATTAGCAATATATGACATCTCTCTGAAAGAGCACCTGAATGGCTTAATTTCAAGTGTGAGTGACATCATGTCACATGGAACAGAAAAAGAAATTTTGGATGTCTTCTTTGTTTCATTAATATTAGTTGAATCTCGACATTAATAGTGAAGAACAACTCTGTACCATTCCTTACATAAATGTTGAAGAGGACTTTATTTGATTAGCAGATGTAAGTTCTGTTACAAAGACAGATTCTCTTTTGAGTCATGCTCACAATATTATGAAACACTTCTTTCAGTCAATGGTAAAAGATGAAAACTCCAAAGGGCAGTTCTATTTAGGTTGGGTTATATTTTAACCAATTTTACAATATTCGTTGGTACATACCCGAGTCTGGTAGTCAAGCTGTGCCACTGCTCATACTCCAGTGGATAACATTGGTTGATTAAAAGCTCACTCTTTAAAAAAATTTGTAGATTTTGGGTATGAGTCATGTCTGGAAGTACACTCTCTATGCAGTGATGTTTACCTTTTGCTCCTATAAGTATGTTGTTGTTAGCTAATGCTGGATTTCTGACAATGAAGTCATTAATCCTCTTGCTCTCCAATATTTTTCACAATGATATTGAAGAGAGCAATAGCAGTAATAGTAACCGTTTTTTAGAGAGCACAATATTTTTATGTTTTGGCAGTCACATCGCTCTCTCACAACCCCCAGAATGTCTGGAGGACCACACCTGTCGTTGGTTTACGGGTCTCACCAACCTGACCGGGAGAATTATCAAAATCAATTCACCGACCATATCCTCTGATTACCAATCAGAGGACATATTACATGCCATGACAGGTCAGCATGTTGGGGTTAAGATTTTATAGAGAAATGGAGAGATTGGAAAAATAAAGACTCCCTAGCCCTCGGGAACCCTAATAGCATCGGGGTCGGAAGAGAACAAGAGATGACCAAGGTAAGGTCAGATAGAAAAGTTACAGTGAGGAGCAAAACACCAGTAAGTGGAAGTAATGTTCTGCTCAGCTTGGGTACCTTGTGGTCGCTATTCACATATCCCCTAGACATGCAAAATATAAATTGTCGTTTCCTACAAGTATAAAAACAGTCTCTGATGTGAGACTGCCTTTGTGGTTTACCAGGAGAAATATGAACTGGGTTGAGAATTTAATGCCATTCTGGCAGTTTGTTACAATAGCTCAGTGGTAGAGCATCCGCCCGGTAAGTGGAAGGTCTGTGGTTCAAATCCCAGTTGGGGCATTGAATTTTTAAGTTCCAGTTCTACCTTTCAAACTTTGCCCACACACGGCTTGTGTGTTTAAAAACACCAACAGTAAGTTTGTTGGCATAAATAAATAATAATTACCATCTGAAGGTTATTTAATCCTGGTATATAAAGTACTTATAATAGTAAGTCTCCATGGGGGTAATTTGTCTCTGATGTGAGACTGCATTTGTGGTTTACCAGGAGAAATATGAACTGGGTTGAGAATTTAATGCCATTCTGGCAGTTTGTCCAATAGCTCAGTGGTAGAGCATCCGCCCTGTAAGCGGAAGGTCTGTGGTTCAAATCCCAGTTGTGGCATTGAATTTTTAAGTTCCAGTTCTACCTTTCAAACTTTGCCCACACACGGCTTGTGTGTTTAAAAACACCAACAGTAAGTTTGTTGGCATAAATAAATAATAATAAAAACAGCTGTTGATCATGCTGAACCATAAAATCCTTTCTTTAGTCAATATGCTTCATTGATCCAGTTAGTATCTCCCTCACAAGGATAAATCTCTAAAAGAGACCAAGGAATTAAGGTATGACTGACTTCAAGTGTTTCAGCCATTTCTGTTCAGCCCCCTGCCCCCACAAATACACTTTCTACACATGGCCCTGAAGCCCTGAATTAAAACTAAAGAAGTTAAGGTTATTATAGAATTCAGTTTCTTACATAGCAATCAATTAATTAAGGTTCCTTGTTTATACTGTACAAAAGACTGAATTGCAGTATTGCACTAATATTGGTAAAGTCTTCTCTGCTGCATTGCTGTCTTTTATCCCAATGCCCGCCCCAAGTTGAAAACTAAGATGCTGCTACTATTTTAAAGAAATACAGAGCAATTAATGGTTTCTTTATATTTCAGATTCAGTCCTTAACAGTCTTAATATCATGTGCTGCAGGATTGAAAAACCAAGAGAAGATGAAAGAGAAAATGGTAGATTGGATGGAAAACTATATAGTGCTATTTATGAAAGAATCTTTGCAGAGTATAGTAAGAGGTAAGCTTAATTTTAGTGTTCCTGAGAACAATTTGCATAAAATAGTAATAAATAGAATTCCTAATTTATAAAATAAAATAAGAAGCACTATAAACAGTGATATTAAGTTAATATTAAAAGAAATGTGAGTAGAATGCAAACACTTATAAGATTAAGAGATTGAATCAGAAACTGAAAAATTCAATGCCATAGCCGGGATTTGAACCACGGTTCTTCCGCTTATCACTTACAACAATGTATTGTCGTATTGGCAAGTTGGCCATGGTAGCTTAATGGTTAAAGCAGCCGCTCGATAAGTGGAAGAACCGTAGTTCAAATCCCGGCTATGGCATTGAATTTTTCAGTTTCTGATTCAACTTCTTAAACATTGCCCACACACGGCTTGTGTTTAAAAACACCAGCAGTAAGGTTGTTGGCATAAATAAATATTACTTATAAGAGCGCTCATTTGTTTGTTAAAACTTCATGTGAAATAGCCATTTGCAGATCCCAAATTATTTAAAGGGAAAACAAACTTTTTTAAATTTTGTATCCACAAAGAATTCATCTAAAAACACAAGAAATCACAGTTTAAGGAAAATACAATAAAATAGTGTAGAATAGTTCAAGAAAATTTTATTTCAAAGTAAAACTGATTCAAACAAATTCTAAAAAGTACATATATATTCTTCTTCTATTCCCTGCTGCTTTTTATTTAGCATCAGGGTAGTTTCGTTCTATCCATTTTCTCCATTCGGTTCTTTCCTCACTAATCCTTTTCAGTTCTGCCATTGTCCTTCCCCATTTCTGTTCAATTTCTTCTTTCTCTCCTCTCATGTCCCTGTGGTCTCCATCTACCTTGTCTTCTTTCCACATGCATTTCAAAGTACTGTTTCGTTTTTCTCTTCTCCCATCCATCTTATGTGTCCGAACCATTTTAGTTGTCCCTCCTCTATTATATTAACCATTGTTTTCTTCTGTTCTATCACTATCCTAACTCTTTCATGGGCGTCGCGAAGGGGGGGCAAGGGAGGGCCGCGGCCCCCCCTTGGAAATTAATGAACTTAATGTGCTGACTATTAAACTATTATTTTAATTTTTATGTAAAGAACAATTTCTGTTTAGCGCAAATTTATACGGTTATCCGCAACAAATTCATTTCTTGTATTAATTCCACTTCTTTCCCACTTATTGTCCTAATATTCCAATTTCCAAATCATAGTTTATTTTCCATTGCTGAAGTGTCTTAATACTCTTCCTATCCTAGCAAGGCTACTATTAGTTCTCTGAGTCATTATTACCCCTACATGGGTGATTAGCCCCATGTAGAGAGGTTTGATTTGGGGTTAGCTTCCTCTAAATCCTCAGTTGTTGAGGCAGAGTATGGCATTTCCTCTACTACTCATTAATTTTGGTTTTCCTGTCAATTCTCGGGTGACTGATTGCAATGGTTTTCCATTTGGCAATGGGGTTGCCACATCCCTAAGCCATATATAGAAATACAAAGAGTTAAAATCAGCAAATCTATGATCAGCCAGAATCTCTATGTCCTTTATGTTTGTAATAATTATAGATGTTGTTGTTAGCTAATGCTGGATTTGTGACAATGAAGTCATTAATCCTCTTGCTCTCCAATATTTTTCACTGATAGATGGGGTGCTTGAAATGGTCGGGCATATTTCAAGGTGGTCTCGGTCCATTTCCTCTTGCAGATCACATAGAGGACAGAGTGGTGAAGAATATATCCCAATTCTGTTTAAATGTTTTGCCAGACAACCATGTCCTGTAATCAACCTGAAGGTTGCAACTGCCGTTTTTCGAGGATACTCAGGAATTACTGTTTGAATGTTTGGTAGTTCCCATCTTTTATTTTTTGATTTTTCATAGTAATATTTTTCAATAATTTTTTTGAATTCAGAGTTGATTAATCTTTTAGTTGCATAAAATGGTAGATTAACTATAGATTTCTGCACATTGCCGGTACCCTTTTTAGCAAGAAAATTAGCTTTCTCATTACCACTCAGTCCATAGTGAGCTGGTATCCATTGAAAAACTGGGTGTTTTTGAAGTGCGGTTAGATGGGTAAGGATTTTCCAACATTCTATAATTGTTTGGTTTTTTTTGGTGATAACTTGGAAGTAATTGCTATAATTGCTGCCTTGGAATCTGAGAGAATAACTGCTTGCTGAAAATGTGAAATTCTGTACAAAAGATTTTGTAGGGCCATTCGAATTGCTTCAATTTCTCCATCAAAGTTGTCGGTCTGGGTGGCTCAGTTGGTTAGACGCTGGCCTACTGTTCCCAAGGTCGCGGGTTCAAATCCGGCCCAGGCCGATGGTTTTTAAGTGTGCTTAAAAACGACAGCTCCATGTCAGTAGATTTACTGGCATGTAAAAGAACTCCTGCGGGACAAAATTCCGGCACACCGGCGACGCTGATGTGATCCTGGCAATTGACAGCGTCGTTAAACAACAAAATAATTTTAATAATTTTTTTCCATCAAAGTTAGTAGTTCCATAACTTAAAGATTTGTAATAGGAAAAGAGGTGACACGTGACTCCAGCCCCTGCTCCATCTCGGTTTGATATCAATGATCCATCAGTATAAATATGGAGTCATTCGTGTTCTGGAAATCTAGTATGGATTGTCTCTAATGCCAATAATTTTAGAACACTAGTTGGAGTATCACTTTTCTTAACTTCTTCTGTCAGGTGTAAGTAATATGTGATGTCTAATGTTTGTGTCGGATTGACTTTAGATATCAAGTTTTTCTTTGAATTAGGAAGGTATACATTCTTCTTGATGTTTTGAATTTTGGAAAGAAAGCTCTCCTGAGTCTTTAGTGTATGTGTAAAATTTCTCTTGTGCCATGTATTGAATGGAAATCTGATCAACTTTTCGTGTTGAATAAGAGTCGCTTTTTCTATTTCATATTCAATGGGGTATTGGTTGGTTAGTATTTCCATAGCTGCTATTGGTGTGGTTTTGATAGCACCTGTAATTAATCTCAGACTTTGGTTTTGAAAGATTTGAATTTTTTTTGTGTTTGCTGTTACAAGAACTTTGCTGCAGTAAGTAAATAATGGCTTTATATATACATTGTATGTTGTGTTAAGAGTTGCTCTGGAACATTCCCACTTCATTCCTGTTAGATGTTTTAACAGTGAAAGGTGCCTCTCTGCTTTTTGTATTACATTTTCTATTTGTTTGGTCCATGTAAGTTTGGTATCAAATGTAACTCCTAAATACTTTGCTTCCTTTGTTTCTGGTAATTGTTGACCCTCAAAATTTAGTTTTATTTTTAGTGGTTTTTTTCCTAGTGAAAAGATTTGGTAGTTTGATTTTGTTGTATTGACAGTCATTAAATTTTCTTTGGTCCACTCTTTTAGGTTGTTTAAGGATTGTTGCATGGTTTTTTCGTGTTCTGTACTTTTGTTTTTTGGTTTTGAAGTACAGATTACTAAGTCATCAGCAAATAGTGCACACTTCACACTTGATTCTTGTATTTGTTGTGGCAGATGTTTAATAAATTGATTCCATGATGGAAAAAAATGCATAAGTTTGTGGTTATGTGAGGCCAGGAGTAGGTATGGAGTTAGTGACTCAAATTGCGAGTGATGAAATCCATAATCTGGGGAAGACTGACGCCATAATAGTATGGGGAGGTACAAATGATATATCAAGAAATATCCTTTCTATTTATGTTTCTCATGACATGGGCCCTTATAGGGTACCTTTTTATATCATCTTATGTATTGACTCATGATATGGTTCAATGGTGTATTCCACTGTATTAAACTGAATGAATAAATAAATAAATAAATAAATAAAAATATATTAAAAAGTCTTGTGGTAAGCCGCGGTGTCTTGTTTATATTTAGATATATTTCTTTCATATCTGGTAGCAATAAAGCGTTGTGTTTGGAAATGACATAGCCATGAAAACATTGGACCTTGTATCCCTATTTTTTTTACTTTCTTTAGCAGTTTTGTTTTGCATATAGAATCATATGCACTTTGGAAATCAATAAAAACTGATACATTATCTTCTTTTCTATTGAAGGAGTCTTTGATTTCTTGACTGAGAAGTAAGACTTGTTCATTTGTAGAGTGAAACTCTCTGAATCCAGCTTGACATGGGGAAATTAAATTTTGGGATTCTAGGAACCAATTTAACCGATTTGACACCATTCTTTCCATCACTTTTGCTATTATGCTAGTAAGAGCTATTGGTCTTTAATTTTTTATTTCTGACGCTGTTTTATCTTTCTTCAAGAGTGGGACAATTATTGCTTTTCACCATTTGGCAGGTACAGTGGTGTTCCAGGATAGATTGTAGAGTTTTAGTAGTTGTTGTTTTGCTGTTTCTCCAAGGTTTTTTATGAACTCTGGATGTATGTGATCTGGTCCAGGAGACTATTTGTTTTTTTAGATTATTAATTGCATTGTTCAGTTCTTGTATATTAAAATTTTGATAAAAGATATCGTATTGAGTGTTAGGATCACATTTTCTTTCTTGTTTCAAATCTTTCTTAAATTGTTTACGTTCCTTTTTATTATTTCTTGTTACTATACGTGAATTAGCATAATATTTATTGAATGTTTCGGCTATGGCTGCATCATTTGTTAATATTTTATTGTTGTGTATGATAGGTGTGCTGTTGCTTTCTCTCCTGTCCTTGACATTTTTTATGAACTTGTGGGCTTTGTTGCCATCTGTCCTATAATCCATTTTTTCTAAGAAATTATTAAAGTGATTCTTTTTAACTGTATCAATTTCTTTTTTTAGTGAGGTACATTTCTTTCCACGTATTTGTGTATCTGATATGTTGTTTGTTTGTTCACCTGTATTTCTAGCTATATCACTTTGCTTTTTCAGTTCTTCTAACTGGGAGTTCCAAAAGGGTTTGAAATTGTTTATTCTCCCACGAGGAATATGTTTTTTTGCAGTTTCTAGGATGACTTTACAGAAATTTTTGTTCATATGATCTGGGTGGTATGCAGCTGTGAGTTTGTTTGTTCTTTAAATTTATGTTCCAGTTCAGTTTTATATTTGTTCCAATCTGCTTTTTTGAAGTTCCAATACAGGTTTGTGTGATTTGGACTGTTATTTGTACCATCTAATTTTATATCAGCAATTACTGCTCTGTGACCAGAACTTGGGTCTTCTATAACTTGCTTTTTAATTTTTGAAATAATATCTGTTGTAGCTAACAAGAGGTCTGGGTTACTGCCTGCTCCAGAGTAATGTATGAAGGTTTTGGGATCTTCTTTATCATAAATCAGTTCAAAGGTTGTGGTATTCAAACATTCTTCCACTATCTGACCAGTAGAATCCATTTTTTCATAACCCCATCTTTTGGAATGGGCATTGAAATCCCCAATTATGATTGTTTTATTTAATTGTTCAATAAGTGAGAGATCTGGTTCATTCCTGGGAGGATTGTAAACACTGTATAAATGAAGATGTATTTTGTTATCCCAAAAATTTAGCTTTATTAATTTAGCTTTATCTGTGTTATCCATTTCTTTAACAATTTTAAAGGAGGATTTAATATCATTTTTGGCTCCAACTAATATTCCACTACTTATCTGTAGTAGGTGTAGTAAAAATCCAGTAAAATTGAAGTATTTAAGTTGATCATTTGTTAGATTTGCTTCTTGTATTACAAATATATCTATGTTATAGTCAAATACAATCTTATTCAGTTCTATTCTTTTTGTTTGGGTGAGACCACCTGCATTCCATTGTAGAATTCTGATGTTAGATCTATTTATATAATGTTTTGGTTCTCGAGAAGTAGTCCCTGCCCGGAGATCCGAATGGGGGACTATTTTAACTCCAGAACTTTTTACCCCTCGAGTCATATTTCATAAATATTGAAGAGACTTAGCAGTAATAGTAACCACTTTTTAGAGAGCACCATATTTTTATGTTTTGGCGGTTACAGCGCTCTCTCACAACCCCCAGAATGTCTGGAGGACCACACCTGTCATTGGTTTACGGGTCTTACGACTTGACTGGGAGAGTTATCAAAATAAATTCACCGACCATATCCTCTGATTACCAATCAGAGGACATATTGCATGCCATGGTAGGTCAGCATGTTAGGGGTTAAGAGTTAATAGAGAAATGGAGAGGTTGGAAAAATAAAGACTCCCTAGCCCTCAGGAACCCTAATAGCATCAGGGTCGGAAGAGAACAAGAGATGACCAAGGTAAGGTCAGATAGAAAAGCTACAGTGAGGAGCAAAACACCATTAAGTGGAAGTAATGTTCTGCTCAGCTTGGGCACCTTCTGGTCACCATTCACATATCCCCTAGATGGAGACCCCTGAGTATAAGTATAATTATAGATGTATTTTAACCTCATCTGCATATAATAAACATATTATAACTATCAATTCTCTGATTGCTATTTTGGTAGTTTTATGTCATGAATATTTAGATAATTTAAAGTACACAATATCCACCAGCCTGGCTTGTTTAATAGTGCATACCATTTTGCTTTCCAGAACAGTCATGGTACCTAATTAATTCTTATTTACGGTGATTCACTTGGTTTAAGAGCTTTTAATGTTTAAGATTTCCCCTCTTACAACATTTTCAAATTCACCCTCTTCTCTGAAGTAGTTTCTCTGAAGTAGTTTATATTTTGAGGAGTTGGCTGCAAATTGCCATGCCACTTTGCCGAGGTCATAGGCTACATTGGATGTTTAAAGAATAGAAAAAGGTTAAAAAAAAGTGTACAGGATATCTGACTCAAGCCATTCTAAACAATTCTAGGTAGCTTAAAACCAGTCCAAGTAAACTAAATATATCTTTAATGCCTGGTTTGGATGAATAGGGGACTAAAGCACTTCCTGTATGTTTAATATTTCTATGTGGGATAATTTAATTATCATGTAGTAAAACAGCATTCAAAGTACGAACAAAGAATAATTGCTGATTCCAAAATCTGGAGCAGAGGTGTTATAGTCAATGCCATGAATAACCTGCGGGAGAAATTCAAGAAAGTAATGCAATGATGGCAAGCAAGGGAAAATTAGAACCCACTTTTAAACCAAATAGGACACAATGTTACATATGTCCCTCTAGCAGAGAACTGAGTTTTTTATTGCATATTACCATGGCATTCTCTCCACTATTGCCACTGTATGCAACCTTGACAGAGCTTCCCATAAACAAACAGGAAAAGCTGCTTTCATTGTATGTCACTGTCAGTTATTATTAATGACTTATGATTTTTAACTTTTTTCTTTCAATATTTTTTTCTCTGAAATTGATAGTCCTGCACACTCATAATCAAAACTAACTCTGTACTATAACATATACGTAGGTACTTTGTCCAAATTGCTGTTGACCAGAGCACTTTTCTCTCCCTCAACCCCTCATACAAGATTTGATTTAAAGGCGGGATATGTTGTTTCTGTGAAACTGCTTGACACATGCACATCCTTTGGGCCAATATTTAGTAATGGGAATTTCCTATTAAAGATCAACAGACTTCATTTTAGCAATGGACTGGATTGAGGCTATGAACTTTTAGGTAACTTGTCTGCTTTCAAATGTTACTTTACTGAGCAAAAGAATAAAGCCAACTGTAATCTTGAATTCCAGCAAGAATTATTTTTAACTGCAGAGTGGGTATTCGTAAACACGTTTGTTTAAGAAGTAACTAAGGTTTCTGTAATACATCATTTACCCAAAAAGCTGCTTATCTGAAATTGCTGCAGGTTTCACTGTTTTAGACAAATGACTTTCTTGATACTGTTGTTTCTTGGAAAATTCTAATGTTCAAAATTCAAATAAAAGTGGGCCCAGTGTGTTAGAATTGATTAACTTATGTGTAAATTCACACTAGACAAACATTTATGAAATGGTTTCACATACCCTGGCCTATATCTGTACAACAAGCTATCTGAATCCATAAAAATATTGAATCACAGCAAAAATTTAAAAGAATGTTATTAAATTTCTTAAATGGCTACAGTTACTACAGCATAGAAGAGGTTTTAAAATTGTAAATATTGTAGCTGTAAATTGTATCCTATAATATGCACATGTTCTAATGAATGAATCAATCAGTTAATAATAAACAAAAAATAAATTAAATAAATTAAAATAAATAAATTAAAACAAATAAAATAAATAAAAATAAATTGAAATGTTGACAATCTTGAAATAAAATTGCTCATAATCACGTTTTATTGCTTTCAGACCCAGAAACTTACCTTGGATCGCTAATTGCATTTCATACTGTACACTCACTTTCATGTTTACTGCTCATATATGCTGCTTATAAGGTAAGAAATGTTTTTAACAAGTTGCTTTTATGTCTTATGAAAGGATGAAGTATTAGATTGGAAAATGTAATTTCCACAAGATCATTGTAGTCGTTCACATCATAACCAAGATAGTCAAAATAAGAACATCATTTCACTTTAGTTTAATGCCTTTACTTCACTGCTGTGAACTGTCATTAAAATTAATATAAATTTTTGGAAATGTTTTAATTTAAATGGTTTGAATAAGAATGAAGATTACGGAATATAGCATGTCCCCTTCAAAAATGCTCAACTTGTGTTACAATGAACATCTTTAGAAGCCTGCATAGTTACTATCCACTCCAAACTGCAGGATTAGGTACACACTAACACAAATACATATAAAATAATTTTAGATACAGTAAAATATGCATATTTGGATATTGTCCAAAGTTTCCAATAGTTCTGTATACTTTTCAAGGTACAATAATGTTTCCTTGTTTCTTCCAGGTCACATTGTGCTTCGTGTATCCATTTATCATCTTGGAGCTGGTGAGGCTCATTCTGTTGACAGTCTACTTCATCATTGCTATGATTTTATACAAGGAGAATGTTCTAGATCTTGGATTGCTGATTAGTTTATGTTGTGCAGGTGGATTTGCTTTATGTAAGTATTTAATAAGCCAAGTTATGCAATTTTAATCTCTCATCTTATATTTAAGACATAAAATTCATCCCTATGCATTTTAAATGGAAGTTCTAAAGTTCCTATAATCTTCGCAAAAGTTAAAGGCATATGGAGGCGGGCCATACTGCAGACTCCAGCGAATCCTAAGCTTACCCCTCCTACCAGCGCTGCCAAATGTGGTACATGCAACTCACGCGCTCATGTGTACAGAAGAACACCTGTACACGCACTACGCTTGGCAACAGTGCTCCGCTTGAGCATTGGCCAGCGTTCACATACCTTTAACTTTTGCAAGCAGTATAGTATATATTGAGGTAAGCAACAAGTATTTTAAGAACTTATTTTGAAAGCATTTACCTATCTATTATCTTCTGGTCTTTTGTTTCTCTTTATAAAGCCAACTGGTATGTTGGTTCATCAAGAAACTATCAACAAAGTGAAAAAAGTTGGTGATAATTGGGGTTCAAACTTTTATACAGTTATTGTAAAATGAGATGATCACAAGTTGCCTGCCACATGGACAGAACATGATGTCATTGCCCTAGTACAATGACAGCACAAACAACTGGGCTCACTGCCTACAGTGCATAGTGTCTCTAGAACATGTTCACTGTACCACACAGTAAAATGTCTGCAGCACGAAAATCAAAATATTTACAACTGAACTTGCACAAGACTTTGGGAGTAAATATTTTACTGCAAATAGTGACTGCATTGAATGTAAGTTATGCAACGTTATCTACAATGTTCATGCATCAACTGTACCTGGTCTCTTCTGTACAGTGCTCATGTGACAAACTGACCCCCTCCCACTTGCTATAGTCCAACCTTTTGTTTCCTGAATGAAGAATGGATTAGAGACTCTGTTTATAAAGAATTGCCAAGTACATCATTTATCAAGCGGGGTGGCTCAGGTGATAACATCTGTGGCCTGCATTCGGGAGGTCATGAGTTCAATTCCCATGACTGAGCTTCCACATCTTGGGCTTTTTGTGGGTTTTTCCACATCTCTAAGGCAAATGCTCGGAAGGATATTGTGACTTTTTTTTTGGTTGGGTGTGAAGTAAAGAAGACAGATGTAGTCGAGATAAAGAGACACTTTTATTTCCGTAAACAGTAACTTGTACACTCGTTGCAACAGCAAGAAAGTCTTTTCCGATTCTCCAACAGCACGGCTCCGAATTCGTAACACAAAGAACTGTCCCTTCTCCGTCGGCACGACTCCTCAACCTTCACATACGTCTGACTCTCCGTCGGCACGAATACTCAACGCTTCACATACGTCTGACTCCTTCTGTCGCACTTTACCGCTATTTATATCTCCCAGGCACTATTCTGGAAGCTTCAGGAACATTCAGTTATTGCGGCGAGATACAAAGTAGAAGACTCCAGAAGCCTCTATCCTTTTCTCTCTTTCGGCAAGCGCCCCAACAATGCGGCCATTCTCTGTCTCTTTCCTTCGGCTCCTTTGCCGTAGTGCCGACAATAATGCGATGGGTGACACTGCTGTTGTCGGCAATTAGATGCGGCGGGCGCGGTGACAATATTTACCTTACATACCCTATTTTACTTCCTTTCATTTCATTCTCTCTATCCAGTCTTTCCAGGTAGTAAGAGTCAGTGGATTTGCTGGCGGGCAGCACTGCAGTGGTACTTGCACTCTGGAAATACTATGCTCGGCTGAGGGGCGGCGCTGTGGTCGGCCGGCCGCCATCCCAGAGGAACTGATTGTGCAGCCAGAACTGGCTGGTGGCGGGCTCTTTGTGGCGACCTGGAACTCCATCAGGCTGAAGAACTTGCCTGCACCTATTAGGGACCCACTGTAGTTGTAGTTCTGTTTATGATGAGTTCTGGCTGCCTGTAGTGTACCTTCATATCATCCTTTTCCCCAGGGTCTGACACACAATATATCATTGGCTGGAATCCCTATCATGATGGACAGACAGAAGTGCATAATTTTTGAGTTTGGCCATAAGAGCTTGTCGGACAAAGCAGGAAATCAAAATATAAATTCTTTTATTTTTTTGTAGTATTTAATACCTGCTTGTACTACATATGACACCATAGGTGGTGGACACTGGTAATACATGCAATGAAAGGGTAATTGGGAAAGGAAGCATTTTAGGCTAAGTTATGTGGCCTGAAGAAAATCTGAAAAAATTTGATTCAGGGAAGGTGGTTTTGGTGGACCTTTTGTTCACAAGTCCAGGTCTTACAGAGCTTGGCCACCTGTATAGGTAGATACATGTAAATTACATACTTCTAAATTGCAACTTTAAAGAGTATTTACAATGGGTGGTATAAATAAAAGCAAGCAATAGCTTTTTCTCACTAATTCAGAGAAAGAGGTTGGCTTCGTATAAATAAAAACTTTCTCCTCCATCTCCTTGCAAGCTAAAGCTTCCCGACCTTGACTGCGGAGCTATTGCTCGCGAAATGGTATAAATAAAAACCTGCTTTCCTCGCTCCGACGAAGCTTTTGCTGGCTATTTTCTGAGGTAGCTATGTAGGTACCTCAGCTTGCTCAATCAATTAGTACCATGGCCAAGATTTCCCGCTCCCACTGTTTTAAAACAACTAGCTTATTGCCAATTAGTTTCAAATCACTTTTGGACTTAATTCTTGTTTTTAAGTTGCTTTTTTTTTTTAGTATTTGCATCTCGGTAATGGATGTTTTAAACTCTTCCTCCGATGATACAAGGACATTTCTCTAAGGTGTTGTGAACTTGACTGGTTAGAATGCGAGTGATGTCATAGTGATCCACTTTCATCACCGGAAACCTGATAATAGAATCAAAACATATACGAACGTGCTTATACAAATATGCAGCATGTATGAAGAGCATAATGCTCGTACAAATCAAGGTCAAATTATATCTATAAAATAAGCCTATATGAAACTCATACACAAAGTAGGTATAGCTTTAATTCAGATAACACCTTTAAAATCTTAGAATTGCCTATTTTGATGTTCCATAAATTGTAATTGCCCAGTTCTAGAGCAGATCAACAGAACACCAGTAAAAGTAATCTTTCAGTATATCACTTGTAATTATGGGAATCAGGGTTTAAATTTAGAAAAGGATAATCGCCATGTGTTGGAGGTTCGGATAAATCCCAATTACTGTTGCATTTATCATTGCACTACCCCCCACAAAAAAGAAATTGACGTAAACTGTGTGCTTTAATTAGATAGACTTTTTTGTGTAGTAAGACTTCGTCTATCTCCTACAGTTTATCAGTTATACAAACAAATGTGACTCAGAAGAAAAGGACTTCACTGCTATTCCCCCGAAATTAAAGGTATACCTACATTTCAATTGTCATGTAAATATCTTAACATATGCCATTTTAATCAAAATACGAGTACAGTGGCCATTTTTGAGAAAATTAAAAATTAGGAATATTTATCCATGTAGAAGTTGGTTCTGGATGGAGGGTTTCCATAAAGTCGCACTCTTGGAGGTTACTGAACTTCAACACGAAATTTGGTTTTTAAAAGTGACTGCTTGGGTTTTGATGTTCACACTTACACACATACAGGCATGCATACCTAGACTTCTCTCTCTCTCTGTCTCTCTGTCGCTCTCCATTCAGAAAGGCTCAGAAAGTGTATTTCTGCTTTAATCTCGATATCGAATTATTGGGCGGAATGCAATAATTCCTCTACTATACGTTTAGTGGTTGAGGAACTAAAAAATTACACAGTACGTAGGGACTTCGATGCAGATATAAACAATTATGATGACATTTAAAGAGAAAATGTAGACTTGCTTCCTCAGCATTTACTTCCAGAGGGAAATGAAACACGAAGGGGACCTTTTAACAATCTGTATACATCCTAAGGTGTTGTCATCTTGCCTGCGTACGATAATGCTAAACATAATGTGAATGAGGTAATAGTGATCTGCTCTCATTACCGACGATAATGTAATCAAAGCGATACATAGAGTAGAGTATTTTTTCTTTTTAATGTTCCATTTATATCCCGCCTTTAACTGCAGAGGTCATATCGACGGCCTAGCCTATTGACAATGGTGGTACATGTTTACATTGGGTTTTTCTATCTTTGGGGCTTTTATTCTTTGAATTCACACACATTCATACTTCCAGACTCAGGGAAGGATGAGGAATAATCCTGGCTGGAGAAAAATTCCTACCCCCCTGCCGGGAATCGAACCCGGGATCCCTAGCACAGCAGGCAGGTGCTCTACCAACTGCGCCACAGGGCCAGCCCTGAATAGAATATTGTGCAAATCAAAACCGTGTTATATCTGAAGACTTTCATATAAAACCGACCCTAAATTGAATTTTCCACGAAATGAAACTTCTTCATCCGGTATGGCTTTAGTTTATGATAAAGTCTTATATAATCTTGGAATTAGTCCCCACACACTCACTCTTGGAATTAGTTATTGATATTTTATATGTATAGATGTAAAGGATATCAGTATAACAGTGCAAACGCACGAGTACAAATTATCTACTTCCATATATCAGTTGATACAAGTTCTCAATACTATAAAATTAAGAAAATCACTGATGGAATTTAGAAAGTGTATGAATGTTAGCGGTGGAATGCCAGGTGAATCTTAATTTATATTTAATTTGTCAAATCTTTACTTACAGTTTTGTTCTTTAAAATCAGTATCTCTATCAGGTTTAACATGAATAAGTATATGGATATTTAAATGCAGCAAATATTTAAATCCCCTCCAGACATGAAAAAGGCATGTTTGTCTATGTCGTGTGGTGAGGGTCACGGAGCTAAAGCTTTGTGTTGAAAGCAAGAGCTGGCGGAAGAGGGGAAGTTTTTATTTATACCAAATCACGACCTTTTGCTTATTCTCAACTTGCTTACCAGCTCAGGTCACAAGCACTAGCTAGTTTTTATTTATGCCATCCAATGTGTTGCTACAGCTTTAAGAAATTGATTACTTGTGAGAGTTCTGTGTTTTCAAGGCAACATTCATACAACATAATGGCGATTTGTGCTCATTGCATTCCTTGAGAATTAGTGGCTTTGTATATGGTTTACATGTTATATAAGTTTGAAATCATATGTGACTATGGAGATATTCTGATTGAAGGAACTTCATTGATACCCATGGGTTTCTCAATAGCATTTCTTAATTTGAGATTAATTCTTCAATTAATTTTAGGAACATGATCTTTTTATGGAAAAAAAGCAAATCTATTAACTACATGTTTAGAACTTGAGGTATAAAGTTGGCAAGAGCTAACCTAGCACTTGACAGTTATGGGATTCACAAACACATTGCTCAATGATTAGCCGATTGGACGAGATAAGGCTACCATCATCGCAGGTAAGTGAATCAGGTAGCTGTCAAATGCCAGATTAACTCTTTCTGACTGTAATTCTCTACATTTACCATTGTTGATAAGTTTAAGGTGAAATCAACATAAGATGTTTTAATTTTTACAGTGTTCCTGTATTACTGCTGGTTTTGCGTTATAAGTTTTGTACAAATTGTGAAGCAGTTGGACCTGTCCCCCATAATGGAGCAGGACACTGCACCACGAGGTTACCATCAGATGAATGCTCCTACTTCAGGAATGGGATACTACGATAATGTTGGTGACATTACTCCTGCTGCATATTACAACAGACTGGAACCTAATGTTACTCAGCACATCAATAGATTTGCTACCAACTTTAGTAACCAGTACAGTAGTCCATTTAGGAATGAACAGAACTATTATAATGCTTTAGCTAAACCTGGATTTTGAAGGTATTCAATTATTGTGACAAATGACAATTTCCAGTTACTTTTTCTGTCATTTTATTTCTTCTAAACGGAAACACAAAAACTCAGTTATCTGTTTTAATGTTGTTAACACAATCTACAATTCATTGGGACCTTGCAACTGACAGCTGTTGTGTCCGATTGTAGCACATACTTCACTGCCTCTCTGTCTTACTAACTTCTTCCAACAGTCACACTCAGTAGTGTAACACATGCAAACAACTCTGTCATGACAATTTATGTCCAAAACTGTCTCTGGCAACACACACTCAAATTTCTTTCAAGTGCTGTGCATACACACACACTGCTAACAGCTATATTGTTTAACACTTAACAATTCCAAAGAACCATCACCATCAACATCACCATCACCATCAACATCACCATCACCATCGCCATCACCATCATCATCATCATCATCAGTTGGTTAGATGCTGGTCTACTGATCCCAAGGTTGCAGGTTCAAATCTGGCCCAGAGCGATGGCTTTTAAGTGTGCTTAAAAACGACAGCTCCATGTCAGTAGATTTACTGACATGTAAAAGAACTCCTGTGGGACGAAATTCCGGCACGCTGACATGATCCTGGAATATGAAATAGAAAAATCAGCTCTTATTCAACACGAAAAGTTAATCAGACTCGCGCTCAATACATGGAACAAGACAAATTTTACACGTACACTAAAGACTCTGGAGAGCTTTCTTTCCAAAATTCAAGACATCAAGAAGAATATATACCTTCCTATTCAAAGGAAAACTTCATATATAAAGCCAATCCGACACAAGTATTAGACATCACACATTATTTACACCTGATAGAGGAAGTTAAGAAAAGTGATACTCCAACTAGTGTTCTAAAACTATTGGCATTAGAGAAAATCCATACTAGATTTCCAGAACATGAATGGCTCCATATTTATACTGATGGATCACTGATATCTAACTGAGATGGAGCAAGGGCTGGAGTCACGTGTCACCTCTTTTCCTATTACAAATCTTTAAGTTATGAAACTGCAAACTTTGATGGAGAAATTGAAGCAATTCGAATGGCCCTACAAAATCTTTTGTATAGAATTTCACATATTCACTAAGCAATTATTCTCTTAGATTCCAGGGCAGCAATTATAGCAATTACTTCCAAGTTGTCACCAAAAAAACCAAACAGTTATAGAATTTTGGAAAATCTTTACCCATCTAACAGCACTTCAAAAACACCTAGTCTTCCAATGGATACCAGCTCACTGTGCCCTGAGTGATAATGACAAGGCTGATTTTCTTGCAAAAAAGAGTACCAGCAGTGTACAGAAATCTATAATTAATCTACCATTTTATGCAGCTGAAAGATTAGTCACTCTGAGTTCAAAAAAATTATTGCAAAATATTACTATGAAAAATCAAAAAATAAAAGATGGGAACTACCAAACATTCAAACAGTAATTCCTGAGTATCCTCAAAAAATGGCAGTTGCAACCTTCAGGTTGATTACAGGACATGATTGTCTGGCAAAACATTTAAACAGAATTTGAATATAGTCTTCACCATTCTGTCCTCTATGTGATCTGCAACAGGAAATGGACCAAGACCACCTTCAAATATGCCCGGCCACTTCTAGCGTCCCATCCATGAGTGAAAAATATTGGAGAGCAAGAGGATTAATGACTTCATTGTCAGTAATCCAGCATTAGCTAACAATAATGAATTGATAGCATTGTTAAATAACAAAATAATTTAATAATCATCATCCACTGAACTCTTGACAGCTATGGTGGGCAGAGGTGGAGGATGCACTGGCTGGGCAATAGGTCTTGGCCCAAATAGGGCTGTTGTGCCATGGGGTTAGTTATCATTATTAAACAAAATTACATTATTGCATTTAATTTTAAGAACTTGCAGTGAATACTAAGATAAGCAAAGCTTATAATCTCTAGATATTTGTTATATTATTATTGTTATCATCTTTATCATTTGTTATCATTACTGTTGATGCTGTGTTTTAAAAAACACAGGGACAATCAAAGGTTCTTATGTTGCTTGTATTTTTTTCTGTGTTCCATTTAGCACTTTTCATTTGAAAACTACAAGGCCGATTATTACCACTTGAGTCAGATGCATCAGATTCCTTGTGTTGAATAACACTTATGAACTTGAAATTCATTAGTATTGATTTGCCATATTCTAATGAAATTTAAAAGTGTTTTCCTGTTAGTTTTCAAAAGTGCTTTATTATTTTAAATGTATGAGTAAATAACACAAATGTCAACATGAAATCTCAAAGAAATGGTACATGATGTATTTAAAAAGTTTTTGGAATCAATTTGCAACAAATTTATTTTAAATCTACAACAAAGAATCATTATAGGCCTTAATTAAAGGTTGGTTATGCTTACACCATACCTCATATAGTAAGTGACATATAGTGTAAACATAACTGACCTCAGTTAATTTGATTAACCACTATTGAAAAATCTCCAATTATTAGTGAATGATTATAATAGGCTTGTATAGTTATTGTAATTGCACTGGGTGCACTCAGTCTTGTTAGGTCCCAGGGGGACCAATTGAGGAACTACTTGATGGAGAAGTAGTGGCCCCAGGTCGAGAAGACTGCATAACTGGCCAGGAGGGCTCGGAGTGCTGACCACATCCCACCTTCCAGTACTGCACCTCACCAATGATGCCTGTGGTGGGTAGAGGTGGGGAACACAGCAGCTGGGCAGTAGGCCTTGGCTCTTCATGGGCTGTCGCACCGGGTTTTAGTTATTGTAATTTTATCACTTCTTAAATTTATGCATTTGAATGTAATACCTTTTATTCTCTCACATTTCATTTCTCTGAATTTAAATCAAATGTATTTTTTCATAAAAAATGAATACAAATTATTTCTAAGTTTAAAGAATGTGTACACATAATTTCCTCCTTACAGTCTTGTCACTCTCAGGGTTGCCAACTCTTTTTTTTTTTTTCAAAATAAGGGAGACTAGTTAAGTTTATACGTACTTAATTATTAATATATCCCTAAGCTAGATGCACATCAAATAAATAAAAACCAACATTAATTATTACAAAGTTCCCATGGATCTTCTATGAAAGTTTATTTTTGTACACTTTTTACAACAGCTTGAAGTTTACAATTACATTTTGCATACTAGTTCTTGACAAGTGCAATCAAAATTGACACTAATTTGTAACTCAGATTTTATTAGGTTTACATCACAGACCATTTGTTGTTCACCAACAAAAATATTTGTTAAGTATAAACGTTAGATGCTGGTATACTGAGAACAAAGCCAAGGATTTCATTTATCTCATGAATTTTAATACCTTTGGATTTTGCCTCAGTCATCTCAGTTACCCATTTTCTCACATTACTACCCTCAATAGAAATTACTAAACGTATTACATCTTTTAAAGAACAGAATTCAGCATACAGTTTATCCTCATTTATGTCAACCTCAAAGTGAACGAGAATATTTTGAAAATTTTTAAAATTCACTTTACTCTTCAAGGTCAATGGGAGCAAGGATTGGATTTTTACATTGTCAGAAATGTTTCAACAAATATAAATATAGGGATTCGTAGAACTGAACAAAATTAATTTGAATTTTTTTCTTAATGGTAGGTTCTAACATATTTAAAACTTTCTGTGTACTGCTTCCAAAAAACATCTTCTTTTCTCTCCAATATCTCTTCATTAATGCTTCAGTAGCAGTAAATCCTTCCATGATACTAAAGTACTAACAAATTAGAAACTAAAAACTTCACTTATCTTAGTAATGTTGCACGTTCTTTTTGCACAAACTGACCCAGTATAGCTTTGAGAATGAGTTGGAGACAACTTAAAACCCTGGGTCAGTTTGTGCAAAAAGAGCGTGCAGCATTACTAAGATAAGTGAAGTTTTTAGTTTCTAATTTGTTCTTACTTTAGAATCTTGTGGCTTCACTGTTAATAGCTTCAATTTTCCTTATTTAACCTTCCATGATAGTTAAATCTGAAATTTCAAGGTACTTAGAAGTTTCAATAATAATATTACCTATATAAGAAAAAAAATTGTAGGTATGCCTCAAGTAATATTTTATTTGGCTTATCACCAAAATATTGTTTCAATGCTTTAGGGGTTTTGTTTGTGCTTTGAAAATAACTTGTTCCCAATTATTTAACAGCCTATCAATAGTTGGTGTGAGGGACAGCCATCTAGTTGGCACATGTTGTTAACGTTTCACTCCATTCATTATCTACAAAATCACAATCCTTTTTACTGATGCTGAAAGATGACCATAAAGCTTAATGGCTATCACCTTTAAATTTACATCTGGCATATCAACAGCATGTTTAGTACTATTATGAATAATGTGGTTTGAGCTGTTTGGTTTAAATGTTGTGTTGTTATCACCACACAAAAGCTTCATCACTTATCTAGTATTACCACAGTTTACATTTGCATTGTCTCCACAATATGCTGTTATATTATTTATATTTAGACAGTGTTTGAAGACTGTTTTTTATCAATTTGAGAATGCCAATAGCAGTCTCGTCAGCTTGTTCCACAAAGTTTGTTTTGCATACCAATAAAAGAATCAAAGTACTGATGATTGCTGGAAATATTTTTCTGTTTTTGTGGTTAGAGGCATCTGTAGCTACAGAGAAAAAGGTACTGCACTTTTCTGAACCATTTAGTACATCCAAAAAAATCACTTACACTTTTTGGCACTAACACACTTCTTGCAATACACTCTGTCTTCGTTCTTCCGCAATGCATTTTTTTTTTTTTGCTACATCTACATTCATGCACTGTTACTATTAACATAAATTGATGGTACACAAAATAACCGGAAGTAATGTTTTTAAAAAATACATGGCAGGTTTAAGTGTCAACTTAGTATAATTTTGTGAAATGTGCTGGATTTGAGCTCCCGGGTTAAATCTAAATGGGAGATGGGAGATAGCTTCAAAAGTTCATGAAATAAGGGAGTTCCCATATAATATGGGAGAGTTGGCAACCCTATTCTCACTAATCCTACTATCCTTTTTTTTTTTAATTAACATCCTCCAACATTGTGTCATATCGGACGAATGAATGAAATAAAATGGGTGAAATGATGAGGCAGACATGCTAACCATCATGCTACCGAGGTGGGCTCCTACTATCCTTTATTGTTAAGGTTAGCCATTACTGAAATTGCTAATTGCCATGAATTTCAACCAATTTGGTTGACAGTTTTATGACAAATTTTTCAACATATAGTAGAACGCCAAAATAACGCAGTTGTTGGGGGACAGTCTCTAGACCCACATTATAACAATGTGAGCTTAGAAGTAACAAAAATCAAAAAATTAATTATATTTAATATTCCTTCAGCATTTACTTTCATAATATATGCAACAAAAACATAATGCAATTTTATGGATTTCCTCCAATTTCTTTCTGATATATACAATCATGCCGTTGGACTTGACTCACTATTGCTCCAAAAGATTGCACTAGTAAATCAGAGCATTAAGGAACTATTGCACTCTGGAAGATTGGTATTGAAATTTAGACTTGGTTCACTATTACATCGGATAACTACCAACATTTACTATCCTAAAAAGAAAAATACCAGAACTTTTTTTTAATTTTGGACTTGGTCCACTTTTGCATATGTGAATCTAATATGTCATTCCATTTGGCCAAATTCTGGAGATCTGCCAAATCAACTTCCTACAGGCCATTAATATAATTTTTATTTGAAGTCGGTTCCTTGCAGGTTTGTGCCTTGCTGATTTGGTTTTATGTCTGGAGAAACGACACATCATAGGTCAGTAAAATAGGTTCTTGATAAGCCACCACTGATGTCAGGTTTTCATCTTGCTGCAAAAGTAAGTCATTAAATTTTTTCTGATCTTTTTTATTAAGTTTGGTGGAAAGTTTATAAAATGTTGAAAATGCACTAGTTTTTTATGGATTGTAAAAATGTTTTTATCACTATGGTGATTTATATTTGCTTCACCTCTGCTGCTATTCAGTTTAATGACTTTCAAAGTAAATACCTATGTTGTTATCCCCGATTCCCATGTATTTCTTTCTCTTATTATATATGTATACAGATTAATTGCCATAATTGTTAATCATTTACATTACATTAATAATTGCATTTATTCAAGCTGGCGACCAAGAGTTGCTGTCTCAATTTCCAGATCAAATCAATTGCTACAAAAAACAGTGTAACACTTATTACCGATCCCTGAGGTACTCTGCTCTCCTGAACAAAAAGGTTCAAAAACACCTAACCTACCCTTATTCGAAAAACATGGTCCGTCATTTAAATGAACAGTGGTAGGTGTCTACGTAGTGTACTCCAATTATGCAGGAAACCTAATATGCCTGCTCACCAACACGTACAATAAGCATTCTTGAGGTCGAAAATTATCCCAATAATCTGACAGGTATTAGTAAATCCGTCCATAATCTGCATTGATATCAGCACAAGATGGTCCACATTTGAATGGGTAATAATGATGATGTAATTTTTAAGGGCATTCAACTACTTGGTCATCAGTGTCTTACACTTGAACGGCGTCATCGAAAAGTACACTGGGTGTCTTGCAGTAGGTTGTGAGATTTCAGCAACCACATCAACCATCCATTGGCCATGCGTTTTATCACCTTACAAACAGAACTAGTGAAGGAAATAGGATGGTAGCAGCAGGGAAAATGTTGATTCTTTTCAGCTTTCAAAATGGGCATGATGGTGGCCTCCTGCTGTTATCCAGAAAACTCGTGTCAATAATAGATCGGAATGCCTTCCTTCAGGAGAGATCTGTCGCAACATTGTATGTGAATGCCATTTTAACTCTTCCATGGTGAAAAGGCGATTGTAATCTTAAAGACTTATAGATCGAAATATGATACCTTGAGATTCCATCTGAGTCTTAATTGAGAAGAACTCAGGCGAGTAGATATCTGAACTAGACACTTGAGTGCAAGCACTGCAAAGCTGTTAGCCACATCAACTGAATCAACAGCAGCTACTGCAGACCAGTGATTTGCACGTGGGTCGATTTTCCAGCTTGGCTCATACAATTGAGGAAGGTGTACATTGATTAAATGAAGCTACAGACTTGTTCAATGATGTCTTTTTTATACTTGCCTAGACCTGGCATGCATTTCTTCATTGGGTCCACTTATCCAGTGTAGGGTGACACTAGAACATCTGATCATGCCTTCTAATATGAATGGTATTCCGACATTAACCCATGCACCAAGGAGTAGGAAACTGATGGGAATGGGCAGTCACTAAGGAAATAGATTAATGAGCAGCAGAAAGAATCATCTCCATGCATTTTTAGATGTACCAGACAGGATAACTGGCTAACATTCTTCTAGGTAATCTTGCTGCCTTGGATACTGAATGCACTTTAACCAGGAGCTTGTCATCGCGAGATCTTGTGCATGGCTTAATTGTACTATCTATGTTAGTTACACACTTGTGTATGGCGAATGGATTCACCAACGTAAACTTTTTACCTTCCAGTGTTCTATTTATTACTAGGTAGAGAAGACCACTGGACCAGTTTATAGAAAGGAATCCAATCGCCTTCAGGAGTGCATCAGCTCTTGCAATGATACCTCTCAGGACTGGCCTTTATCGGCAGATACAAGCACAGTCCCATATAATAAGCAGGGGCTGGGAATTATGCATTATCCAGTTACCCTCTGCAATTTCCTATCCTCCAGCCCGCGCAATGGTAGCCCTAAGACTGTGTTTAGGGGTGTATCTGTGGTAGGTCAAACATGATTGTGGACCAAAGTTGGTTGGGCGTTTGGCATAAGGCTCTCTCACCTCTTAGAGGAACCCAACTGAGGGTGTGGCTCGGGATGCCGGAAGCGCCAATCCTGTCCCTACCATAGTAGGCTCAAGGAGGATTGTCACTCGATGAATTCCGCTATAATGTTGGAATTGTGTTGTGGTTTATCCATTCTGCAGTTTAAGTTTCTTATTAAAATTAATGCATCTTTTCTGATATTAAATTTATTGCTTCTGCTAGGCCATCTATTATTTCTTCTTATTTATTATCTGGCTGAAAATACACATTTATAAAGATCCACTGTTTCTTTCAGAACAGTAAGGGGCTTTCTGTCCCTAACACCGCCAAAAAGGTGATATCTTTGGCTTCATCAGTAGAATGATTCCCCCTGATAATCTCCCTCTGTCTTCTTGGGTGGCAGAAATGTGCGGTGAATGGAATTAATTCATTCACCAGGTTGATCTTAGAAAGGTATTGTTTAACATTATTACACCATATGATTTGAATAATGTCATCAAAGATTAGCTCTACTGTGCTTTTCAAATGGGAAGGGGTTTGTCCTTGAGCACCTCCAGACCGGCAACCAATCGGGGTCCTGTTGTGTTGTCACATTTTCCCCCTTAAGTGGGGCTTGACGCGCGCCAATAAATATGAAAAGAGTGGGGGGGGGGGCCAATGAGCTTGCAATGCTGTGCATGTAAGCGTATCTCATTGGCTGCAGATTAGAACTCTTCCCATTTGAAAAGCACAGTAGTACGTTTCGCATTTCTTCTGTATTCCGTTGACGTATTTTCAATTGTTTTATCATTTCCTTTTTTTTGTCTAGTCAATCTAACGAGAATCTTTCTTGGGTGCGCCGCGTCCAAGTGAGGAAGTTGAAAGACCGGACAACTGTTCCTCTTGGTCAGAATTCGGCTTTGTTTTATTAATTCTAGGTGATCAAAGATGATTATTATTTTGAATGCCTTGTTGCCTTCTGTATTAAATTGTTCAAATTCTAAGCCTCCAATCATACCGTTTTGTTTTATGAATTCTGTTACTGTTGAAGTGTCAATATTTTCTTTTAATTTTTCCGTGTATATATGGTATCTTGCCCAGTTCCTACTATTCAATTTAGTGTACTCTTGCGATTTCTCCTTAGTTTTGTACTGTCCATGCAAATAGACAAGAGCAGTTGTAAGCCTAATGCGCAGTGGCATGAACTGACTTCTGCAATGGGACGGCATTTTTTTAACAATTTTTTTTTATTTTTATTTATTTTTTTTTTTTAACTAAAGTTATTCTGTGGTGATACAATTTATTTGTTAACCAGGGGTGACATGAGGTCCGGTACCGCTGAAGCAAACCGGAAAATTGTGGGTGCATATTTTGATACGGCAAGTAACTGGCATTATATTATATAGTCTGTCCAGGACCATGTGAACACGCGCATCAGTCTGCGTTACTCATAGAGCAGATAAAATTAGAAACAATTCCACCAGTTCAGAGCAAATTGTTTGGAAAGTCTTACACAGTCAGGCACGACAAGTGATTGGTATTTTGTATCAATTTATGACGAGGGAAGCTGCCAAGGGGGTCCCATTTAATCTAGCCCGAACAGAAACGTGCAGTGGAAGCTACTGGTGTATCATTTATTTCGGTGCGCGGGATCAAAGCTGAATTAGAACGCATTCCGTTAGGCTAATATGTGTCTTTCTCAGCACCAAATGAATGACCCAGAAGATCGAGGAAGCCGATTTTTGATGATTTTAATGAGTTCCTTGTTCGCCGTACAGTGACCTTTATATATAAGAAAAGAAAGGCTGACACTTCAAAATATGCAGTATAAATTAAAAGCACCAGTTGGTTTCGGCGGCAGCATGGGCGTCGCGAAACGAGGGCAAGGGGGAAAAAAGTCTGCCGACACTCATGGGCGGCAGTATTAATACACTCCGCAAGATCCTACATACACTTGGATTCAGATGGAAACGGACAAAAAGCAATTGATGCACCCTAAGAAAACATTACCACATTCTATAGCAAAGGGTTTCTTACCTACAAAAAGTAAGAGAATACAGAAACGAATCTCGTCCAATTGTATATATGGATGAAACATATCCATTCCACACACAATATCATATGGCTCGAGTGACGATTCATTTGCTGGACTCCTTACTCCTGTTTCAAACACTGATATAATCGTTCGTGCTGGTAGTGAACAAGGCTTCATTTATAAAGTGCATACGCCGTTTAAATTTGGACAAAAAGCAGACGATTATCACAATGATACATGTTCATTCTAAATGATCTTAATGCATACCACAGAGCACCTATCGATGCATACAAAAGAGATATCTTTTTATACTAACCCTTGTTTGTGATCCCGCTTCTCGTGCTGTTTCGTACGTTTGCGTACTGCTTCGCTATTGCTTGAAGGCTCCACCCTCTCACCCCAGTCCTTATACTGCACATGATGGCTCTCGTCTATTTAGGCACTACATTTGCCTTGCTCCAGGCTTTCTTCTAACTGTTTTTCTGATGCTTTATTTAGTTCCTGTGAATATTGGATTGATATCTGTGCATATGTCTTGTTTTCTGTATCTCTCTATTTCCATTTGCGACTCACGTTATTTGTTGGCTCCATCTGCTTTACCATTTGCTTCGCTGTTTGCGTTATCTTACACGCTTTCTCAAAAGGAGTGGTCACTTTCATAGTGATGGAGTATTCCTTCTGTATCAAGGCATTTTCTTTCTTGTTGTTGGTCATTTTTATTCTCTGCTATTGTTAACGAAATGTATACGTCACTTCTGGTACCAGGCGCGGATACAGGGGGGTGCCAGGGTCCCGGGTCCCCTGTCATATCCTACATTATTGCTATAAATGCTACATGTGTGTTACCTCATCATCACGCAAAATGACCAAACCGATTTCTATGAAAATTGATATTGGTCCCGCTTAAAGAATAGACCATTGAGGTGGAAGGTTTCTAATGGGGCCCAAATTGAATAAATCAAAATAACTTGCCCTTTTTTGGGAGTGTTTGCAAAAACGTTCCTCAGCAAATGTTTCTACCCCCGATGTTAAGTTTTGTAATAAGCAACATTTTGACTGTATGGATATTTAAAGAGTTATTGGAATTTTTCTTTGCCACTATGCGGGTACGTGTATTATCGCGTTATAAGTAACGATCGTTTAAACAGCCACACGGAACGGGCACAATTAAGTGTTAAGATTAAGATTTTTAAAAACTGTTGCTCAAGAATTTCAGTATGGCTCTTATTACTATTCTTAAAGAAATTTTATTTATTTATATGTTTTCAAAACATCACTGATAGAATCTCCGTATTTTATAATATACTGCTGTTGGTGACGCGGATTAGCTAAACGCCGAGTTTCTGTACTCAGATTTTCATCTTGGCGCAGCGCGCGCAGTCACTAGCATTTTAATAAACGTATAATGTGTCTAAAATACGACAGGATCAGAGGATAGACTTCCTGAAGTGCACATAACAACTGGCAAACAGGTGGTAACTATAGTAATAGTAGAGTGCAATTACAAGAAAGCGCTTCAGCTATTCAGGGAACCACAGAGAACACTGAGAAAACAGCTATCATAAAACAGCCCTGCTTGAAAACGAGAATTTTAGTAAAGTGTATGAGGGGGGAAAACAGAATGTTGAACTTCAGTTGAACAATGAAATGAAGAAAACAATGAAAATCATGTGAAGCTGATCTCGATTGTGAAGACTATCATACTGTGCGGTCGCCAGAACATTCCACGTCGAGGTCACAGAGATGATGGTGCCATAGTTTTAGAGCATGAATTCGAAGGTGAAAATAAAGGTAATTTTAGGGAGCTTCTTAAGTTTCGTGTCGTTGCAGGGGATGAAATATTACGCAGCCATCTTGTAAATGCGCCTAAAAATTCTACTCTAACGTGCGAAACCACCCAAAATGATTTGATAAATTGCTGTGCTACTATAACTGAAAAAAAGGTTATAGACAATTTTAAAGAGGGGGGAGTATTTTTCTATTCTAGTTGATGAAACTGCAGACATCAGTGCAAATGAGTAGTTAGCATTATGCGTGTGCTTTGTTGAACTACAAACAGGTTGTGTGAGGGAAGAATTCCTAAGATTTGTTGTAACGTACGATTTAAGTGGTGAAGGGCTATATAAGTTAATACTGAATGAACAGCGAGACTTGTGGCTAGACATTTCGAACCTTCGTGGACAAGGCTACGATGGTGGTGCAAATTTTTCAGGGCAGTTTCGTGGTGTTCATTCCCGAATTTTAGCCGTTCAACCTCTCGCGCTCTATACGTACTGTGCCGCGCATTGCCTGAGTCTGTCGCTTTCTATGGCTCGTTCTGTCACTTCAAGTAGACAAGCTCTAGACACAATTGGCGAAATTTTTAATTTCATTAGGGGATCTAATAAGCGGTTCTCACTCTTGAAACAAAAATTTAGTTAAGTGTGCTCTCAGCATAAGAAAACTAAACTGGCATCGCTGTGTGAAACTAGGGGGATAGAACGGCATGATGCTGTTTTACAGCGTAAGGAAATTTTCCTTGCAATAGTCTCATTCCTAGAAGAGGCGGGGTCATTTAATAAAACTAGATACATTTTACTTAACTCTATCCTAAAGTCTGAGTTCATAATTTCCTAGTTAACGTATCTGAAATATTGGGAATGACTACCTCTTTCTTGGCAGCTCCAAAATCCTACTCTTGATCTAATTCAGTGTTACGGAATCATTGAAACAATTAAAGATACACTGAAAGAGTGTCGTGATAACCAAACCTTTCATTCTGTTTTGAGAACGCTACCACAGTAGCTAAAAATGTTGATGTAGAAGTTAGAGTTCCTCGAATAGCATCCAGGCAACCTCATCGAAGTAACATTCCTACAGCTTCGCCAGAAGATCATCATCGCATTAATGTTTTCCTTCCATTCTTGGATTACCTTTTCAATGAACTATCCACTAGAATCTCTCATGACAAACACAAGCAGATCCTTAAACTTCAGAGCTTGAAGTCTGGTTTTCAGTGATCTTACTTCCAATGTTGACGATATAGTAAAAGCTGCAGGCATTTACGAACAAGACTTGCATGGCACCATTACAGAGCTTGAAGGGGAATTAAACATATGGTTTAACTTTTGGAAAACTCAACAAAATAAACCGAAAACTGCTATTGAAACACTTATCCTAATGAAAAATAACTTCTATCCTAACATCAAGGAACTTTTAACAATCATGTGCATCATGCCAGAAACAACATGCACAGCCAAACGATCATTTTCTACTTTAAGGCGTGTGAAGACGTATCTAAGATCCAGTATAAAACAGAATAGACTGAATGGTTTATGCTACTTAACATCGAGGTGACTCCGGCCGGAGGAGGAAATTAGCCTTTTCGCAAAAAGAAACATCCCAAGAGACTGCAGTTTCATTGACATGTCAGTTATAACACATCCCATTCTTTTTTATTTTTGTAGTTAAATTAATTTCTAGTCAAGTAAATCGTAAAATTCAATTAACTAATCACTAAGTATACCAGTCCCATTCTCTGGAATTTCAGGCGAATGTTCGAATGTCGTATCCATAATAGGAGCATTTTGTAAACATTTGATTGGTGGGCCTGTGGTGGTTACAAACAGTCTTCTTCCTAGACAGGTGGTAGCTGGTAGTTTAAACATTATTTCTTTCAGTTAAAGATTTAGTTAGCCTTGTTTTAGCACGAATTTAATTATTCTGAAGTGGTAGTGGACCGGAGCTGGGCTCCCCTGTCAAATATTTCTAGATCCGCGCCTGTCTATCTCGTTAGCCATGGGGATATACATATATTATGCGTCGTTCCGCTTCCCGGTCTTCCGATTATTTATTGTAATATCTGGAAAAAAATCTTAAATCGCCTTGCTAACATTTGCTCTTATGCAATCTGGTGGGTTTAATGTTTCCTTGGTTTCACCTTTATAACAAATTTTACCTTATTGCATATAACTGATTTTCACTGCAGTGGAAACATCGTCCTTCCAGAGAGTTTATAGAGCTTGTGGCGATCGGTGTTACACATCGCTATTACCATAGTTGTTCGGTTGGTGTTTTGTAGTTGTTATTTATCAACACATAATCTGTGTTCACCCGTGTAATCTGTGGTTTATCCCGTTCAGTGCCTGCCACCCGTTTAAAACGTCAAAACAAAACGTTCTGTGGCCGAAACCACAGAACACCTGTTAAACTAGGTCAAAACTGTTCCCGCCATAAAACAACTGTGGATAGGTGGTGAAGTTTGGTTTATTGCGTTATTTTTTGGATAATTTTGTGTTATGAGGAAAAATGAGTAATGACAGAGAAGAGCTAAGTATGCTGAAACGGTTTCCTTTGTTAATACCGCAAAACGCAAAACGTACAAAGTATAAAGGTTTTTTGTCTGCAGAAGTAAGTTAACTTAAATCTTTGTGAAGGTTTACTTTAGTGATTTCATTAGGATTCTATAGGATTAGTATTCTTTCTTTTAGGTTATATTATATGTCAGTCATATACGCAAATACGAATTAATATCATTGAGGAGAACTGGACATATGTGTTCGTACAGTTGGAAATACAAATTAACATATTTTATTTTGAGCATTTGCCGGTCACAAAACCTAGAACAAGTTTCACAAAATGAACTTCACACACCTTATTAACGTACAGTGAAATTAAATGTTTATAATGTTCAAGATTAGTAAATACAATCTTTAGTATGGCTTCACGGGTAATCAGGCATGTTAAACTTAAAAATGTTGAGCTATCGGCCATACCAAACTCCATTGCCATCATCAGGAACCGCATAAGAAATAAACTGCCATCTCAAAATCATGGCCTTTTTCAGGAGACATTGATTGTGTTTAAACTTTGAGCTTGCTAGTCTTCTGGAACTGAATTATAAGAATAAACTATATGTCAGAATCCACGGCCTTCTTCAGGAATTGAACCAACCATCTGGGTGGATGTGTTCCATGCAGTTTGTCATCCTCTCTGGCAGGTGTATTTAATGGCTGGACTCAGTTGAAGTCTCCAGTCTCTATTGTAAAAAGATACCCAAAAACATTCGAACAGCTGCATGATGTTTTTCCACTGTGCACATGGAAACACAATAACATGCAGCTGCTGCATACAAAGTAATGCATTGACTTGTTTTTCTCTGCTCTGAAAGTGGAGTATTGAGCTGATGGTGATATTTTGTGGTTGAATTATTACCAGTGGCTCAATTATTTTGTCTTGTATCTAGTTACAAAGTGCATTATGGCTCAACATTTGTTTTCTACTGCACAGTGTGTATTTATTTATGCTTTGTATGTGTCAACTCAGCTTGCCAAATGAAAGTGTTATTTGCAGAAAGATTTCCAGATGTAAAAATTCCAGACCGTACAACAATCCATGAACTTACAATAAATTTCAGGCCACAGAAAGTGTTCAGGCTCAGAAAGCTAAAAGGTGGTGTACGGTTCTTACTGAAGAAATATTAAACAACATTGGTCATTGTGGAATTCCCCCCAAAAATCTCTTAGGCATCTTTCACAACAGGCATGCATTTCTTATGGCCCTGTGCAAAGAGCATCTGAATTGAAGTTAAAACCATATAAAATAACTGTGTCACTTGCTCTTCAACCAGGCGATCCTGTAATTAGGTGCACATTTTGTGAATGGACTCTCAATAGTGTATACAATGGTAAAATTGACCCACATTTAATATTTTTCATGGACGAGGCTTAGTTCACCTTAATGGATATGTGTGTACACAAGATAATTGTTGTTGGATGTCTGGGAAACCTAATATTGTTCATGAAATACCCCTTCACAATGAAAAAAATGGTGTATGGTGGCCTTTAGCGGAGAAAGAGTTGTAGGCCCAATATTTTTCGGATCCACATTTGTGTCCGTACATACGTGAATACAATTTGGCCCCTTTTTTAGCAAATTAACTGACAGGGAGTGTGATTTTGCATTTTTTCAACAAAACTGTGCAATAGCTCATACAACCAATCTTTTGATGGGAACAATTGAAAGTGTGTTTCAGGACAGAATTATTAGTAGAGATTTGTGGTCCACTGACCTAATCCCCTGTGATTTCTATCTCTGGGGTAACTTAAAGATTAAAGTGTAAAAGACAAACCCACCCACCCACCCTGTAAGAATTAAAACAAAATATTCGCCAGGAAATTGCCAGCATTTCTCAACCTGAACTACAGCGAGTTATGGATAGTTTCCTAAAGAGGTGCCAAAAATGTATGGACATTGATGGTGGCCAGTTTCAGTACCTCCTTTAATAACATTGGCAAGTAAAGCCTTTAAAAGTACTTTTAAAAAAAAAATGTGTGGTTTCATCTGTGCTGTTCTATGACAGCTGCAGTCGGCAACAAATGCCAAGGATGCGTACAAACAAAACACAGTGCAGCCAGTCTGGAGTCTTTTGGATCACCCGTTAGTTTCCTGGGTGTAATTGAATTTGAATGGCCTATTTGATGACTGTCATAATAGCTTTGCATATGTTCCAGAGCGGAGATGTTATTAAAGCTTCTCAATGCAGTATTGAGCCACTGCCAACTTTTCTGGTTGAAGGAGCTTGATGTGCTGATGTTCCTTGTACCTCTCTTCGATAGTGCATCATGTTTCTCCAATATACACCTTTCCACATACACATGGAGTCCTTACACTCCTGGAACTTTGAGGAGCAGTGTATCTTTTAATAAATATGCTAATAGAACGTTTGAAGTTCATATGCGTATGTTCATATGTTTGTATTTTTAAATGTTGTTAGCTAATGCTGGATTTCTGACAATGAAGTCATTAATCCTTCATTTTTAAATGTAGAAATGTTCAAAGTAAAACATTTTCCATTTTATTGGTAGCTGTATGAATACTTATGCCCATGACTATATATTTTGCAAGTATCAGCCGTTGCTAACTTAAGCATTTCTGAAGAAAGTGTTTTTCCCGCTTACACATTGTATCAGTTTATCCTCCATAGATCTGTTTATCACATAAGCAATAAGTATAATTACAGTTTGGAAATTCAGATAATTCAACCTTATACAATTATTTAAGAATCTGTATATGCTTGTAATCAGGCATAGGAATTCTTATGCAGCTGGCTTCAGGTTGTTATATTCAAACCATACATTACAAAGAATGTCAACAACAGTGACTAAAGGCTGCCAAGATCACTGGTAGCAGGTACATACAGTCTGTTAAGTGCAGTCTGCAGATGCTTGGCTGTTAAAGAGAGGGGATGATATTTTATCATTG
This sequence comes from Tenodera sinensis, assembly GCA_030765045.1. NCBI lineage: Eukaryota > Metazoa > Arthropoda > Insecta > Mantodea > Mantidae > Tenodera > Tenodera sinensis. The sequence goes on from CM060967.1 coordinate 34,759,900, forward strand.
ATGTCTCTGCCTTATATCCAGTAACAGCTGAAATGTATTTCCTTTTGTCCTGCATTAACACTTAGAAATTCCTATTTGCCCACTTATTGGGTGGTATAAATAATAACTAGCTGTGGCTTGCGAGCTACTGGTACATGAGAAAGTCAGAAACCAGGGCTGGCTTACAGGTTGGTACAAATAAAAATTTCCCCTTTTTGGCAAGCAGCGGCTTGATGTGCAGCAGTTCTTGCTTAGTGACCTTCACCTTAAGTTAACTAGTAAACAAACACATCTATCTGCTGCTTTTATGGCAATTTAAATCTTTGTTGCGCTTTGTAATGGAATTGATGTTAAGCATCCTCGCATTTAATAAAGCTAATAGAGATACAGATTTGAACTACACAAATAAAATCAGAAGTTTAGCTAATTAAAAGAGGAAACTGAGGAGAATGGTTTTTATTTATATGAAACCAAGCAATGGCTTGGAAACAGGCAGTTTTGAGCCGCACTTAGTTTTTATTTTATACCACCCGTAATTCTTCCATAGCATCTATGCACTTGTCAGTATCAGATTGAGTTACATTCCTTATTTTGTTCATTTACAGGGTGAAGAATTTTTTGTAAGTTTTCATGTTCCAAATTATCCATCACCTAGAGGATTATCTATGCAGTGTAATTGGAAACTGAATGTATTGCTTAGCAATCACAAGGAAGAGCTAACAGAGGTAATTTTATCTATCTCTTGTACAAAAGAAGCTATGGTAGAAACTAACTTATAGTTCTGAATGAGTATTTTTGCACCCAGTGGTGGCTAAAGCATGAATGCACTACATGCATTACTTCCCTGAAATTGATTTTTAACTATTAATTAATTTTCTTTAATCAGATAGGTCATATCAGACTGAATGAACAAAATGGTAGAAATGATGCTCAGTTATACAGGATCCTTATTTTAGAATTTTGCGAGAAGACGACAAAAGTGTGGTGGTGTCCGTGGAGCGGGTATATCTCAGAACCAGTGGTTGGCACACACTCTTATACTTAATCAAAACATGTTAAAAAATGATTGCTTATATTTCTCAATTTCGGTGCTGAAAATGTCCTCCATCTGCTGGTATACACTGTTGACATCTTATGAAAGAATGGACAACATTTTGAAGTTCCACGGCAATGGTTTTGATTTCATTTCTTATATACGGCTTTCACTTTTTCTATCAAAGCTAGGTTGTCTTTCAAGAGATATTCTCACATTAGTTGTATTGCATATGTAATGATTGGCAATAGTTCGATATGGAAGAGTTGACAAGATATTGATGTGACTGGGGATTTCAGATATGCAGTTTGGCAATGGCTGCATAGGCCATGCTATCCTGGTGGTATAAGAGGCTTGACTACTGTTATTTAGAATAACCAACTAAATCTACCACACCTTTCTCTCAGTGATTATTGCCACCAAGCAAAATCTTAGGAAAGCAGAGGAAAGCATTTTGACTTAACATCCATTTGTTTTTCATGTGCCATTGAATACCAGAATTTCTGTCTCTAGGGAATCTTGGCTACACGAGAGCAGCAGAGTGAATTTTCGATAGCCCTACATATTTATGTAATGATCAGGAGCAGGTCTTCCCATGTGTTTCACTTTGTCTTCTAACAGTAATGTAGAACATGAACTACGTAGTAAAGAACATACTTTCTTAATGTTGCTTAAATAAAGAAAGCAGCACACTGCACATTTGAACTCTCATATACTTAATAGTTTTTACTTTACCTAGCAGACTAAACAAGTCCAAGGTCATGGTTTTCAAAAAGGGATTTAAATTGAGAAAAGAGGAGAGGTGGGTATTAAATGGGAAAAGATTAGAAGTGGTCAAAGATTTTGAATACTTGGGAGTGAGGCTAAATAACAGAGGAGAGTGGGAGGCACATGGAAGAAAGATAGAAGCAAAAGGGAGAGCTGCAATGTCAGGAGTCAGAATTTGCAAATACAAGTTAGAGATGACAACCAAGTGGCTGGAAAGGATGTATGAGGCAGTAGTGGAATCAAAAATGCTTTATGCAGTAGAGATCTGGGGGGCCACAGATATAAACAAGAAGGTAGATCATATGTATAGAATGTTCTGCAAAGAATTATTGGGACTACCGAGATCGGCGCCAAGAGAAGTGGCCTTGGTAGAGCTTGGGAAAACAAGAAGGAAAGGAATAATAATGGAGAGAATAATAAAATTTTGGTATAAATGTTTGGTTAAAGAAGATGGAGAAATTTTAAAATTGTGTATGAAGCAACAAAAAAATCTAGAGAATGAAAACAGTTGGTGGGCAGGGGTTGGAAAAATTATGGAGAAAATAGGAATGGGAGATATATGGAAACTTGAAGAAAGAAATGAAAGTAATGTAGATAAACTAGTAAAGTGTAGGGTAGAAGACATAGAAAGGCAAGAGATATGGGGAAGTTTAGAAAACAAGAAATCATTACAATTCTACAAGCAAATAAAAAGAGGATGGGGGCGAGAACCATATGTGGATTATTGTAACAGACAGGAAAAAGAAGGACTAGCGTGGATGAGAACAGGAGCAATATTTTTAAGAGGGACAAGAAGCGGTAAAATAGGAATATGTGAAATGTGCGGTGAGAAAGAAAGTATAGAACATTATTTGACAGAATGTAAGGAATTAGCATTATGGAGAAAAAAGGTTTGGGAGAAAAAATGGGAAAAAATAGAGGGGAAAATGGTAGCCATAAAAATGTTAACAGTGAAAGAGGAAAGGAAGGTTAGAAGTATAGGTGAGTTTTTGAAGAAAGTAAGAGAAAAATGGGCAAGAAAAGTAAAGAGTGTAAATGAAGAAGGCAGAGTGGGGGAGAGGGACAATTAATTAATATAAGATGGAATAGATTGATCAGAGCTACCTGGGAGGCAAATGGCCTGGGTGCCATGCAAACCAAGGTAGCAATAAGGTTATGTAAAATTTGTATGTAGTTTAGGTTAGAGTAGGATAATTGTAAAAGTTATGTAAAAGAATTGGTACAAATAAAATTCATTCAAAAATTCATTCATTCATACCTAGCAGACATCTGTTTTAATTATCATCTGCTGTAGTGCTGGCAATGGTGGTAACATTATTGAAAACAATGATTAATTTTAAGTATGAACAATGGAAAATTAATGACAAAAATGAATTAACAAAACACAACTTTCTGCCTTTACACTGCCTTATTTCTCAATATAGCATATTTTATCTTAGGTGTATGTATAAGTTGGTGCTCTTAATTGACACATAAGAGCTCATGTAAAGTCTTACTGTAAATAAATACTTGGCTTCCTCAGAACTGGAATATGTCCCTGCTAGTTATTACTCATAAATAGCACATTTGTTCATCATGCAAGGTATAATTTCCTTGTATTTGAAATTCATTCACAAATCAGAGACTATCAAGACTGCAACACAATTTGAACATAAACTACCACCTTTGGCAGAAATTATTGTTAGGTGCAAAAAATTTTCTTTCCATTTTCTCTCTTTCTCTATTTTGTGTTTGTGTTAACAGCATGTCAAGTCCTTTCTGTTCTCATGAATATTATAGCATTTACAAATGTTGTTGTTGTTGTTTTCTAGTGCCTTGCATCTGGCAATGAAGCCATTAGCATTCGTCCTTTTCAATACTTTTGAACTGTAGTTTCTTCTGATCTTAATGCTTCTTACAAATGTAAGAATTAGATAAACATCTGTAATGAGAAAGAAATGTAGAGCTTATTTGTATATAGAGTTGTATCATTACTTTTTGTGTAGGATTAGTCATTTCTAAAAGTTTATCCAGGTTAAACTAATGCAGCACTAACAGAGCATGCTGGAAATGTGCAATCATTTCTTTCTCTCTGCCTAGGTTCTGTTTTCACATCCTATATGCAATCACATCCATGTTGCATCATCTGAAAGCATTACTAGGCTGACTGAGTAGTAATCTAAAGTGAATGGAAGAATATATAAGTAGTATAACATGTAGGGCTATTTGTTAGTTGGTAAGTGGAAGGAAAGTGGTGCAAATGTTTGCATATATTGTTTGCAATATAAATTATTTTTTCTTTCAGTGGAGAGAGCAGCAGTCTTCTTTGTACGTTTATCTCGAATGCCTACAGAATTTAATTGTGAGTATATCACATGTTGGGTCATGTGTATGGAGTTATTTTCTCATTCATTGTGTAATTACAATTATCTCCTTAAAGTATAGATTATTCTACAATACTATGGGATGTGAGCCTATGTATATACACATGTGTATGATAAAAGAACATACTTGTGAAGAAAGATTTGTCTTTTTGTTGAAAAGACAATGGATAAAAAATTGTTACTCTACAGAAAATACATTTAAACATTCAACAAAAGATGCAGACAGATATTTAATTTCAAGCAATATACATAGAGTCCACCTCTGTGGCAGGGGGCTAACATGTATGCTTCAGATTCAAAAGGACCTGAGTTCAAATCTTGGTTAGGGTGGGTTACCCAGATGTCTTTTTCAGTGTTTTCTCTCATCCTGAAAAGACAAATGTTGAATAACTCTAAGCTCTAGATATTCCCGTCTTGTCTTTGACATTTACTTCTGCAATTAGCATAGATACAGTGAGTGTAAAAAGTGTTCATACACTCGTATTATTTTGCATTAGAATACGTGTTACAAAAAAGCGTGGGTTTCAAGAAATTCATAACATAAAAGACATGAATACAAAATGTGGACTTACATAAGTATACCAATAAAACTGAAATATGATGAGTAGAAGCTTTAAAAATGAAATAAAATGCACCAAAAGAGGTTAAAATAGGCACATAAAGTGATTGTACACCTGAGATAGTGGTTAGAGAAGATGACTGTCAGAGATAGAAATATTCAACATTCACTTGTCTGCTTACTTTTGGATAGCAGTGATAAGAAGTGGAGTAGGACTAGTCATCGATAAACAGAGAACAAACCACAGAAAAGTCCAAATGGGGAACATTCCCTGGGAAACTGTGAAGAAACAAGAAAACTAATAAACTCCATAATTAATGCAAACCGCTGCAAGAAATATCTCAACGTGTTGATAGACCTCTTTCCATTGTGTAGGCAATAACTGATAGCTTTTGTGTTTCAAAAACTATGCAAAACAAGTCAAGAACTGGAAGACCAAAGTTACTTAACAGAGCAAGATAAAACATACGTCATACTGGAAATAACAAAGGACACTAAAATCAGTGCTGTGAAGTTGGCTGCAAATCTGGGAAGACCTGGTGTTAACGCTCCAATCAGTGCTGTGCAAAATAATTATTGAGAAGTTGGATATCATGGTCCAGTACTCCGGAAGAAGTTCTGGATAAATAAGAGAAACCAATTAAATTTCGCAAAAGGGTACCGGAATAAAGCACCAAACTTCTCGAAAAGGGTGTTCTTTTCCAACGAAAGTAAGTTTAACGTTTTTGGTTCCAATGGAGGACGTATAGTGTGGCAAAAGAAGAATACGGAAATGGATTTAAACATTCAGTGTCCACAGTAAAAGACAGGTGGCTCAGTGATGGTCTGGGGGTGCATGATGTGGGTCAACGACACTTTATCAATGGAATTATGGATTATAAAATGTATATGACCGTTTTAAAGCAAAATCTTTGTGCTAATATTAAAAAACTAAGTTTTGAGAACAAGTTTATTTTTCAGCAGGACAACGACCCAAACATACAGCTGGAAATACTTGCTTGTGGCTGCTTTAAAGCATGCCAGAGCAACTTCATATACTACCTCAGTCACCAGATATCAACCAGAACAGCTGTGGTCTATTATAGAGCAGAAAATTAGAAATCACACCTTTACCAGTAAAGAAGGCTTGAAACAGGTACTTCAGATAGAATGGGAATTAATTGAGCTAAAGACAACAAAAGAGCTGGTAGAATCAATGCCACGGAGACTGGAGGCAATTATAAAAGCAAAAGGGAAACCTACAACATATTGAATGATGGTATTTATTTATAAAAATTTTACTGAAGTGTAGGGTACGATCACTTTTTGTAAAAATAGCATTTGTTTATTTTAAGGAGAGATTATTAATTCCTTTTGTGATATAAAGTATGACCAAATATAACATATGCATTACTGAACATGATTAAGGTATTTATATATCTATAGTAACTTCCATTCCTGTTCCTTCCAAGTATTTTAATGTAATTTCCCATGTGTACAATCACTTTTTACTCTCACCATACACCATGCAGTCAATTGGATAGATATGAACACCATGTAGCCCTACATCAATATTTTTTTATTTTCTCTACTGGTAAGTAGAGGATGTATTGTATTCCACCCAAAAATTCGATGTCGAGATTTCACCAGAAATATGTTTTGAGGTCCCCTGAATCCAAAAAGAGCATTTTTGGAAAAAGGTCCATGTGTGCATGTGTCTGTCAGTCTGTGGACAGCATAACTAAAAAGTTAAAAATCAAAGTTGGTATTTAAGCTTAATGTCTTTCAAGGATGCAACATGAAGATTTTGAAGAAAGTAGCCCCACCCTAAGCTACCTTACATGGAAAATTTTTCGAAAATTTTGATTTTATTGAAAATGGCTCTAATGATTTTGATTAAAATGTCACATGTTTGAGATATTTTTATGGCAAATGAAATGTATGTTTTGAATTTTCTGGCTATAGTCTATGTAGTCCTGTTTAGTCTGGATGAGTTTTGAATAACTCGTAAACCATAAGAGATAGACAAAATCTTAGCATACAAGAAATGTTGTTGTTAGCTAATGCTGGATTTCTGACAATGAAGTCATTAATCCTCTTGCTCTCCAATATTTTTCACTGATGGATGGGGCACTAGAAGTGGCTGGGCATATTTGAAGGTGGTCTCGGTCCATTTCCTCTTGCAGATCACATGTAGATCTTGCTAAAATACACAATTTGTGTCTCAATAATTTTTTTTGTAGAGTGAACCATTTCAGAGATATTCAGAGATATCAACATCGTTGTTCATTTTTTATGTTAAGCGTGCAAAGAGAAGGGGATCTCAAAGCTATAAAAGATTTGACTATCGCTCAAAGCCTACTGTATTCCCATATTCCCCTTGCACCTACAAGGAAATAAGCAGTAAGATAATTTGCACAAATGTTAATCTTAACATGAAGATATAGGAATAAGAGTTTGTAAGAATGGTTAGTACGAGAGTAGAGAAAGTCATGTGAGTGCAACATATCAGATTTTTAATGTGTATATTGTTTTTTAGTATTAAATTAATGTTTTAACATTAATAGCTTTTATGCATTTAACTCATGTAAGTCCTTATGAGAGCACAAAAAGGTTATGCACACCTTTATATCAAAATGTTTAATGTGGAGTTGGCAATTATGTATGAAACAGGATAATATTTCTTGATTACCATATTTGCCAGTATGTAAGACATGCTGGCGTAAAGGACACACCCACTTTTTAAGACTTTTTTTAGAGTAAACATTTTTCACGAATACATCCACTGTGAAACCATTACAACACATCTGTGCAGTACATTAAACATCTAGGCAATATATGTAGGAAAAAGTGTTCGTCTTTTAATTTTCATCCTCAGAGCTGAAGGGAGAAATACTTGAAGCCGCCGTGCCCAAATCTGAATCCTCATACAATAAATTATCCTCTGTACCATCCAGTGCATTACTAATTCCACATTTAAACAAATTAATCACTGTTTCAGTTTTCCCATGAAGCTTTGACCCACTCACAAGCTTGAGAAATACTAGCCCTCTTTCTCCTTCTTGACGGTGTAGTTTCAAAGTATGTAAATCGCATCCATCTGTTCCACTCATCCGTCAGTCCCTTAAATGGTCTGTTAATACATCTAAAGGTTGAAGCAAACTAGTTAGCGGGAATTACAGCCAACTGAGTCATCAATTCATTCAGTCCATTTTTAACGTCTTCCGTTTTGTGAGAATGAAACTGATCCCATACTAAAATGGCAAGCTTCTTCAGCAGTAAACTTTGATCACCTAGACTAAATTTTATCTATCCACAACTTCAGTCCTTCTTCATCCATCCAGCCTTATAGTGTACATGGACAAATATTCCTTTCAACAATTATTCCTTAGGCGTCTTTCTTTTAAAAATCAAAAGTGGCGGCAATTTGTCCCATCAGCATAGCAGCTCTCAATGCAGTGTCAGCACACGACTGACAACACAAGAGAGGCTGTCGTCTGGGACAGCCAGAAAAGTCTGCAGTTGCAGAGCATGATTTATGGGCAGAAGGTGGGCACACAATCCAATATTACACCAGAGTACAATGCAAAGCAATAGAAATGTACAAACACCCGAGCAAGTTCAACAGAAAAGAAGCAGCCCTCAAACTGAAGAAAACCTGGCTTCCAATACTTAAACACACTAAACAGATATCTGCACACAAAATGCATGCTAGCCAATTAGTGACCAGCAACATTGGAGAGGCCAAGCCCTGCCTACCACACTCACCTTTAAATACGAGGTGCATCCAGAAAGTAAGTCCCGATGACCAATAAAGAGAACAAAAACATCACTAAGTAAGAAATATTTATTGGAATAATTACATAGACTCTCTGGCTACTTTTCAGCATAGTCAGCACTATTGTTGAGGCATTTATCGCAACAGTGCACCACTAATTCTATACCCAAGTCATAGAATTCTGCTGCCAATGTCTGCAGCCACGAAGTCACTTCATTCTGCACCTCAGCGTCAATGTGGAAACGTTTTCCTACCGGAAAACGCTCTATGAGACGGAAGAGATGAAAGTCACTTGAAGCGAGGTCGGAGCTGTAGGGTGCACGTTCGAAGACCTCCCATCCAAACTTATTCAGCACATTTCGTGTGGTTTTGGCTGGGGTCTTGCATTGTCATGCCCAAGCGTAATGCCTCTTGTCAACATTTCACGTCTCTTGTTCTGGATTGCTTACCTGAGTTTATGCAACATCTGGCAATATCAATCAGTATTTGTGGTCTCCCCTCGCGGTAAAAAGCTGCACAAGAGGACACCACGTCGATCCCAGGTGATAGTGCACATGATTTTTTTGACAGAGATTGTCTGCTTGAATTTGTTCTTCGCAGGTGAATCACTATGCCTCCAATGCGTGATTGTTGTTTTGTCTCTGATGTGGTATGCACCACCAATGTTTCATCCCCAGTGACAATATTGCCGAGAAACTGGTCAACTTCCACTGCGTATCGCTGTAGGAATGTCAATGCTGTGGCCAGACATTTGGTTTTGTGTTCATCTGTCAGTTGTCTAGGCAGTCATCTTGCACACACTTTGTGAAAACCAAGCCACCGGGAGACAATTTCGTGCAAAAGCGAGCAAGACATCTGGGGAAAATGACAAGAGAGTTCTGAAATTGTGAAGCGCCGGCTCTGCACAATTGCTTGCCACACACTTTCCAACAATTCTGGCGTCACCAGTGACGGTCGGCCATTACGGTGTTCGTCGTTAATATTGGTTCTTCCTGCCGTGAATTGCCTGCACCGTCGTCTTACCTAACTGTCACACATAATGTCCTGTCCATACACGTGACACAATTGACGATGGATCTCTGCTGGAGATTGCTTTTGAGCATGCAAAACTTGGATGACTGCACGAACCTCGCATTTGGCGGGAGACAATATTGGAGCAGCCATTTTGTTCTAGCACAGAGCAGTAACTACTGCCGTCACAAAACTGAAACTTTACTGCAATGTTACCATATACTTCCTCTCTTCTCCTGCACACGCGCACTCCTATGCGACTGGTGGTGCCATCTCTAGACGCGATCGGGACTTACTTTCTGGATGCACCTCATACCATTGCATTGCCAATGGTCACAACCAATGAGTCAGTTGTGGCAACCTTCACCAAGAAGATTTGAGACCATGCCACTGGTGATGTTCACTGCAGATGTGTACAATATGTCTGGACATCAAAATGCCAGCAGACCGCAGCTTATCAGCCCGGAAGAATCCACTATTCATTATTAAAACTGTGATAAATAGCTATACAATGCCATTACTTATAGCTTGCTCAGCAGCCTAGAAACAAGCTGTTGGCAGCAGAGTTACATGCATATAACCCTTCAATAATTCATGTGGGTAGATTTTGTAACTACAATGAAAATAATTCAGTGAAATAACTGAAGCTGTTAACAGTGAAGCAACAGAATCTAAAATAAAAACAAATTTAGAGACTAAAAGCTTCACTTATCTTAGTAATTGCTGCAAGTTCTTGAATTAATATTCTGCTGTTGAGTAGCTTTTAGTCTCTAAATTTGTTTTTGTTTTAGATCATTTCCTGTCTTTGTTACAGAAGATGTTGAAGATTATATCATGTGTCTGTTCAAGATGGCAACCGGTACTGTTCGTGTTGCTAGAAGCATGCAAAAAATATGTGACATTAGCGGTAATAGTCATGCAAAGGTATCAGAAATAGGTGTTAATAACTCAGAGAGTGTAGGACATGTGGTAATGAAGGCAATGAATTATCATGCATAAAAACCAGCAAATCTAAAGAAGTCCAGAGTGCCATTCCATCTTTGCGTGGGAAGTGTGAGGAATGCCAGGATTGTGAAAGGGTAGTATCACTCCAACACATAGATATTCTTTACACAGGTTTTAAAAAAGTGCAAAGTGAAGTAATAGATCTTTTTACATAAAATGAAGAGCTAAAAACACAGCTTCTCCAGTTTAAAGCAACAACAGAGAGGAATGTAAACACCTGTGAAGAAGACGAACATGGATTTACCGAAGTTTAGGCTTTGAAAAATTTCAACCAAAGGAGGCAAACTATGCTCTGGGTTTGGTAAGGAAAAGTAAAGGAATCTGTAATATTGCCAAGTGGAACAGATTTGAAGTCTAATGCCGCAGAAATACCACGTCCTGCAAACAAATCTTTGCATGGTAAACGGCATGACACAAATCATTGAGTCGAAGATAGGAAGATGAGTGCTCTAGTAAACATGGATTCATTACTTAAGTTTGCTGGTGACGTGTGTAAGGAAAAGGGCCATGATGTTCAATGCTTTCCTGGAATTCGTGCTAACAAACTGTGGTACAAAATAGTACAGATGAACCTGAAGAAACTCGACCCAGAAGTCATGGTTGTACACGTGGGGACCAACAACATTGCTTAGGGTGTTTGTGCCGAAGAAATAATGGGAGATTGTATAGATATAATGCAATACATAAAAAGTGAAATTCCACATGCAAAGTTGGTGGATAAGTGGTGTATTACTGAGACATGATGTTACTGTTAGACGCATAGTAGGATAAACATCGAGTTAAACTTACTGTATAAAGAGGACTGTACATTTGTGGATGGCAACTTTTGGCTGAATAATCAACACTTTGGCTGGGATGGCATTCATTTAAGCTGTAGAGGTTCATTTACATTTGGAAATCTGCTGAATGAGGTAATATCTTGCAATCAAAAGGAAAACTAACTTTGGATAGGATGGATACTAGTTTGAATGTTACAGACTCAATGGTACCAACAGAAATGACTCAGTCATCTTTACTTATTGATCATAAGGCTAATTTTCCTAATATACTGAGTGTCCTACATCTGAGCATGCAGTATCTGTGCTCCAAGCTACTGCCAGTGAGTGTGCTATTTAAAGATGCAGATGCAGATATACGTGTAATAACTGAACATGGCCTGAGCAGTGATGATATCTGTAGTATTGACAACTATAAAATTGCTAATAGCTATAGCAGATCTGTGCATAAAGGAGGGGGGGGGGGGGGGGGTAATAATTTTCACTACAAATTATATTAATACCATCAAACTTAATTTTGAAAGCTATAGTATAGAACAAACTTTTGAGTAACTAGGATTAAAATAAACACAGACAAGGGAAATTTACTAGTTTTTGGACTATATAGGTCAGCCTCAGCTGAAGATTTTGTTTCTCGTTTAGAAATTATGTTACAAAAATTTGTTAAATGTACCAAAATTATCTTAGCTGGTGACTTCAATATAAATTTAGATCTCTTTATGGTGTATCTTAAGGTACAGTATTAGAACCTCTGTTTTTCATTATACAGGGTGTTTCAAAAATACGGGGCATAATTTCAGGTATGTATTTCCCACATGTAGACAATCAGATTACTTCATTATAACATGTGTCGGAAATGCTTCATTTCCGAGTTATGGCCTTCACAACATTGAAATTCACTGGAACGTTTTTCTTTCCGCAGGTTGTTGTCATTACAGAAGATGTTCAAAATGTCCACCTCCTGCTTGAATACAGACCTCACATCGATGTCTCATTGACCTGCGAACACGATCCCAAACTCCAGGAGTATTGCGTATGTCCTCACAACTTGCCACAATTCGATTCCGAAGGGATTCCAGCCGTCAAAGGAGACATTAGGAGGGCGCTCTGATAGTTCATTCTGAGGAAGGTTACATTCAGTGTTCTTTACGCGTTAAGACTGCGACATGCATTCAAATCAAGAGCTGGCAGAAATACACTTCATGTACGGTAAGGCGGACGGCAATGCTGCGCTGGCTCGTCGTTTGTACCAGGAGAGGTACCCACAGCGACAATGTACAGATCGGAACACATTTGTACGTCTCCATTCCCGTCTTTGCGAGTATGGAACATTCACCTCTCCTGGTTTGGGAAGGGGACGACCAAGATCTACAACTCCTGAAGTGCAGGAGGAGATTCTGGAGGCTGTGGACAGGACTCCTTCTATCACCACACGACGGTTAGCGTTGCAAGTCAATGTTCCTCATACGACTGTCTGGAGACTGTTGAACGAGTATCAATTGTATCCTTATCATTTGCAACGTGTACAGGCCCTGTCACCAGCAGATTACCCTGCACGAGTTAGGTTCTGTCAGTGGTTCTTGCAGCAGTGTGGTGTAAATCCGAACTTTTCTGCCGTCGTATTATTTACAGATCAAGCACAGTTCACAAGAGATGGCATAACAAATTTCCACAATCAGCATGTATGGTCGCATGAAAACCCACGTGCAACTGTTGTATCTCAGCAACAGGTGCGGTTCTCCCTCAACATGTGGGCCGGTATCATTGGTGATCGATTAGTTGAACCCCATGTACTTGTAAACAGACTTACGGGGCAGGCGTACACAAACTTCTTGGAAAACACCATACCTGACGTTTTCGAAGACACTCCACTGATCAATCATCAACACATTCACTTCTTGCATGATGGCGCTCCTGCACACTTCAGTCTTACGGCTCGCCGGTACTTGGATCGAAGGTTTCCTGATCGATGGATAGGTAGAGGTGGCCCAATTGCTTGGCCTCCACGCTCACCTGATCTGAACCCTCTCGATTTCTACTTGTGGGGCCATTTAAAATCATTGGTTTATTCGTCTCCGGTGCCGGATTTGGAATCCCTTCGGAATCGAATTGTGGCAAGTTGTGAGGACATACGCAATACTCCTGGAGTTTGGGATCGTGTTCGCAGGTCAATGAGACATCGATGTGAGGTCTGTATTCAAGCAGGAGGTGGACATTTTGAACATCTTCTGTAATGACAACAACCTGCGGAAAGAAAAACACTCCAGTGAATTTCAATGTTGTGAAGGCCATAACTCAGAAATGAAGCATTTCCGGACACATGTTATAATGAAGTAATTTGATTGTCTACATGTGGGAAATACATACCTGAAATTATGCCCCGTATTTTTGAAACACCCTGTATATGTTAACTATATTATCAGTCCAGAAGATACAGCTGTCAACTTACGTGGATGACACGACTGCCATTTGCTGGAACAAGACAGTAGAAGCCTTAAATGTAAACCTAAATTACATTGCTAATACAGTAGTTAAATACTTTGAATCCATCAATCTTGTTGTTAGCTAATGCTGGATTTCTGACAATGAAGTCATTAATCCTCTTGGTCTCCAATATTTTTCACTGATGGATGGGGCATTAGAAGTGGCCAGGCATATTTGAAGGTGGTCTCGATCCATTCCCTCTTGCAGATCACATAGAGGACAGAGTGGTGAAGAATATATCCCAATTCTGTTTAAATGTTTTGCCAGACAATCATGTCCTGTAATCAACCTGAAGGTTGCAACTGCTGTTTTTCGAGGATACTCAGAAATTACTGTTTGAATGTTTGGTAGTTCCCATCTTTTATTTTTTGATTTTTCATAGTAATATTTTTCAATAATTTTTTTGAATTCAGAGTTGACTAATCTTTTAGCTGCATAAAATGGTAGATTAATTATGTTGTTGTTAGCTAATGCTGGATTTTTGACAATGAAGTCATTAATCCTCTTGCTCTCCAATATTTTTCACTGATGATATTGAAGAGAGCAATAGCAGTAATAGTAACCGTTTTTAGAGAGCACCATATTTTTATGTTTTGGCAGTCACATTGCTCTCTCACAACCCCCAGAATGTCTGGAGGACCACACCTGTCGTTGGTTTCCGGGTCTCACCGACCTGACCGGGAGAATTATCACAATAAATTCACTGACCATATCCTCTGATTACCAATCAGAGGACGTATTACATGCCATGACAGGTCAGCATGTTAGGGGTTAAGGTTTTATAGAGAAATTAGAGAAATGTAGAGGTTGGAAAAATAAAGACTCCCTAGCCCTCAGGAACCCTAATAGCATCGGGGTCGGAAGAGAACAAGAGATGACCAAGGTAAGGTCAGATAGAAAAGTTACAGTGAGGAGCAAAACACCAGTAAGTGGAAGTAATGTTCTGCTCAGCTTGGGTACCTTGTGGTCGCTATTCACATACCCCCTAGACGGAGACCCCTGAGTAACTATAACTAAATTACCTATATCAAAATTACTGGGGTAGATTAACTATTGATTTCTGCACATTGCTGGTACCCTTTTTTTGCAAGAAAATCAACTTTCTCATTACCACTCAGTCCACAGTGAGCTGGTATCCATTGGAAGACTAGGTGTTTTTGAAGTGCGGTTAGATGGGTAAGAATTTTCCAACATTCTATAATTGTTTGGTTTTTTGGTGACAACTTGGAAGTAATTGCTATAATTGCTGCCCTGGAATCTGAGAGAATAACTGCTTGCTGAAAATGTGAAATTCTGTACAAAAGATTTTGTAGGGCCATTCGAATTGCTTCAATTTCTCCATCAAAGTTTGTAGTTCCATAACTTAAAGATTTGTAATAGGAAAAGAGGTGACATGTGACTCCAGCACCTGCTCCATCTTGGTTTGATATCAATGATCCATCAGTATAAATATGGAGCCATTCGTGTTCTGGAAATCTAGTATGGATTGTCTCTAATGCCAATAATTTTAGAACACTAGTTGGAGTATCACTTTTCTTAACTTCTTCTGTCAGGTGTAAATAATATGTGATCTCTAATGTTTGTGTCGGAATGACTTTAGATATGAAGTTTTCCTTTGAATTAGAAAGGTATACATTCTTCTTGATGTCTTGAATTTTGGAAAGAAAGCTCTCCTGAGTCTTTAGTGTATGTGTAAAATTTCTCTTGTGCCTTGTATTGAATGGGAGTCTGATCAACTTTTCGTGTTGAATAAGAGCCGCTTTATCTATTTCATATTCAATGGGGCATTGGTTGGTTAGTATTTCCATAGCTGCTATTATCCATCAATCTAAAACGTAACATGTCAAAAACTAAAGTAATGTGGTCCAGTACATCAAATAAAATCTCCTCTAATATAGACTTAAAACTAAATAACACTATTGAAGAAGTAAAATCATACAGGTTTCTTGGAATAAAGTAGATAAGCAGTTATTGTGGGCTAACCATATAGATCATATTATATGTAATACTATCAGTAAAACCATATACTTACTCAGATATTTTCAAAGTTATAAAGACACTAGACTTATGGAGATGATCTATTTTGGATGTATATATCCTCATTTTAGTTATGGGATTGAAATATGGGGTGCAACTGCAAATGTCACATGGACAGGTTGTTAATACTACAAAAGAAGTGCATCAGACTGATTTATATCCTAAAAGTAAGGGAATTGTGCAGGGAGACATTAAAAAAACAAAACATGTTCACAATTTATTCTCTTCATGTGTATAGAACTATACTATTTTTAACTAATAGGCTTGCATTGATAAACAACCAAATTCACAGCTATAATACAAGAAACAATGCTGATTAGCACATGTATAATATTAGCAAATGTGCCAGGGAAAAGTGTATTAGTGTCAGAGGGATCAAATTATATAATATACTAGGTAATGAGATTAAAACTTCGACTGATTTCTCAAAATCAAAATTTAAAAGTAAATTAAAAGAATACCTGTTGAGTAAATGTATATACAGCTTAGAGGAATTGTAAATTATTGTGTAAAATGTACTACTTGTATAATTACTGTAAAATCGTAGTACTACTTTATATCTCTTAAGAAATGATATGTCCAAAATCAAATGAATCAAATGTACAAATTGGTGAACTGGATCAATAAAGTATCATGTAATGTCACATGTTGTTGACATCTTTTAATCAAGTTATTGTTTTTCAGTTCTTTGAAAATATGCATGCTATTCTCATATGTTTTATTTTTCAAGTTCATGAATTAACAGATAAATTAGATCTGGCTGACTTATATTGTGAAGTTTTTTACCTTATTCATGGATGAGGGTTGCCAACCTGTACGATAATTATGGGAGCATACAATAATTTGAATGTTTGTACTCATGGTTGTCAACCTGTACGATAATTATGGGGTTGTACGATAATTTTGACACCGGCGAAATATCATTTTCACTGGTTTCTCACACCAGCGAAATGAAATTAATTACAAATAGCGACACCACTTTTACCCTCATGGCCTGTCTCCACCCCTCTAAGACAACCATTTCATACCCTACTAATCCTTGTAGCCTTTATCCTCTTATTGCCACTGTGCCCAGATCTGGTTGTTTCAAAGAAGAAGCCACTTCAGAAAATTGATGATCAATGGAGAAAACTAGAAATATGTGGTATTTCATGTGAAATAAAAACATGCCAGAATCTGGCAGTTTCTGGAGTGCTGTTAAACACATGTGTCACCTTGGTGGAAATACTGATTTCAAAAAACTGGCGGAGCTTGCATTATCAGTGATTTTATTGCCCCACAGAAACGCTTCTTGTGAAAGAGTTTTTTCTAAACTGGGTTTAATAAAAACCAAAGTTAGAAACAGACTGGCGCTAGATAGGGTAAATGGACTTATTCTGTCTTCTCAGCTTATGAAAGAATGTGGTGGATCCGAAAATCTCCAAGTCACCGAGAAGATGTTAAAGTTAATCTCAACAACAAATTTGTATAATGCTGCAACAGTTGAAGATGACTAACTTTCAGATGAATAGTGCAAGAAACATAAGTGCTGAAGTTGTAATGCTAATTGAGGTCATGAACCTCATAAGTGGATACCATAAACATCAATACTATTACATTGCCATACCTGTTATGCTGATACATTTATTGTTGTAGTATTTGGTTTATGATGTACAATAATTTTGAATCAAAATCTATAATTTTGAGTGGCCGGTACGATAATTTTACTTTTAAACATTGGCAACCCTGTCGTGGATTGAGTCCACTTTTGTCATCCAAACTCTAATGCCTGCCTATGCTCCCCAGGTAGATTCTTAGATTCCATAAGTGATCCTTGATTTTCTTATCAGGCCCATCAAGGATTTGTTGGGATCTGGGTCTATTGTCTCCATTGGAGTCCTAGTTGGCATCACAGGGCTGAGTGCACCTCTGAAAATTGTGATGTTGTCCAAGAAGTGTTGCGTAGGTCAGAAGAGTTAGTTGTTGGCATTTACTCCCATTGCACCAGGACTGGAACAACAGGACATTTTAGTATTTCATCACATGGACGAGGGTAGGTCAATAAGTAATCCCTCCTTTTTTTTTCCCTTAAATAAGTTAGTTATGTGAAAAATTTGAATTTGGCGCAATTCCTCAAACCTTCTTCTCCAATCCCCTGCAGTAGTAACTTCCTAAGTCAACAGGTGGCAGCACTGCATCCTCTTGCAAAATGGCTGACATCGACATTCGTATTAGACAGCGTTCTGTGATTGAATTTTTGACTGCGGAAGGTGAAATGCCAATTTGCATTCACAAAAGGCTAAAAAATGTGTATGGTGATGCTACGGTGGATGTCAGCACTGTTAGACGATGGGTTCGTCGCTGTAACGAATCTGAAGTGCAAACACCATTGGCAGATGAAACTCGAAGCGGCAGGCTGGTGACTGCAGTGACTCCATGCAACATTCAGTGAGTCTATGAGATCATTTGTGGTGATCGCCGGATAACAACAGTGAATTGTGTCGCATTACCTCCCTGAGTAAAGGCAGTGTGATGACTATTATTCAACAACTGGGTTACTCAAAAGTTTGTTCACGTTGGGTACCAAGAATGTTAACCGCCCAAAACAAAGAAACAAGGAAAACAATAGCCTCCGAACACTTGCAGCGCTTCAATTTGGAGGGAGAGGAGTTTCTGGAAAAAATTGTTACTGAAGACGAAACGTGGGTTCATTTTTTTGAACCTGAATCAAAGCGGCAGTCATGGGAATGGCATCACACAACGTCACCGAAGAAAAAAAAATTCAAAACTCAGCGGTCGGCAAGGAAAGTTATGGCGACAGTGTTTTGGGATGCAGAGGGTGTGCTTATGATTGATTTTTTGGAGCAGGGATGCACAATAAATTCTGTCCAATACGTCAGAACTCTCAAAAAGCTGAAAGCACGTCTTTGCCGAGTTCGCCCAACAAAAACTATGGCGGATGTTGTTCTTTTGCATGGAAATGCAAAACCACACACCAGCCGTTACACCACTGCAGAAATTGAGAAATTGGGATGGCAAGTCTTACCTCACCCCCCATACAGCCCTGACCTGGCACCATCAGACTTCCATCTGTTCGGGCCACTAAAGGAAGCTCATCTTGGGATTCATTTTGAAGATGAGGAGGCTGTGAAAACGTCTGTGCGTCAATGGCTTAGGAAGCAAGATCCTGTGTTTTACTACACTGGAATACATGTCCTGGTTAAAAGATGGACCAAAAGGACGGAGATTATATTGAAAAGTGACAAAAAAATCGTCAATGTTGTAGTTTTCAAGCTGTGTAAATTGGATTCAATTTTCTTGGCAATTAAAAGAGAAAACAAATAGGAGGCATTAGTTATTGACCCACCCTCGTATACTGCTAAATTAAACAGAAACTTTTACGGTAACTTGAAAGGTATGCCTAAACTGTACTCTTACTAAAAGTTAATAAAAGCCTTATTGGTTTTTTGTAATTCTTTTATTTCTGCTGTATTTAATTATCTGTATGTAAATAATTTACTAGTAATATATTACATACTCTACAGTAAAATAAATGCATGGATTACAGACTTTCTATGGTTGATTTTGACTGTTATGTATTGTGTTTCTTCTTTGACAGGTTTCTTGTCTACAAAGTGATAAAGGTAGACAAATTCCAAAGCATGATTCACATTTATCAGTGAAGACTTTGAAAGATATATCACGTGAACTGGAAGCCATTGGATCACGTAATGTTATAAATATCTCGAGCACCTGTAAAAAAATACTAGTGAAGGAAATAGACCCAGGTGGGCACACACATCTTCTTGCCTTTGAGCTTGGGAGAACATATCCCATAACACCTCCTGTGATAGAAGCAGATCTTCCAGAAATAGCATTGAACGTTTTGAAAAAGGTAAACATGTTAATGAAATTAATCCTGTATGTTGTAACCTATTGTAAATTATGTTTATCTTGAGAAGGGAAGAGTTTCATGTAGAGCCTAATGAGAGAAACTTCTGAAGCAAACCTTGTATTTTGCAATGTTCTAATATTGCAGTTTTTAAGCAACCATTAATTTTAAAAATATTTTCTTGGTCAGTATTATATTCATTACAATATCATCTTGTGGGGAAATAGCATGAGAGTGAGGGAGAGGAAAGGGGAGAAAGAGAGAGATTCAAAATGAAAGGATTTTCAAGAAATATTTTTTTGAGTTGGTTATTTTCTAAAAAATTACAAAGAATTTTTTATTAAAACACTGTATTTTTTAGATGTTTAGTAATAAAATGCATTTCTTGAGTTTTCATCAAATAGTGTGTGAATGTCTTTTCATTCAAAATGTTATTCTTTTTAAATATAATTTTGTATAATTGGTAAACCACAAGAGATAGACAAAAACCTTTATGGCTTTTATCTATTTTCCAGCTATTTGAACTGTTGTTATGAATTTTGCCATGCTAACTTCTTTACATGCTAATTCAGCATTCCCTTGTTTCTCACAATGTAATAGAAAGTGAATGAAATTTTAAAGCCAGTATATAATGACCTCTTTAAAAATTTGACTATCACTTCAGTCTCCTGTATCTCTCTTGTACCTAAATCAAATGTGTAGTGAAGCCATTACTTTAGATATTTGTTTCAGTTAACATAAAGTAGAAAAAGAACTTTGATAAGATTAGTTCGCAAAAGAGAGATAAACATTAATGGGTTCAGATGTAAATGTAACACCAGATTTTTTTAAGTACCTAATTGAGAAGAAGTAATTTTCATGTTAAGAGACGAAGTTGGTTTCAGCAACACAGTGCAACAACATAATGCTGTGCAAAATTTATTTGGAAAATCATATTATATCAGACATTTCTTGTCCTATACAGTCTTGTGATACTGCATGTGTCCTATACTGCATGTGATTTTTTATGGGGATATCTAGATAAAAACTGATACATGCAAACAGACCACAAAACTTTAGAGATATAGAGACATTACTGTCAGTGTTGCAAAGATTGATTACAAGAACATATGCATTTGAGTAATATCATTTCCTAGAAGTGGTTGGAGGAATTAGCATAATGTATTTTATGCTATACACATTCTTATACTAAAAGCTCCTGTTATGCAGTGGTAGCGAGCCTACCTCTGGTGCAGGGTACCTGGGTTTGATTCCCAATACCAGCATGATATTTTTCCCCATTGGGAAGTCTGGTCCGGGGTGCACTCAGCCTTGTCAGGTTCCTGAGGGGCCAATTGGGGAGCTACTTCATTGAAAAGTAGTGATCCCTGGTCAAGAAGACCTCATAACCAGCCGGAAGGAACTGCACTCCTCTCATGGTGCACAGAGGTGGGGTACACAGCGTCGGATTGTAGGTCTTGGCCTGGATGGGCTGTTGTGGCATGGGGTAGAACATAATTGAAATAGTATTTAAAAAGTATATTTCTCTCTTTCAAAATCTTTGTGCATATTCCTTTTAATTTCTCTATATTTATAAGTGTCCATGAAGACATAAATTACCTGGATGTATTATTGACCAAACTTGTCTTTTTAAATTGTTACATATATAGAATCCACTAAAATCCTGCAACAAGCAGCATTAATATTTTGATTTAGCAATTATGATTGTTCTAACAATTAAATAAAACAATCATAATTGGGGATTTCAATGCCTATTCCAAAAGATGGGGTTATGAAAAAGTGGATTCTACTGTGCAGATAGTGGAAGAATTTTTGAATACCACAACCTTTGAACTGGTTTATGATAAAGAAGATTCCAAAACCTTCATACATTACACTGGAACAGGTAGTAACCCAGACCTCTTGTTAGCTACAACAGATATTGTTTCAAAAATTAAAAAAAACAAGTTATAGAAGACCCAAGTTCTGGTCACAGAGCAGTAATTGCTGATATAAAACTAGATAATACAAATAACAGTCCAAATCACACAAATCTGTATTGGAACTTCAAAAAAGCAGATTGGAACAAATATAAAACTGAACTGGAACATAAATTTAAAGAACAAATAAGCTCACAGCTGCATGACCACCCAGATCATATGAACAAAAATTTCTGTAAAGTAATTCTAGAAACTGCAAAAAAACATATTCCTCGTGGAAGAATAAAAAATTTCAAACCCTTTTGGAACCCCCAGTTAGAAGAACTGAAAAAGCAAAGGAATATGGCTAGAAATACAGCTGAACAAACAAAAAACATATCAGATACACAAATATGGCGAAAGAAAAGAAATTAATACAGCTAAAAAGAATCACTTGAATAATTTCTTAGAAAAAATGGAATATAGGACAGATGGCAACAAAGCCCATAAGTTCATAAAAAATGTCAAGGCAGGGGAGAAAGCAACAGCGCACCTATCATACACAACAATAAAATATTAACAAATGATGCAGCCATAGCTGAAACATTCAATAAATATTATGCTAATTCACATAAGTAACAAGAAATAATAAAAAGGAACTTAAACAATTTAAGAAAGATTTGAAACAAGGAAGAGAATGTGATCCTAACACTCAATGCAACATCTTTTATCAAAATTTTAATATACAAGAACTGAACTTTGCAATTAATAATCTAAAAAACAATAAGTCTCCTGGACCAGATCACATACATCCAGAGTTCATAAAAAACCTTGGAAAAACAGCAAAACAACAACTACTAAAACTCTACAATCTATCCTGGAACACCACTGTACCTGCCGAATGGTGAAAAGCAATGGTTGTCCCACTCTTGAAGAAAGATAAAACAGCATCAGAAATAAAAAATTATAGACCAATAGCTCTTACTAGTACAATAGCAAAAGTGCCAGCTCACTGTGGACTGAGTGGTAACGAGAAAGCTGATTTTCTTGCTAAAAAGGGTACTGGCGATGTGCAGAAATCTATAATTAATCTACCATTTTATGCAGCTAAAAGATTAGTCAACTCTGAACAAAAAAAATTATTGCAAAATAACTATAAAAAATCAAAAAATAAAAGATGAAAACTATTAAACATTCAAACAGTAATTCCTGAGTATCCTCAAAAAATGGCAGTTGTAACCTTCAGGTTGATTACAGGACAAGATTGTCTGGCAAAACATTTAAACAGAATTGGGATATATTCTTCAACACTCTGTCCTCTATGTGATCTGTAAGAGGAAATGGACCGAGACCACCGTGAAATATGCCCGGCCACTTCTAGCACCCCATCCATCAGTGAAAAATATTGGAGAGCAAGAGGATTAATGACTTCATTGTCAGAAGTCCAGCATTAGCTAACAACAATATTCTGATTTACTCTACTTTTATTTTGTTATTGTGAATAGACATGGATCCATTTAACATTTATTATTAAAAAAATAATTTCAAAGTATTATTAAAATCTGTGTATGGGCTGCAATACGAGCTTGTAACTACCATTCAATTGTGTGGAAACTGCCCACCAATAGTGTGACGACCAGGGGTTGAGGGGGGTGAAGTGGTTGTCAACAGGAGGGTGTAGGAAATAGTGGTAACAACAACTCCCATACATTCTCAACCATTTTTATAACCAAAATGTGACTGTACTTAACAGTTTATACAAATGACAATGGTTCAAGTTATAACAAGCAGGCTTAAGAAGTAATGACATTACAAGATAAACATTACATAGTACCTGACCAGCCTACAGTCGTCGGACCACATGTCTGGGATTTGAATCGTCTATCACTCAGCTAGCTACATCTCAGTAATGATACACAAGTACCACATCTTAATCGGTTTTGGCCTTCTTTAATAATCTCAACCTCCTACACAGAGTGAATAGTCTTCTGTGGGCTGTTATACCTTTGATATTATGATTCATGACACCCACTTCTATATGCGTAACTATGACAGGAAGTGAATTCACATCTGCCTGACACATCTAACTTAGGCTGGCTTATCATAGTCTGTTTAGAGTTGCGTTATTGCAAAATGTATCCCATATTGCTGCAATAGCACTTTCCATTTCTGAAATATTTGTGATGCAAGTTTTAGGTGATTTACTCTGTACATATATTATTTGCAAAACTTTTACTGTATTGTCAGAAAGTAGGTATTTTAGAAGCACCGTAAGATTGTTAATGCTCCTTTTTTTGACAGAAGTCTTCACTATCTGCAATACACAAAGTTTTCGTACAGCAAATAAATGCATTGCAAGAGTTTTGGAAAGCGCTGGATCTGGTGGATGAGCATTGCTGGGTGCTGGATCCTGAGCATCCAAGCAGAAAGGATATTCATAGGCGCATTATGATAGGTTAGTTATATGCATGGTAAAATAATTTATAGTTCATCCATAGGAAGGTGGTTTGTTTCCAGCTTGAGAAGAAGGAAAGAGAGAAAAAGAAACAGTATCTTTTATCCTAACTTGTGGTTGGTTATTTTTTTTTTAATTGTTCCATTTATAGCCTCTGCCTTTAACTCCAGTGGTCATATCAGGGAGTAATATTGGCTAGAGAAAAATTCCTAGGCTCCAGCTGGGAATGACACCCAGGATTCCATGCAAAGTAGTTACGTTTCTACTGACTGAGCTACAGGGCCCACCACCATTTTTATTCAATATTTCACAATTAGACCAACAATATTAACTTTTGTATCTTCAGTATAAAATAATTTTTCCAGTTCATCAGTACAAACATTTAATAGCTGTTGAATTGAATTTATAGAGTACTAAAGCATTTACATCTTGGGCTGCCCTTGAAGTTGAACTCTGGCCCTTTTGTCATTATGATGTGTGCTGTTTATTACTTTTGCTAATGGTCACAGCTTTCTTCAATTTTACTTGTATTATTACTTTTATATTTTGCACCACTTTTCTCACCTACTCTCTTTGTTTTCCTTTCCCCTAAAATTCTTTATTATTTTTAAATCACTCGCAATCAGTTCACTCTTTCTTCTTTAACTCCCCTCTATTTTCTTTCCTAAATTTCCTAGCCATTTGCTGATAAAACCCTCTTCCACAATGATTCACTTTCTTCTTAACCCTTTATTATTCACTTTCACATCCTGTCCATACTTAATCTTCGTCTTTTCCCCTAGTTAACTTTAGCCTCAAAATGTTTTTTTAGCTGTGATCTCTGTGTATGAACTAAACCTCTGACCAGCAAGCCATTTCTACAGATTTGGCAGGAGGAAAAGATCATTGGGAGACAAATCTGGTTAATAGTGTCTATGGCAGCAATTTAAAGTGCAAGTTGTGAATGGTATTGAAATGTGCACAGGTGCATTGGCTTGGTAGAAAATAACTTTTTTCGTTAACCAGTGCAAATGTTTTGGCCTTCAACAATGCCAAATGCTTTTCACGTTACTTTTATAAATAGCTACCATTGTAACTACTTATAGCATTGGATATCCAATACCCCATGCTTTTGTACAATAAAATTTATTATTTTAATATAAATTAGTTTTTATTTTAAACTTGTTACAACATTTTGAAATATAGTGAACTAGTTGGCTTTATATCGATATAGAACAAACTCTTCATACAATTATTTTCCGCTTTTTAGTTCGGTTTGTTATAAAAGTGTGTCTTTTTAGTTTTTTTAAACTATAGTTTATTGTTGCTGAAATTATCCTATTCACTTGGAGAAAGTTGGCTCTAATATCTTTGACAACAGCTTGCAGTCCATGAGCCAAGCAGGTAACATGGAGCATATTGAGATAAAACACATTCAGAGCAGTTCCAGCATCTGAATACATCACTATCTTCTCGTCTTGCACAACAGTTGGCCACAGAACTTTTAATCCATCATTGACAAATCTTGCAATAGTTGAGTGATTTGTAAAGTCAACTCTCTACAGTAGATCAGTAGTACAGTAGTGCATTTATATGAGTATACTCAGGGGTCTCCGTCTAGGGGATATGTGAATGGCGACCACAAGGTACCCAAGCTGAGCAGAACATTACTTCCACTTACTGGTGTTTTGCTCCACACTGTAGCTTTTCTATCTGACCTTACCTGGGTCATCTCTTGTTCTCTTCCGACCCCGATGCATTTCTCTATTAACTCTTAACCCCTAACATGCTGACCTGTCATGGCATGTAATACGTCCTCTGATTGGTAATCAGAGGATATGGTCGGTGAATTTATTTTGATAACTCTTCCGGTCAGGTCGGTGAGACCCGTAAACCAACGACAGGTGTGGTCCTCCAGACATTCTGGGGGTTGTGAGAGAGCGATGTAACCGCCAAAACATAAAAATATTGTGCTCTCTAAAAAGCGGTTACTATTACTGCTAAGTCTCTTCAATATTTATGAAATATGACTTGAGGGGTAAAATGTTCTGGAGTTAAAATGGTCCCCCATTCGGATCTCCGGGAGGGGACTACTTCTCGAGAACCAAAACATTATATAAATAGAAGATCTAATATCAGAATTCTACAATGGAACGCAGGTGGTCTCACCAAACAAAAAGAATAGAAGTGAATAAAATTGTATTTGACTATAACATAGATATATTTGTCATACAAGAAGCAAATCTAACAAATGATCAACTTAAATACTTCAATTTTACTGGATTTTTACTACACCTACTACCCAAAAATAGACAGATAAGTAGTGGAATATTAGTTGGAGTCAGAAATGATATTAAATCCTCCTTTCAAATTGTTAAAGATATGGATAACAAAAATAAAGTTGAATTAATAAAGCTAAATTTTTGGGATAACAAAACACACCTTCATTTATACAGTATTTACAATCCTCCCAGGAATGAACCAGATCTCTCACTTATTGAACAATTAAATAAAACAATCATAATTGGGGATTTCAATGCTCATTCCAAAAGATGGGGTTATGAAAAAGCGGATTCTACATGTCAGTTAGTGGAAGAATTTTTGAATACCACAATTTTTGACCTGTTTTATGATAAAGAAGATCCCAAAACCTTCATACATTACTCTGGAGTAGGCAGTAACCCAGACCTCTTGTTAGCTACAACAGATATTGTTTCAAAAATTATAAAACAAGTTATAGAAGACCCAAGTTCTGGTCACAGAGCAGTAATTGCTGATATAAAACTAGATAATACAAATAACAGTCAAAGTCACACAAATCTGTATTGGAACTTCAAAAAAGCAGATTGGAACAAATATAAAACTGAACTGGAACATAAATTTAAAGAACAAATAAACTCACAGCTGCATGACCATCCAGATCATATGAACAAAAATTTCTGTAAAGTCATTCTAGAAACTGCAAAAAAACATATTCCTCGTGGAAGAATAAAAAATTTCAAACCCTTTTGGAACCCCCAGTTAGAAGAACTGAAAAAGCAAAGGAATATGGCTAGAAATACAGCTGAACAGACAAAAAACATATCAGATACACAAATATGGCAAAAGAAAAGAAATTAATACAGCTAAAAAGAATCACTTTAATAATTTCTTAGAAAAAATGGAATATAGGACAGATGGCAACAAAGCGCATAAGTTCATAAAAAATGTCAAGGACAGGAGAGAAAGCAACAGCACACCTATCATACACTACAGTAAAATATTAAGAAATGATGCAGCCATAGCCGAAACATTCAATAAATATTATGCTAATTCACATAAAGTAACAAGAAATAATAAAAAGGAACGTAAACAATTTAAGAAAGATTGGAAACAAGGAAGAGAATGTGATCCTGACACTCAATGCAATATCTTTTATCAAAATTTTAATATACAAGAACTGAACTTTGCAATTAATAATCTAAAAAACAATAAGTCTCCTGGACCAGATCACATACATCCAGAGTTCATAAAAAACCTTGGAAAAACAGCAAAACAACTACTGAAACTCTATAATCTATCCTGGAACACCACTGTACCTGCCGAATGGTAAAAAGCAATAATTGTCCCACTCTTGAAGAAAGATAAAACCGCATCAGAAATAAAAAATTATAGACCAATAGCTCTTACTAGCATAATAGCAAAAGTGATGGAAAGAATGGTGTCAAATCGGTTAAATTGGTTTCTAGAATCACAAAATTTAATTTCCCCATGTCAAGCTGGATTCACAGAGTTCCACTCTACAAATGAACAAGTCTTACTTCTCAGTCAAGAAATCAAAGACTCCTTCAATAGAAAAGAAGATAATGTATCAGTTTTTATTGATTTCCAAAGTGCATATGATTCTATATGCAGAACAAAACTACTAAAGAAAGTAAAAAAAATAGGGATACAAGGTCCAATGTTTTCATGGCTATGTCATTTCCTAACACAATGCTTTATTGCTACCAGATATGAAAGAAATATATCTAAATATAAACAAGTACACACTACAAGTGTAGTGCAGTGCCCAGCACTACGCTTTTTAATATATTTATTAATGATCTGCCACAACAAATACAAGAATCAAGTGTGAAGTGTGCACTATTTTCTGATGACTTAGTAATGTGGACTTCAAAACCAAAAAACAAAAGTACAGAACTACAAAAAAACCATGCAACAATCCTTAAACAACCTAAAAGGGTGGACCAAAGAAAATTTAATGACTGTCAGTACAACAAAATCAAACTACCAAATCTTTTCACTAAGAAAAAAACCCACTAAAAATAAGACTAAATTTTGAGGGTCAACAATTACCAGAAACAAAGGAAGCAAAGTGGTTAGGAGTTACATTTGATACCAAACTTACATGGACCAAACAAATAGAAAATGTAATACAAAGAGCAGAGAGGTGTCTTTCTGTGTTAAAACATCTAACAGGAATGAAGTGGGGATTTTCCAGAGCAACTCTTAACACAACATACAATGTATATATAATGCCATTATTTACTTACTTGCAGCGAAATTCTTGTAACAGCAAACACAAAAAAAAAATTCAAATCTTTCAAAACCAAAGTCTGAGACTAATTACAGGTGCTATCAAAACCACACCAATGGCAGCTATGGAAATACTAACCAACCAATACCCCATTGAATATGAAATAGAAAAAGTGGCTCTTATTCAACACAAAAAGTTGATCAGACTCCCATTCAATACATGGCACAAGAGAAATTTTACACATACACTAAAGACTCAGGAGAACTTTCTTTTCAAAATTCAAGACATCAAGAAGAATGTATACTTTCCTAATTCAAAGGAAAACTTCATATCTAAAGTAAATCTGCACAAACATTAGACATCACATATTATTTACACCTGACAGATGAAGTTAAGAAAAGTGATAACCAACTAGTGTTCTAAAATTATTGGCATTAGAGACAATCCATACTAGATTTCCAGAACATGAATGGCTCCATATTTATACTGATGGATCATTGATATCAAACCGAGATGGAGCAGGGGCTGGAGTCTCGTGTCACCTCTTTTCCTATTACAAATCATTAAGTTATGGAACTACAAACTTTGATGGAGAAATTGAAGCAATTCGAATGGCCCTACAAAATCTTTTGTATAGAATTTCACATTTTCATCAAGCAGTTATTCTCTCAGATTCCAGGGCGGCAATTATAGCAATTACTTCCAAGTTGTCACCAAAAAACCAAACAATTATAGAATGTTGGAAAATCCTTACCCATCTAACCGCACTTCAAAAACACCTAGTCTTCCAATGGATACCAGCTCACTGTGGACTGAGTGGTAATGATAAAGCTGATTTTCTTGCAAAAAAGGGTACCAGCAATGTGCAGAAATCTATAGTTAATCTACCATTTTATGCAGCTAAAAGATTAGTCAACTCTGAATTCAGAAAAAATTATTGCAAAATAACTATGAAAAATCAAAAAATAAAAGATGGAAACTATGAAACATTCAAACAGTAATTCCTGAGCTTCCTCGAAAAATGGCAGTTGCAACCTTCAGGTTGATTATAGGACATGATTGGCAAAACATTTAAACAGAATTGGGATATATTCTTCACCACTCTGTCCTCTATGTGATCTGCAAGAGGAAATGGACCGAGACCACCTTCAAATATGCCCCACCACTTCTAGCGCCCCATCCATCAGTGAAAAAATATTGGAGAGCAAGAGGATTAATGACTTTATTGTCAGAAATCCAGCATTAGCTATAAATGCTGGATTTCTGACACTGAAGTCATTAATCCTCTTGCTCTCCAATATTTTTCACTGATGGATGGGGTGCTAGAAGTGGCCGGGCATATTTGACGGTGGTCTCGGTTCATTTCCTCTTGCAGGTCACATAGAGGACAGAGTGGTGAAGAATATATCCCAATTCGGTTTAAATGTTTTGCCAGACAATCATGTCCTGTGATCAACCTGAAGGGTTGAATCCTCTCTGAAAGGATTAAGTCTGCCACCAAGCTAAATCATTCTGGCTTTCCATGCTGGTGCATTACCATTGTGCTACCGTGATGAAATAAATGTGTATTAAACTTCTCCCATCTGTTTTTAACATCCCAGTAAACTAGGGTTACTATACTCTGTTCATCTAGAGATTAGAGGAGACGTAAACAAAGCCACGTGCGTTTTGACCACAGCGCGCCCTCTTGACGCTTTCGCCATGTAAATAGTCCCTTGAAGAAATACTGTTACTAAGGTCTAAAATGTCACTTAATGTTTGCTAAAGCATGAACTAAGTGTACTAAGCATAGCTAAAGTGTAAGAATACGCACTTACGTAAATCTGTAACCAGCCTAATTCATTCTGCGCGCGCATTTTTCAGTATGACAGTAACATGGCGGAACAAGTGAATGCTGTAAAACATAAGCGCGGCAAATCATTGCGAAGTGGTGAAAAGACAATAATATTGAACGTGTTTAACAAGTTCTGCGAGAAATATCCCGAACTTGCTATCGAAGACGTGATAAAATTGAGACAGAATATTAGACCCCAATAGAAAATCGTTCATATAAATGTTTGTTAAAAGTGTATAAATTTCTAGTTCTTGTTTGGGTGTATCGGGAACTTATTTTTAATATTCAGGATAGCCAATGTTTTCTTGTTACTAGATAGTCTGTTGTGTTCAACCAATAAAAACTATTTGCGCGGATGAATACAAAAATGGCGGCGGTGTGTCGTACCAAAGCGACGCCAAGGACTATTTTCATTAGCGTCTGTATGCTCAAGATGATAAGACGTGTTTTTTTTGGTAGCGTGTGAACATGGAACTTTCACCAAACTTTTATCCAGTGTAGATTCTACCAAATCATTTAATTGTGAAGGTCATTGATTATTTAATATGGTGCTGAGAGTGTAAAATAACGAAGTGTTAATGAATAAATATGTTGTGATAAAGGAACATTGATTTATGCATTCCATTCTGTAACCACGACCCTGTAGATAGGAATCGCGTCTGCTATCACAGTATTTCATCTTTCTGAGAAGAACATTATTCACGCTGATATGTATTAATAAACATTTTAAAAACTGCACGAAAATTAACATTCAAGTTTACCGGTGTGTCAGTTGCAAGTATTTACAGCACACGCAAAGAGAAATCATCAGTTGGTGAAGATCCCAGCCAAAAGCTTCCACGTGCCAGATAAATGGTGGATGTAGTTTGCAACGAATTTGTGAGTGTGAGATCTGCAATCCGTCGAAAAGTTCGTCAGTCAATGAATCCCCACCTTAAACAAAGTGCTGTTGGCAGTTAACTCTGAACCCGATCTTCCAGATTTAAAACTAACCTCCCTCCACAAGCTGCTTCTGGAGATTGGTTTCGAGATTGTGAGCAGAAAATGAAAAAGTGTTACTGTGGACAGAGATGACGTAAGTAGCAGTTAATTTCCATGTACTACATGTTATTTGAATCAAGTAAATATATCCTTTTAGTAGTGTAAAATGCATATAACTACACGTAGCGGTAGGTAACTGTTGCGTCATTGTGAAAGCACGTGGCCGCGGAGTGATACAAACCGGTGCTTTGTTTATATCTCCTCTAATCTCTTGATGAACAGAGTATAGATTATTTTATGGAAATGTAGGACATTTGATAAAAATCTAGGACCTTATCAAAACTAATGTAAACTTATAATTTAAATGCTATTTATATACCTGTAGGCATATATTTTCATAAAATCCTGAAACATACAACGTTAAAACAGTGAGTCATATTTCTTAAATAACTTATCTTGTGCAAAATGCTTAGCTTGTTTGAAACAATCAAGAAATTCTACACAGCTAAACTTTTTAAAATTATACTTCATTAAAGCTGACTAAATTAATACATAATCTGTTTCTTTAAACTTTACACTGTGCTCTTATTAAAAATACTCTTTCAACATTAGCGTTGCCTGCAAGAACATATTCTCTTCTTCCTGTCTTGTAACACTTATACTTTCACAAAAATGTATATATAATTGAATTTGCAGTTTTGTTCTGGCATTTCGGCTTGTAACAAAAGTACTGTGAATTAACTGTTAACTTCCCACTTCTTTATTCTTCCATAACCAAAATGCAAATGTCAGACTGAGAATAAAGCAGCTCTTTGCTGTGTCTCCACATAATACCAACCTTTTGCCTCAGAGTTCAAATACTGTGTTCCCATTCTCTCATACAATTTTAGTAATGCATGAGTATGCTCTTTGATTGTAGCCATGTTGCCATAGCGAGTTACAGTTGTGACTAATGACCAATTATTAATCTCTATTTTGTCAGTTGCCAATTCATTTTCTAACAATCATAGCTTGTTTCTGAAAATGTAGGACATTAGAGAGTTTTAAAAAAATTCCCCTCGGACCTCAGACAAATGGTTAAAACGTAGGGCATGTCTGGGAATTTCCGGAAGTTTGGTAACCCTACAATAAACCTTGAAGACAATTTTGATTACTGCAACATGGTGTACCTTAAAGGAGATTTGCAGTGTTACAATTACACCTAATACCAGCTTTTATTAATGGCAATGTACTGATGAAACTTAACAAAATGAGCTAAAAACTTAATTTTTATATTTGGTTTTTTATTGTTATGCTAATAAATTATATTTTCTTGCTGTATTTGTATCTTAACATTAGTTAAGAAATAAAAAACATATTTCTATTGTTTTTAGGTAACAATGTTTCTTTACAAGTAACATTAGACCCAGCTAATGTGAAAGAACTACCAGATGTCAAATTTTTGGGTTCAGAGCGTGGCATTCTTCCATTTCAGATGGCTTTTGCTGAGAATATGAAGGTATGACATTGATTTACATTGAATGATGTTCTGCAGGTTGCTATATAAGCACCCTGAGTGATAACTCGGGGCTCTTTTTTCTTGTGTGTGTCAAGACGACTCCACATTGGTCTGATCCAGGTCGATCATCCTCTTCCTCAGCCTAATGATTAGAAAGGTTTATATCTGAGTAGTTACTGCTAGTGTGTTGTCAGCAAACATTTAAACCAAGCTCAAATATATCTGGTCACATTTATGTTAGATTAATTAGTTTGAATTGCCATGTAAGAGGCGTGTGTACGTATACAGGACTCTTCATTTAAAACCTAATGGGTACACAGCATTTTGCATGTGTACAATTGGGTGTGCCACAGCCGGCTTTGCTCCTACGTAAACTCTGTGTATAGAAGATGCTGGAAATGCTCATCCTTGGCTAAACAAGCATTATATCGGGAGAACACATTCTGACTCACACGATTAAGTTGGGCCACTGTAATGTTTCCAATTTCATTTCTAATATTTTGTTTTATATCTTCCAATGTATGAGGATTTGTCTCGTAAACTTTGTCTTTCAGGTTACCCCACAAGTAAAAATCACACACTGTTAGATCAGGGGAGCGAGAGAGCCATACACTGGCACCAACCACTTAATCTTCAAACACTTCCCTAATTTTATTCATGGACTCCTGTGCTGTATGGACAGTAGCAGAATCTTGTTGAAACCACCCACATGATTTCTCTTCGTAAGTTCATGATAAAGTGTGGTCAAAATGTCATTTCAGTACCTCTCTGCATTTAGTCTGCTCATGGAATATTGGACCGATTATGCATCTAGTGCTAACACCACACCAAACTCCAGCTCTCCGATCATAATGAGGGATTTCTTGAATACTGTGTGGATTTTCAGAGGCCCAGTACCGACTTATGAGTGTTGACACGACGATTTAGGTGGAACCACGCCTTGTCGGCAAAGAACAGAAACTGTGGATCAATTAAACCATCATTCACTGATGAAAGAAACCATTTGCAATAATGTATTTGTGATACTGGGTCACCTTGTTTTAAAGCATGGACACTTGTACACATATACAGTTTTAGTTTTAGACAAATCCTCATACATTGGAAGGACTAAAACAAAATATTAATCGGATACAATACAGTGGTCTAACTTAATACTTTGAATCAGAATGTGTTCTCGTGATATAATGCTTGTTTAGCGGAGGGTTGACGACATTTCCTGTGTCTTCTGTAGGGTAAGAGTATTATGCATGCTTTATGTGCGGAGTTTATGTAGGACCAAAGCCAGCTGTGGCACACCCAATTGTGCACATGCGAAATGCCATTATACCCATTAGATTTTAAATGAAGAACTTGTATGTTCTTAAAGTGTAGTATTTTCATGTGTAAGTTTAATGTAAGTTTATGTAAATATTTATTTTGCAAGAAACATGTTAAGGGTTATGTTTGAGAGGTAGAAATGACATTAATTCTCCAACCGATTCGTATTTCTTCCAGTAGACTACAAAGGGAGTCTCACATCAGAGACAAATATCCCAAGGGCGACTTACTGTTGAAGTGCTTTATGTCCCGGGCTTAAATAACCTTTAGATCGTAATTATTATTTATTTATGCCAACAAACTTACTGCTGATGATTTTAAGCACACAAGCCCTGTGTGGGCAATATTTGAAAGGTAGAATTGGAACTTCCACAGCAGAAGGTCTATGGCTCATATCCCAGCTGTGGCATTGAATTTTTCAGTTCCGATTCTCCTCTCAAACATTGTCCATGCATGGCTTGTGTGTTTAAAAACACCAGCAGTAAGATTGTTGGCATAAATAAATCTTGAGTGTTCACAAACTAAAGCTTTGAGTAAGCGTAGGCTTTCATGGCTGGAGTTGATAAGACTAGAAGAAACTGCCAGGCCAATTTTCTGTAGTCTGCTGGAGTAACTTGGTCCAAATGTTTCGTCCACAACTGTGGTGAACATCATCTGTGGCATGGGCAAAGTCTTCTTGGTGAAGGTTCAGCTGTGTCTGAAATGTGAACAGTCCGGGATGCTGTATTTATGTAGAGAGGGGTCTTTTCTGATTGGCTCTGGGCTGTTGGGAAGGGCCTAGCTGCTTACTGGTCGCTACTAGTTCCACTCAGGAAGGTAAATTTTGAAGGGTATAATCAGAACTGAAAAATTCAATGTCACACGGTTTGTGAATGTTAGATTAATCAATTATTAATTGGCCTGGTATACAGAAATCACTGAAATATTTAATTTGTACACTTTTGAGAGATAATTCATCTCCATCAGCAATTTTCAGACTGCTAATTATTGTCATAAATTGGTAGTATTTCATGGTATTTTGCAGCTGAGAAATTAACTTACAGAGATAGTTTTCTGGTGGCAAACGAAAATCCAATGTGTGTGTGACCTGTTCTTTACATGATACAATAGATTAGTAATTTCTCCCATGTTTTGAGGTGGGCTGCACATCAGGCTGGTTTTAACAGTACAATTTTATGGTTAGTAGATCAGAAGTGATGAACTTATGTTTGTATTTTACACATTGTATATGTTCTTTTAGTCTGGTTCCTGTCTCTTGGTTTTGCTGACTTGTAGTCTGCACAATCAATTTTCTATACATAGATTTGTGTGTTCCAATGCATACATTTTTAGGAAGTTTTCCATAAATTGTCCTTAATTTTGTTCACATTTCAACCAAACTTGAAATGTATGGACTTAAAAATTTGTGTACATAAGATTTCAAATCTGTATGTGCAGAAATTCTTCTAAAATAGGAATATTTTTGGATGCTCACTGAATGGACTGCCCTTAATTTTCTACCATTTTAGCTAAATTGGAAAAGTCTCATTTTATTATTTTACTTAATTTTGACACAGTACTTGCTGCAGTGTATGAGTTATTTCATTATAAATGCTTTGTGTTCAAGTAAATGCTCTTAAAAATGTAAATCTCTCTCAGAACCGAATTCTAGCTGTGTTAGTTATGTATTGGTAGTTTGATTTTTATGAAGGTAATGTTTTATTGCAGCTGTGGTCCAGTGAGAAAGGCTTAATAGAAAACATCAAAACTGTGTTGAACATTAGTGAATTCCCCTCTGCTCCCACGGGAGGCGAACAGTCTGATGAACTGGTGCACCAGGGAGAATGTGCAATCTGTGTTATGATGCAACTAAATGGGGAAGTCCCATCAAAATCATGTGATAATGAGAAATGTGATGCTATATATCATGTATCATGTCTACACGAGGTATGTTCCATTAAATATTTTCTCTCAGCTATTAATTGTTCTAGTGCCCTGCGGTTATAATACTGCTTTAAGGTTATCATTATTATATTCTCAGACATCAAAAAGAGGATCACAACCTTGACATTTTGAATGTTCTCACATTTCAGGAGAACTCAAAGATTAGCAATTACATGAAGATTAATATTATGAAGAGCATTTATCAGTTTAGCTGTTTGGATTGTCACAGAGCTTACTGTTTGTTCACCAGCTCATGGTCTAAGGGGAATGAGGGGCAGAGGAGAGACATTCCAGAGTAATCTCAGTTTTGTAAACATCTGCACAAACGTTGCTCTGGAGATCACATTGCCAACTTACTTATAAAAATTTTAGCAAATTGTTTGTTATATTTATTTTGAGGAACCAAAGCTATTCCACGCTCCTTAAAAAATTTGTAAATGTGTCTTTCAAGGTGGCAGGCAGTGCACAAGTGCATATGATATACAGGATGTCCCAAAATTAGACCAACAAACTTTGGGAGCTGATAGGTGACATTATTTTAAACACTTTTTGTCGGGGAATGTTTTTTGCTGCGGTGCTTCGTTTGAGCGCTGGACGAGTTGATGTCGTGGATTGCTGCCTCCCACCCAGTGTGGGTATTTGTGGCAAAATCAACAATGCAAACTAGTGTTGCATTTGTCTTAGTAAGGCACACAGCCTTAATCCGTGAAGCAACGCAGAGAACATAAATAAAACACAAACATCTGTCTACAGTTAATCACAGCTTTTATATTCAAAATTAAAGTACTTAGGTACTTTAAGTACTTAAAAATGTCTGGCACCCTCTCTCGTAACTATAGCACTTTCAGTATTGTCATATGAGGAAAAGTAAAATGATATGGGAATGTACCCAAATTCCACTCTTGTAAAGACAACCCAAAGATAACACTAACAGTAAACGAGTGAACAACATTGCCATAAGCAATTGTTCCAAATGCAAAGGCACTGATATGGCTTAGATGTTAAAGGCAGCGTATAAATAGAATATATAAATGTTGCTGTTAACTTAGAAAGGTTGAACAAATGGTATTACTTTAAGTATATTTAGACAATTTCATAAGCCACTTAAATTTCACTGGTATATCTCAACACTTATGCTCATTTAAATATGTAGGTTTGCTTTAATATGTAGAGATATACATTCTCAAGCTCCTTATTCTTGGTTTGTCCAATTGCATTAAGTTAACTTAAGAGATTCTTATAACTTTATGCATTTTTTTCAAAATAATTTTAGGATAGAATATACCCTCAAATCAGTAGTGTAAATATTTTAAATACTCAGGGGTCTCCGTCTAGGGGATATGTGAATAGCGACCACAAGGTACCCAAGCTGAGCAGAACATTACTTCCACTTACTGGTGTCTAGGGGATATGTGAATAGCGATCACAAGGTACCCAAGCTGAGCAGAACATTACTTCCACTTACTGGTGTTTTGCTCCTCACTGTAACTTTTCTATCTGACCTTACCTTGGTCATCTCTTGTTCTCTTCCGACCCCGATGCTATTAGGGTTCCCGAGGGCTAGGGAGTCTTTATTTTTCCAACCTCTCCAATTCCCTATAAAATCTTAACCCCAACATGCTGACCTGTCATGGCATGTAATACGTCCTGTGATTGGTGATCAGAGGATGTGGTCGGTGAATTTATTTTGATAACTCTCCCGGTCAGGTCGGTGAGACCCGTAAACCAACGACAGGTGTGGTCCTCCAGACATTCTGGGGGTTGTGAGAGAGCGATGTGACCGCCAAAACATAAAAATATGGTGCTCTCTAAAAAGCGGTTACTATTACTGCTATTGCTCTCTTCAATATAAGTGAAAAATATTGCAGAGCAAGAGGATTAATGACTTCATTGTCAGAAATCCAGCATTAGCTAACAACAACATATTATGAAGAGCTTAAACTCCCATCTAGAGCCCCTCAGGCAACATTCATAGGCTAAAGGATAGAAAGATTAAGGTCCAACTGGATAGGATAAATTACGTAGATTAGGCATTAGCTTGAGACAGATCCTTGACAAAGTAGCATCTTATTTCTGGGGTGATTGCTGAAGAAAGCATGGACGTCGCCATTTTTATCCGATACTTCATACGTGAGTAGTAAAGTGTAAAGCCCATCATCAGAACTGCCTGCTATGAGGATGAGTCAAATGAAAACGGAAATATTTTTTATTGCTCCTTTATTACAGAGTTGAAACAGGTGCACTATTTTTTCAATGTGGTCCTCCAGCTTTTCGATACGTTTCTGCCACCTAGTCAGGAGGACATAGATACCTCAAGAAAAAAAGATCTTGGCTGTGCACGTAGTCACTCATACACTGCCTGTTTCACCTCCGTCCCGGTTGCAAATTTGTTGCCACTAAAGGAGTCCTTTAATGGACCAAAGATGTGGTGGTCAGAGGAGTAAGGAGTATGGGGGAGGTACTCCAGGCACAAGTCCTTTTTAGTCGCCAAAGTTGCATAAGCCTTATGAGGCCATGCATTGTCATGCTGGATGAGAATGCCTACTGAGAGGAGTCTGCAGTGCTTAGTGCATATGGCAGGTTTCAGAATGTCATGCATCAATTCAGTATAGGTGGCACTGGTGCCTTTTTCTGTGTAATGTTCCACTATGGGAACCTTGTAGTCCTAGAACAATGTCAGATCACCTTTTGTGCTGATGGCTGTGTATGGAACTTTTTCGTCTTTGGCAATGACAGTTGCCAAAGTGTAAAGCCCATCATCAGAACTGCCTGCTATGAGGATGAGTCAAATGAAAACGGAAATACAGTTGCCACCATTCCATACTAGAGTGCTTAGTCTCTGGTTGTAGTGATGGACCCAGGACTTGTCTCGCCACAAACCACTTCAAAAATGTGTCACCAAGTTTTTAGTGGCACAGCAGCTCCTGGCAGGCATCGGCTTACGGTTTGTCCAGACCGTGGTGACACTCCACATGCACAAGAGAGGAGAAATTAAGGAGAAGTGACTGGACTGGTGGGGAACAAGCGAGTGATGTCAGAACTCTAGCAATTACATACATAAACAGTGTATATGTACGTATTATAAACAATTATTCTGTGGATATAACAGTGAGAGCGAGTGGTACACTGATCTCCCACCTCTCTTATTACGCATGTGGGCACATTTCTTCTATTGTGCATCTATGCTTCAGGAGTGGGGGAGTGTCATGACAATTTGGACAAACTGTACCTCTCCTTCATTTTGGGAGTCAGCCAATGAGGTACCCATCTTGTGGCCACTTTCCAGTACTTCAACCCATCATGGGCAATATGGTAAGCAGAAACATGATTGACCTGTAAAATTGTACTGCAATGTCATTGGTGGTCACTGGTCTGTTTTGCAGAATCATCTCCTACATTGCTGCAGTTGCCTCAGCTGTTACAACATGATGTGCCTGGTCTGGCCTTGGCATGTCCACCAAACTTTGTGCCACTGCTGAATTTTGTACACCATTCATACACCTGAGTCTGCAATAAACATGCAGCTCCATACTGTGCCAGTGTGTCGATGGATTTGTATTGATCTCATGCTTTCACTGTATAGGAAACGGATCACTCTGCACTGCTCCTCTTTGGTGCACTCCAACATAGGGGCCACCATATTGGAAACTCTGCATCATGCTGCTGGGTCACATGGGGTCATGGGACTAATGCCAGTTGATGGTAGGAGGCTCTATGCACATGCGTACTGGGTCTGATAGTAATAAGACAAGTTTTAGATATTCTGTAGCAGTTTTCCGATTTTCATTTGACTCACCCTCGTATTAGCCTAGCTCTTCAGAGGTAGCTATAGAGGGCAAACAAGCTTTATTCAGAACTCGCTTTTCTTCATGCTTCATTTTGTTATTATTCATAATTGTTACTTGTTTAGGATATTTTCTAGTTAATAATAAAGTTAGAATTTGGGCAAATGAGAATAGTAAACTAAGGAGGTTATTACTCATTTTATATTTGTACTGACACATTAACACTTCATTTTTATTAAAGTTTAAATAGCATATCATTCCAATGTTCTTTGTTTCGTTTCCTACTATTTTGCATGCCTGTGTTAGGGAAGAATCTCTCTTCCTCTGTTC
This sequence comes from Tenodera sinensis, assembly GCA_030765045.1. Taxonomy (NCBI): domain Eukaryota; kingdom Metazoa; phylum Arthropoda; class Insecta; order Mantodea; family Mantidae; genus Tenodera; species Tenodera sinensis. The sequence goes on from CM060967.1 coordinate 34,800,059, forward strand.
TTATCCCTTTATATGCAACTCTGTTTTAAAATGTCATTAGTTTTATATTTTTGAAAGCTCAGTATACATGTGTCGAATAACAAGACAATGCTTGCAGGCTCATCCTGGGATATCTGCTCTTGATTGGCCATCGAAGTTCCCAGATATAAATCCAATATTATGGTTGACGCAATCAAAGACCTTAGATAAATGAAAAAATAATGTACTGACCTCGTTATTTTCTAGATTCTCAATTATTTCATGTATGGATTGATTACTAGCTGAAATAGTGCATCTCCCTTATATAAATCCATGTTGAAAGTTCTGTAATATACTAAATTTACTCAAATAATTATCTTAACAACAAAATCCTTTTGAACAGTTTGGCTATTTCAGATGTTAAAGCTATAGATCTATAATTATCAATACTTAATTCATCTTCTTTTTTAAATATTGGCCTAATTATTCCTAATTTCAACATTTCTGGAAACTGTCCCTGTTCTATTGAGAAATTAATTAGATAAGTTAATGGTTTTGCAACAACACATTTACATCATTTTTAATAAAAATGAGTTAATTTCATCCTATCCATTACTCTTTATTTGGTAAGTTGTTGATTATCATAATGATTTCATCTTCTGTGACTGGTTTGAGAAAGGAGGAATTGCTTGTAGTGTTTACATTTACAGAATTTCCCCACTAGTCATGTGCGTGGGCATATTTATAGTAACACGTTCATCAACCACATCCCAATTTAGGTTTAATTTTATATTTTTATGTAAATCAGTACATCTTCTACATTCATTTATTATACTCCAAGCTGTTTTGCTGACATTTTTTTGACTTCTGCATCTTCTCTCTATATGCATCAATTTTAACAGCTTTTAAATTCTTGAGATACTCACATCTAACTGCTTTATATCTATTTTTATAGTATGCAAGTGATGAACTTTTATACAAAATATACATCTCTTTCATTTTTTCTTTAAGTTCATCATTGTTAAAGGTAATTTTACTATTTTCCTTCCAATATTGTTTACATCCACATTTATTTTTGGTCATGTAGCATCAAAATTCAATTTAATCCTGTGGCAAGTACATTTAAGATAGTTACATCAGCAGGTGCGTGCGTGCCTAGCTTTAAATACTCAAATTTTCTTATTTTCTGGTGGAATTAATATTTAATTCATAAACAATAAACAATTTTTTTATTAATGCCAGTTTTTAATATAATGTGTGTATAAATACATAAACTGGAATAAATGAAAATGCGTTACATTTAAGCCTGACAAGTTTATTGGGCATGCACTGAACAAAATCACTACATTAGTGAAATACAACAAGCATTTCATGTATGGTTGTGAACTCCCCAGAACTGTAGCAATGTTTGCAGTAGTTAACAAATACATAGTGGAGATCACAGATAGCGACAAGTTTATCAGTTACAAGTATCGTCAAACCTCAGTGACTGGAGCAGGAACAGAAAGTGCTTGTAGTTAAATATGGCCCTTAGAATAGTCATTCTTGTTCCATTTGATGCCCACGGCTCTAGTAACTGTAGTCCTTTTTGTAAACTATGAGAAGCAGTGCTCCTAATAGAGCCATTATTTCAGAAGCAGAAGTGTTTTGGAATTTCTATTCCTTGTGTAAAAGATGATCTCTTGTTCTTTATGTATCTGTTCGTGTTTGCAAAACGAGAATCAGTTTTCTCAGGATAAAACAATTTGAAAAAATCTTCAGTTTCAGTTTCTCTAGTATTCTGTTTCAGACCAGGGAGACCCTGAATATATTCTTGCATTTTTTCTCCTAGGACTACCAACGAATGATGCATCGATAAAGTTTCCTGGTCCTTACCAATATAAGAATGGCAGTCATCTCTTCAGACGAAAGTATTTTTTGAATAAAGAAAACTGAAAATCAAAATTGGTGTTTCTTTCAGTTCATTCTCTTCGTCACACGATTGCTGAAATTTACGGAATCATCTCAATTATTTCTGCTTCATCATCAGTGTTAAAGAAATCAACATAATCTCTGTCAGATGATTCCAGAAGTTGCTCATTTCTTCTGGAATCAATCCCTTTCTTTGTGTGAATCTGGAAGACAATTAGGAAAATTGTAATGGAAAAGTAATCTTCATAACTAAATAATCATTCACACAAAGTGTTTTTGCTAAATAAAGCTTTGGGTGTTTAAAACACTCAGTAATGATTAGGTTACATTTACATGACTAGGCACGTGCGGTACAGAGTGCCACCTTGTAGTTGTCCACTTTACACATCAGTTACAGTGGTTATGATAGGTATAAAAATGTGACAATAGTGACATTTGGTGCCTAAATAACCAATGAAGCATATCTAGCACAATTTTGTTGTGCTTGGCGCACTGACTTAATTATTAAAAGAAAACTAAATTGGCGGCACTCTATACCGCTTCATGCCCACTGCTGGGTTAAATAAATTATAGAGTTGACTCCATTTATCATTTACATTACCACACTCACATAATGCACCTTCCCAAACTATTACAGCTCAACTATTTGTTAAATGTTTAAATTTTCATTACTTAAATCCCTTACTATTCTTTCTTTACCGTCTAGCCCATGGCAAGCTACATTAAAGGTAATTAATTGGGTATAGTGATCAGAAATATGAGTTTGTAACACAACAGAAGATACTTCTGCTACATTCGATGCAATATGGTCTATGGTAGATGTACTAGCAGTTACTCTAGTGGATTCTTGTATTAAATCTTTTATATTATTTGATTTAAACACCTCTTTTAGGTTTTGTATGATTTATCATTAGAGTCTAAATTAATATTAAGATTCCCGCTAGAATATAACTTTAGCATCTCTCTTGAACATTGCTGGAGTATAATTTCCAGTTGTGTTATAAATTCATTAATAGGAGAGGAGGGTGAGCGATATATTCCAAATACAATAAAATGTACAATATTTGTAGCAATTCTAATGGCCGATGCTTTTAGAACCTTCTCTATGAATAAATCATTTAGATTTAGTGCAGTGAACTTTATTTCGGGCTTTGTGTATACCATAACCCCACCACTTCTATATTGAGATCTACAAAATTTGGAAGCTATTATATAATTCTCGATGTTACAAATTTCCTCACACTTTGCCCCATGCTTGGTTATAACATCATGCAGTGAACTTTATTTCCGGCTTTGTGTATATCATAACCCCACCACTTCTATATTGAGATCTACAAAATTTGGAAGCTATTATATAATTCTCGATGTTACAAATTTCCTCACACTTTGCCCCATGCTTGGTTATAACATCATGCAGTGAACTTTATTTCCGGCTTTGTGTATACCATAACCCCACCACTTTTATATTGAGATCTACAAAATTTGGAAGCTATTATACAATTCTCGATGTTACAAATTTCCTCACACTTTGCCCCATGCTTGGATATAATGCATATATCTGCATCTATATAATTTAATATTTGTGATAGCATGGATTGTATGTACTGTATGTTTAAATGAAATACTTTTAGCATATTAGAATTTTGTTATACTCTAGTTCTACATGAATAATTTACTGAGTTATTTAAATCTTCTACCATGGGCATTGACTTAACATCCTCGCTACCTACCTTGTTTCCCTTACACATGATAGAGGATATAGCGTTACACAATAAATTACCAAACACCTTTTGTTCAAGTGCACCCTACTATATGTATTGCCATGGAGGTTATTGTATTGTAGAAATAGCATACATGTAGCTTTTAGTGAAAAGTCTTTAGTAAAACTTGTATTTACTTATGACTGATCAATAAACTGAATTTAATTGAAATAGCAGACAGGATTGGATGCCTAACACAATTTTACTACTGCAGTTGTTATCCTACAGTTATGGTGTTTTTATTCTCCTCAGATTCATCTGTATTTTATATATTTGTGTCGCTTTTACTTTATGTGCTGAATGAGTGTAAATACATGCAGTTAGTTTTGATTTCTAAATTGTAGAGAGAAATGGCTATGAAATAGAATAAGTTAACTTTTCTTTAAGAAGTAATATTATGAAATGTGGAAAATATCCCCAGATATTTCTGTTCTGTTTTGCAAAGAGCTATAAACTGGCTCCATTATGCTGTCTGGAATTTTTAAGCAAAAGGACTTCCAGGGCATTGAAGTAGATGTGATGTTGCAATTAAAAAATAGAAAAATTTTTATGCTTCACCTTGTGTAGAATTGCAAAACTTTGTAGTGAAATGGTTTGATATAGAAGGGAAAAGGAGGTTTCAGATAACAAACATTTTGGATAATAATGTATTTTTATTGGTTTATAATCACAATACAGTACTACTTTTTTCAGAAAACATTCCTCTATTTTCTTGTGGTTTCTTTTCGAGACATTTTCTAGCCCCATGTCACGCTACCGTTTCATTAGCACAACTTCAGAAGCCTTTGATTCGTCACATCTTTCGATGAACCGTAATGCTATCTGAAAATATGCAAAAAAACTTTGTGAGAAAACTGGTATGTATGCACGAATTTTGTGCTAATTTTGTAACCCACACTGTATACTGTGTTGTGAAATTGTACTTACCTCTAAGGCATTGAGTATTTCATCTGTGGTGTCATGGCTGGGGCTTTCTGCTACATCGTCGTCGTCGTTGTCGTCATCATCGTCATTCTAGGATTCGGGTAGTACCATATCAACAATGTCTTGATCACTGAAATCATTTTCCGAGTCGTCATCATTTACCCAATCACATATTTCAGCTTCTTTGATCTCTTCACTTCTTGGAATTGTCTTAATTTGGTCTTCTAGATTTTCGACTGTTTCATGGTCATCAATTAAAATCCCGTCAAAAGGTTTATTCCAACATTTTTGCGGGATGATGTAAAATCATCAACCCTGCAAAAATGTTGGAATAAACTTTGAGCACACCAATATACCACGTTTCATGTTGATGCTTTTAAGAATTTCTGGAACACTTTTTGATTCATTTGGCTCTTGCAAAAGAAATCTAAGAAATAACGACCGATAGTGCCTTTTGAAGCATTCTATTACGCTTTGATCTAGAGGCTGTATCAGACTTGTGACATTTGCAGGTAAAAACTTAACAATGATGTCGCCATCCTGCAGGCTCTGTGGGTGTGTAGGGGCATTATCTATCAATAAAACTGCTTTCCTGGGAAGGCTTTTGACTTCAAAAAAGACTCAACACTGGGGACAAATTCATTTTTAAACCATTCGGCAAGCAAGGCCGTGGATATCCATGAACTTTTTTGGTTTCGGTAGTAGACAGGCAGAGCATTTGTCGAAATATCTTTCAAATCCCTCGGTTTTTTAGATTTTCCTATGCACATAGGCAGCAGATGGTGATTACCAGAAGCATTGCTGCAGAACAGAACTGTCACTCTTTGTTTGTTCATTTTGTGTCCACAAGCGCACTTTTCATCTCTTGAAGCAAGTGATTTTTTTTGGTAACATTTTAAAATTTAGACCTGCCTCATCCGCATTGAAAATTTGGTCGTAATTATATTCTTGAAAAAATGCTTCCATTTCTGTTTTGAAAATGTCTACACCATCAATGTCGGCAGATAACTTTTCCCCACAAACATTTACTTGACGTACACCATACCTATTTTTCCACTTTTCTAGCCACCCTGCACTAGCTTTAAACCCTTCTCCCTCCTTGCCCATCAGTTCAGAAAACATCTTGGCTTTTTCCTGTATAAGTGGTCCTGATAAAGTAACTCCCTTCTCTCTCTGTTGCGTGAACCATAAAAACACTGCCTCATTCACTTTTTCATTGTGGAAGGCTTTCATTGTTTTCTTGTTAGGTATTTTTGAAGCATGTTCTTCAAACTTATGTTTCATTTTCACCCAGTCAGAAACAGTGGAGACACCCACCAAAATTGGCTGCCACAATATGCAAAATCTCACCATTTTTAATCCTTTCCACTGCTTGTAACTTTTCTTGTATCATTATCACAACCCATTTCTGTTTTGATTACATGATGCACAGACACGATACAGTAAAAATATTTAACAAAAAATGTTCGATCACCACTGTACTACAGTATTGTATAGCAAGACATGTTAACACTTGAAGACCAAGAAAACTGAATTGGCTAGTGCTGGCGAAAGCGGTCAAGGCCACATTCCGTTAACCATGGCAATAAGGGTTTATTGCTTCGGAAATTCCTTTCTTCACTCACTGTATACAGCACTGTGGTAAATTTCATACGACAGAAGTTCTGTTTATTTGTAACACAACGAAATACAGTTTACTATATGTGTAAAATATAATGCAATAAAAACAATGCAATTTTTTTTTTCAGTTGGTCATTTCAGTTAAACGGTATTTTGAATAAGAGAGGTTCTACTGTAGTAAGATTTGGTCCATCTCTTATGGTTTACCAGTTATGCAAAAGTCATCTAGAGTAAATGGAACTTCATGGGCTATAGCCAGAAAATTCAAGATACACATTTCATTAGTCATAAAAATATCTCAAACATACACTATTTTAATTCAAATAGCCCATTTCAAGAAAATCAGTTTAGGGTGGAGGAATGTTCTTTCAAATCTTCATTTGGCACGCATGCAGGGAGGCAGGCAGGCAGGCGGGTGGGCAGGCGTCAAGGAGCGCCAAGGATGTGGACAGGCAAAACATTGCACAGCCCGTTCGGAACGTTTTTGCTGTCCTGGTATTTACTTGCACTAAAAGCCACGAGTAACAATTTTTTTTAATTGCATAAATTTATTTCTAAAAATTTATGCAGTACCTTATTTTTTAGATTTATTTATTTTTCCACGCAATCTCCCAATGTTCTTCTTTTAATTTTATTAATGTTTTTGCCATTATGGAAGTTTAAAAATCCCTTTTGATAGAATGATGCACTACTTTCTGGGTGTTCAGTGATGTTAGCCTTGCATGTCTTTCTTCACAACACCAAAAAGATCATACTCTGCATACAAGTGCCCTATTCCAAGTTTTACTGCAATTTCATCCACAGTTACACGTCAATCTCATCTATTCCTTCCTTGTCGTGTCCATTAGCGGTAGTCCACAGATGATCACACAGATGATCTTCATTGCATGCTTCTCCATCTTTTAAAATGTGTTCTTCTTGCACTACAGATGCCCGTGCACACTACTGCTTATACATGCTTAGGTTCTCGTAAATTTCTGCAACAGAGGTTCTCTCCTCAATGAGAAATTCAATTGCAGCACACTGATGAAACAAAACATCAGTTGGAACCATTTTATATTAACTGATAATGATGATGGAATGGAAATTAATGTGGTGACTTGATCCTGGCTTGTAGTCCATAAATTATGACTAAAGACAAGACTTTCATTCACTATAAAATCCCAAAATATGCATGCATTCATGCACTATCAAACTATGGAACATGCATGATCAAAGGAAAAATACACTAAAATATGCACTATCATTCTTGTATCAATTTCCTTACATCAGTTCACTTTTTAGTACAGTTAATAACTAACAACATTTCTACATTATTTTCCGTGATGTTTCTGTTTGTCAGTCAATATGTTTTTGTAGGCAGAGAATAATCTTTCTACATCGAAAGATGTTTTGGGTGCAAACTTAAAGGAACACATTTGTGACAGCATCAGGTCGAATTGCTCATTCGAGTGTTTGCCACAAAGTACCTTTTTCACTGAACACAAGAATGCATAATGGGGGTTCACATTTATGACCCTCTACAGTAACATCTTTGCCACTACACCCACTATGCCAGGGGCAGAATTGAGGGATCTTTGAACTTCCTCAACAATTGACGTTTAGTCTACTAGTGGCAGGCATGCGACTTCTAATTTTTTTATTGAAGAGGGTAGATTGCAGAAGTTGGTTTTAATGTAAATCAAATCCTTCTGCACATTTTGAGATTCAAATGCTGCTTGTGCATCTCTGATACACACTGCATCATCTGGAGTGAAACTGTATACTACCTAAAACAAACATTTACTTTAGAATTCATAATAGAAATATTAATTTTTGAGTTAGGTAACTGTCAATTTCAATTCATACCAATTTGATGACATTGAAATTGTCTCAGTAAAGCATTCCAGCATCCAGCCAAGTACCCCATCTAGTAAGGATGGGCTTAGGGGGTAACAGTAATTCGCGTGGTCTCTCTCTGTAAGCAGCTATATGTTCAGGGGATTTTAAAAGCACCTGTTTCAACAGAACAGAGTACAATTTTAAAAGGATTAATCTATGCCACATTTTTTACAGCTTTGGTAACATTAAAACTTATATATGCCTACATTTTAGACTACATATCCTTTTAGTTGAGGATATCAAATTATTAACATTGTCATAATTATACTGTATTGTTTCTGCAACATGATGGAGCCCATGAGCAAGATATGTAATGTGTTTTAGATTAGGGTAGAATATCTTGATTGCTTTCCTGGCTTTAACCATATATGGAGCAGCATCACTTAACAGTAATAAAACTCTGTCTTTAAGAGGTAGAACCGGAACTTAAAAATTCAATGCCACAACTGGGATTTGAACCACAGACCTTCCGCTTGCCGGGCGGACACTCTACTACTGAGCTATTGTGACAAACTGCCAGAATGACATTAAACTTTGCCCACACACGGCTTGTGTGTTTAAAAACACCAACAGTAAGTTTGTTGGCATAAATAAATAATAAAACTCTGTCTTTGTTTAAACTATTTTGCTAAAGAACACCTAGCATATCAGAAGTGTTTCATGAGAAAAGTTTCATAAAAATTATTTTAAATGAGAATAATAAATTCATAATATGTCTATTGACAGAAGCTTACGCAAACCGTTATCAAAGAAAGTTGCAATTGTGAAGTTATTTGTTTTTTGCAGAAGTTTACAGCTCACTAGACATGGTTGACTAGGTCCTTCCACGTTTAATTTTCCTACAATCAGGTTAGCAACATACTGCCACATGGATTGGTTGTTTCATCTACAGATGTCCATATATTTGAAGATTCCAAGTCTTTGTCAATGTTATCCAATACCTGATTATTAAAAAAATTGTACTTTTAGGTGTATAAAAACAGATTTGAATTATTATTTATTTATGCCAACAAACTTACTGTTGGTGTTTTTAAACACACAAGCCGTGTGTGGGCATTACTATTACCATTGGGGTAATTTGTCTCTGATGTGAGACTGCCTTTGTGGTTTACCAGGAGAAATACGAACTGGTTTGAGAATTTAATGCCATTCTGGCAGTTTGTCACAATAGCTCAATGGTTAGAGCAGTCGCGGAAGGTCTGTGGTTCAAATCCCAGTTGTGGCATTGAATTTTTAAGTTCCAGTTCTACCTCTCAAACAGATTTGAATTTTTTTTCCAGAAGATTAAAAATATGAATCAAATGCATTATGTAAGCCTACCTGACTATAAGATTTTGGAACATATTTCCTCAATGTTAAGGGATCAGGGACATTGTTTGAAGTACAGTTCTCCAGAAACTCCTTAAGACTTGGGTTTCTGAGTGTCTCATGCAGTATATTTGTTCCTACAAAAGCATCGTACAAATCCATGTAATAATTTTTTTGTGGTGGTTTCGTGTAGGAGCAGTAATAAATGACTAGATTTTGTGTGTGGCAGATTTTCTTTTTTCCATTTTTGCAATATGTGAAACAGATGTGACATGCTGATTGATTTTAAATCTTTTAGTCCACTTTATCTGAAATTAAAATCGACCTTACTGTTACCCAGAAAATGTTTAAAAACGGGTAGTA